>VWZE01010856.1:93374-120407 GCA_013396675.1 Eubucco bourcierii
AAAAGTAGATCTGATGAGAACAATAAATAAGGTTGTTTTTTTTCCTGTGGACTGGTAGGTTTGGGTTTCTTTGAACCCACTCACTATAACAGAAATATCTGCAAGAGATTGGACATAAGCTCATGGAAGAATTCAGAGGTCTTTACTGTAGACAGTGATGACATTTCCTGAAGGTATTTTTCACATTCCCAAATGTTTTGTGAACAAGGACAAACTCCAGAAGCTTATTCCACAGTGCACTTCACAAGCCTTCTCAAATATCAGTGTGATTCCCATAACACCTTGAAAACTCTTGCAATTTATATGCATGCCACACATCTTGCTACAGGCCAGCCAGCTTGCCTGCATTCTGCTGGTCACAGCAAGACTTACCTGCCTCTTGGACTCTCACACTGGCAATTTTCAAACCAACATGTGCACCTAATATGAAAACAGATCCATCATTCTTGAACACTCTCAATCTGAAGCAATGCTTTAGGAGTCAAGGAATTTTTAGGTTTCCCAGTCTCCTGCTTCAAAAGATGGTATAACAAATGCAGGGAAGAGGTGGCTTGACATTTGAGAGTGACTTTAAAAATAGGTTTATCTCATGGCAAGCTAAAGTGAAAGTAAATAGAAGTGCTTATTTGGTAAATACAGGGTAGAAAAAAGCATTTGCAAAATACAGAGCCACAAAGGTGTAGAAATGAAAATAAATGAGCACTTCTTTGTAAGTTATCTCATACCTGAATAAGCAATTTAGCAAGGCATTTAATGCTGACGCTTTTCATCACAACAGCTCTTCACAATGCTGTGAAACACTCAAACATCCAGCTGAAGCTCATTAATATATCTTTTATTTAAATTAAAAAAACCCCATCAACTATCATAGATACGTGTGTGTGAGCCATATGTACTTTTTACATATGCTGCTTTGAACTGAGAGCAGACAGAACAGTAACCAAGCACTTTGGAACAACATTTGGGGTAAGCTGACTCTGAACCCTGTCAGAGGGACAAAGGGACAATGTCCTCAGTTCACCTCCCTTTCCCTTCTTTTTACTTTGTTCTTTTTTCAAACAGAACCAGATGAGTATCATTATCTTCAGAGAAATCCACCATCAATCTCACTTCATCAAGTAGGCTGCCTGTTGCAAATTGCCTCTCATCCTCAGCAAGCAATGGATAGTACCATTCCCAGAAGGAAGGAGGAAGCTCTAGGATTAATTACTCTCCACTTAAGTGCAGAAAACACATCTTCAGTGACATACTTATCATACCACAACATCCAAAAAGGCTAACATAGAATCATAGAACCACAGAATGTTTTAGGTTGGAAAGGACCTCAAAGATCATCCAGTTCCAATCCCCTGCCATAGGCAGGGACACCTCCCACTAGTACAGGTCAAGGCCTCATCCAATCTGGCCTTACACCTCCAGGGAGGGAACATCCACAACCTCCCTGGGCAACCTGTTCCAGTGACTCACCACCCTCACTGGAAAGAACTTCTTCCCAATATCTAATTTAAATCTCCCCTCTGCCAGTTTAAACCCATTATCCCTAGTCCCGTCATTACAGGACCTTGCAAATAGTCCCTCCCCAGCCTTCCCAGAGGCTCCCTTTCAGATACTGGAAGGCTACTATCAGGTCTCCTCAAAGCCTTCTCTTCTCCAGGTTGAAGAGCCCCAACTCTCTCAGCCTGTCCTCATAGCAGAGCTGCTCCAGCCCTCTGAGCATCTTCGTGGCCCTCCTCTGGACCTGCTCCAACACTTCCATGTCCTTCCTGTGCTGAGGGTTCCAGAACTGCACACAGTACTCCAGGTGGGGTCTGACAAGAGCAGAATAAAGGGGCAGAATCCCCTCCCTTGCCCTGCTGGCCACGCTGCTCTTGATGCAACCTAGGACTCGGTTGCTGTCTGGGCTGCATGTGCACACTGCAGGTTAATGTTGAGCTTTTCATCAACCCAGACTCCAAGGTTCTTTTCCTCAGGGCTGCTCTCCAGCCATTTGCCATCCAGACTTTATTTGTGCTTGGGATTGCGGCAACCCAGGTGCAGGACCTTACACTTGATCTCATTGAATTTCATGAGGTCGGCTTGGGCCCACCTCTGCAGCCTGTCCAGGTCCCTCTGGATGGCATCCCTGCCCTCTAGCAAGTTGACTGTGCCACACAGCTTGGTGTCATCTGCAAATTTCTGAGGGAACATTCTAAATGGAAATCCAGAGACTCTGTTCTAAGGATCCTAAATATTGTTTCAGATACAGTAGACAGGAGATGACAGTGAAGGACTGCAGTAGAGAAAGATGATGACATTGTTTCTCAGCAAAGATTTGTGTACAGTGTGACAGAACAGAAATGAGGGCTTGATTTATGTGGATCTCTTTATTCTTTCTAATTATCACAGCAAAATTGAGTTTTGTGGATGCCAATGTCCTGGTTTTGTTAAAAGTGCTAGGAAACCTCCCAGTGACCTCCACAGGCAGTGAAGAAGCCCTGCTCTGCCTCTGTTTCTGTCAAGTTTAAGCTTAGCAGGCAAAAGGTGCTGAGGAGGTGACCTCCTCATGGCCTGATATATTAATACCCATACTCCTACTCCATTCTGAATGAAGTACTGAGGCCATGATCTGCAGTGGCTGTAGTTCAGGGCTGCTCTTGTCCTGCCACCCATGCAGCAAGATCCGCTCTGTAAGAGAGGTGACATGAAGAGATAGGCAAAAGAGTTCTCTCAGCTGCAACAGCTCAACCATTGTCAAAAAAAAAAAAAAAAATCAGTGGGGATCAAGAGTGTGAGGCCAGGAAGGTGCAGTCCTGTGTGAGCCCAATGTACAGGAGTGGCATTGGGCATAGGGCAGGCAGACTAAGTGAAGCAGACAAATGAGCATCATTAGGGAACACCACAAAAAAAATGAAGCTACATGAAAGGATGAGGGAAACAGTCACATAAATCTTCACCCTCTCTGTGTATCATATTAATTTGCATGCTTGTTATTTTTGTGAGGAGATATTTTTTTCCTGAGGAGTAATCTGTCAATTTTCATTAGCCCCTGGACCAGCAAACCTCAGGCAGCAACAATGACCTCCAATCCTCCTCCCTTGAAAGGTGCCATTCCCACACTTTAGCTTTTACATGGCATGATTACATTAACCAATAGACCAGATCAGGGCATAGAAAGCAAAATAAGGGACTTGAGCTTCAAACAGGGCATCTGTGACTCCACTGACTTCAGTGGTGGTTCACTGATTTATAACAGCTTGGCACCAGGCATTGAAATGCATTAAAAACTAATGGCAAAGATTTTACTGTGCCCATTAAAAATCCTCTGTTATGGGCTTAAAGTACAACAGTTAAATATAATTAAAACTAACCACTACACCAACGCATTTTGTTCTGTACAGTGTGAAACTATCTCTCGCTGCTCCCTCATCTTTCATCTTTTGTTTTAAAGACATTGATCTATTAGTTTGCAGCTTCAGTAAATTGAGAAAGCCTGATGCTCAGACTTCTTAGATGTGACTTCTGAGCCTCATTTCTCAAATGTACTGCATGGTTATTTTGACAGTTATGCAAGATTTAATTAGGAATCCGTTTTCCTACAGTTAAAATACAGCAACATTATTTTCCCTCTTTTATGCTTAGTTCAAAATAGACTGAACTACAACTTTGAGTTTTATTTTGGTACATGTAAAGCAAAGTGACAGCTTGGATTTTATCCTCAATTAAGAAAAACAAATTATACACAAATAAGAAAATTCACCAAAAAAACCCAAAGCCCTTTTGAATGATTATTCCTCCACTCAATAAAAGCCTTCCTTCTCCCTAATTTCTTTAATCTCCCTTTTTCACAGACCTGTAAAGCCATTTGTAAAATGTTTTATGAACAGAAAGGCAAAAGGAACTTTAATGCTCTTAGTATAATTTGATTTCAAGTAATTCAAGAAGAGTTTTTAAGCAACGAAACTGAAAATGTCTATGGGATTAATTGCCTTAATCTCTTCAGCAGTATCTTTAAATTCTAGGTCCTAAATGTATTCTATGCTCTTTGTCCATTTATATATTTCCAAAACAATGTATTTATAGAAAGAATATTTGGCTCTAGCACTACAGATCTCTCTGAAAAGTCTTTCTTAAAGAATGCTTTCAAGATCAGAGTTCTGCTTGCACTGAATGGCATAGGGCCATACAGCTCTAATTTTTGTGTAATTGATGTAAATGAAGCATGTAATAATGCTGTGTCAGATGCATGAAAAACAGCTTTAGGACTTTCCAGTTGCAGGGAAAATGAGAATTAAAAGAATCTGAGAAGATAAAGAAGGTTAAGAACATTTCTCAAAGGGAAAGGAGGCTCTTTGCCCAGGAAGTAGTGGGACTCCATCGACAGGGCTTTAAACCAGATGTGAAGTGAGAGGGGGAAGGCATCGGGACTGCCTGTGACAGAAGGTCGACTCACTGGGAGCTCCTGAGGCAGCAGAAGCCAGCAAGAAAATTCCTATGAAACACCTCAAGGGAATCAAGCGGAGCTCTGCTAAGAAAGTGATGCAGCTAACAGCCCAGCTGAAGCACCTCTACACGAATGCATGCAGCATGGGCAATTAACAGGAGATGGAAGCTACTAACTGGCTAGAAAACTATGACCTGAGAGCCACCACTGAAATTTGGAGAGATGAATCCTGTGGCTGGAGTGTGGCTGTTGATGGCTACAGGCTGTTCAGAAGGGACAAGTGAGGGAAAAGGAGCAGAGGCATTGTCCTCTACCTATTTGGATTTTTATAAAGCTTTTGACACAGTCCCCTGCAGCGTCCTTCTCTCTAAGCTGGAGAGATATAGATTTGACAGGTGGACTGTTCAGTGAATAAGGAATTGGTTGGATGATTGCATACAAAGGGTACTGCACAACAGCTTGATGTCCAGATGGAGACAGGTGACAAATGGTGTGACGTAAGTGTCTGCACTGGGGCCAGTGCTGTTCAATATCTTCATCAATGCTATGGACAGCAGGGTTGAGTGCACCCTCAGTGAGTTTGCAGATGATACCAAGCTGAGTGGTGCAGTTGTTAAGACTGAAGGACAGTATGCCATTTAGAGAGACCTAGACAGGCTGCAGAAGTGGGCTAAGAAAAATCCCATGAGGTTCTATAAGCCAAAGTACAAGGTCCTGAACCTAGGTCGGGGCAATTCTCAACAGCAATACAGACTGGGGGGTGAGACTGAGAGTAACCCTGCAGAAAATAACTTTGGGGCACACTTGCAGCCCAGAAGGCAAATTGCATCCCGGGATGCATCAAAAGAAGCACAGCCAGCAGATCAAGAGATGCACTGTGTTCTGGTGAGACCTCACTCAGCGTACTGCATCCAGCTCTGGGTCCCTCTAGAGAAGAAGGATATGTTCCTGCTGGAGCAGGTCCAGAGGAGGGCTACAAAGATGATCAGAGGACTGGATCACCTCTCCTATGAAGACAGGCTGAAAAAATTGAGGTAGTTCAGCCTGGAGAAGAGAAGGCTCTGGGGAAACCTTATAGCTACATTTCAATATCTGAAGGGGATCTACAGGAAGGCTGGGCAAGGACTGTTTAGAAGGGCTTGTGGCAACTGAATGAGGGGCAACATTTTTAAACTGGAACAGGGTAAATTTAGGTTGGACATTAGAATGAAGTTCTTTACAGTGAAAATAGTGAGATATTGGAACATACCATTCAAGTCCTACTGCCACAAACTTGAGAGGAACAAGACAGCTGAAGGAAGGTACAAGGTGGTGCATCAGTGGTCTTGACTGCCTTGGGATCTACTAGAGTCTCATCTTCAAATTGGAGGACAAACTTCTTCATAGAATTTATGGGGGAGAATGTCACTTAGGGATTACTTGTAAAGCTATCAGCACTAGGTGGGGCAACCTGCTTAAAAACCTGGATCTCTTTTATTCTTCAATTTCTCTAACAAAGCTCTTGGTCCACTATGGCTGTACTGTGCAGATCCCAAGTCAAGCACCGTGCTCCAAATCTGGACTTTTTGTTCTTTAATTGATAAATAATTTTAAATGCCATCAGTGTATGTGCACACCTTTACACTGAAGGATGGGTTAGGGAAATTTATTGACTTGTTTCTGCACAACTTACAGGTCATGAGGAAAGTCAGGCAAAGCTGCTTAACCAACCCACTTGAAGTAAGTGCACTTCTCTGCAAATACCTCATTCTTTTAAAAGTATTCTGCCTACCTAGATGTATCACAGTGCTTCACTTTTCAAAACTAGAAGGCAGATGAGCTACCCTCTCTGGGGACTGTTTTGTAAAATTATGTGCACCAGGTATAATCTGGCCCAGACAGTCAAAAAAACACAAGCATTTTCTAAATGTCTGTCTGGGAGCCCCAGGGACGAGTTGTCTCTAGAAGCAAGGATTAGATATGCAGTGATGACAGAAGAACTGCCTTCCTCTTTCTTCAACTCCTGAGTGTGGAGTTTGATTCTCTCATAGGATGTGCTGTGGCCTTGGAAAGCCATTGGTAAAATCTCTGCAGAGGGAGCTAAACTCCTTTTGGTTCTTGTTTCAACGCAAATTCAAATGCTTTTGCTGACGCAGCCCCCTCCAGAGGGGCCAAGGACACAGTCCATACCCAACAGTAGCAGGGCAGAGCCTGTACCACCGGATGGCACAGGACTGCCTGTTCACTTAAAAGCTGTGTTTCTGCAAAACCTCTGATACACAGCGATCCCAGACCATTTCTTCACAAGCCTCAGCACGCTCTCAGGCCAGCAAAAGGCACTTGCAATGAACAGCACAGACTCACAGAATTAACCAGGTTAGAAAAGACCTTTGAGATCATTGAGCCCCACCTACCATCTTCTAATTAACTGAAGTGTCTCATCCAATCTCCTTTCAAACATTTCCAGGGACAGCAACTCCACCACTTCCCAGGGCAGCCCATTCCACTGTCATTCACTCCTTCTGTGAAGAACTTCCTCCCAATATCCAACCTAAACCTCCCCTGGTACAGTTTGAGACTGTGTCTTCTCATTCTGTCACTGATTGTCTGGGAGAAGAGACCAACCCCTGCCTGGCTACAACCTCCTTTTAGGTAGTTGTAGAAAGCAATAAAGTCTGCCCTGAGTCTCCCTTCTCCAAGATGAACAACCCCATCTCTCAGCTGCTCCTCATAAGGCTTGTGCTCCATTCCCCTCATCAGCCTTGGTGCCCTTCTCTGGACATGTTCAAGCATCTCAGCATCTTTCTTGAGGAGCCCAGAACTGGACACAGTACTCAAGGTGTGGCCTAACCAGTGATGACCAGTACAGGGGCAGAAGGACTTCCCTGGTCCTGCTGGCCACATTGTTCCTGATACAGGCCAGGATGCCATTTGCCTTCTTGGCCACCTGGGCACACTCCTGGCTCATGTTCAGTCAGCTGTCAATCAGTACCCCCAGGTCCCTCTCTGCCTGGTTGCTCTCCAGCCACTCTGTCCCCAGCCTGTAGCACTGCATGGGGTTGTTGTGGCCAAAGTGCAGAACCTGGCACTTGGCCTTGCTAAAAGTCCTGACACTGGACTGTGCCCATCTATCCAGCCTGTCCAGGTCCCTCTGCCCTCTAACAGATCGACACCCACTTCTAACTTGGTGGTGTCTGCAAACTTACTGATGATGGACTCAATCCCCTCATGCAGATCATCAATGAAGATATCAAACAGAACTCAGCCCAGCACTGATCCCTGAGGGACACCACTAGTGACTGGCAGCCAGATGGATGTGGCTCCATTCACCACCACTCTCTGGGCCCGGATATCCAGCCAGTACTTAACCTAGCAGAGTGCCCCTGTCCCAGCCCCATGGGCTGCCAGCTCGACCAGGAGTTTGCTATGGCAGTCAAAGGCCTCACTGAAGTCCAGGTAGACTACATCCACAGCCTTCCTCACATCCACCAGAGGGCTCACCTGGTCATAAAAAGAGATCAGGTTGGTCAAGAAGGACCTGCCCCTCCCACATCCATGCAGGTGGGTCTGATCCCTTGGCCATCCTGTAGGTGCCCTGTGATTGCACTCAGGATGATTTCTTCCATAATCTTGCATGGCACTAAGGTCAGGCTGACAGATCTTTAGTTCCCCTTGTCCTCCTTCCAACCCTTCTTGTGGATGGGCACCACACTGGCAGCTTCCAGTCTTCAGGGACCTCTCCAATGAGTCACGACTGTTAATAAATGATGGAGAGCAGCTTGGCCAGCTCATCTGCCCACCTCTCTCATCACCCTAGGGTGGATCCCATCTGGTCCCATAGACCTGTTGAGGATCCAAGAGGCTCAACAGATTCCAGATTGATTCCTTCTGGATTACAGTGGGGTTATTCTGCTCCCTGACCCCATCTACCAGTTCAGGAGGCCAGCTGTAAAGAAGTACCAAATCATGCCACCCCAGGGAAGACTATACATCAGGGTAATGACTTTGCTTATTCTGCAGCCACTCTTGCTCTCAAATGAAGAGCAGAGACCCACAGATGGCTTCTGTCAGTTGCACATCTCTTGTGCTTTTGCCTTTTCAAGACAGCAGGTTTGCAAGGCTCAGCAAGCACTGAGCCTTGAAGGGCCCAGCTGGCTCCAATCCTGCTGCAATATGACTGTGGTAACATCAGCCTTCTTCCATTTTCCCCTAACCAGCACAGGGTGGCTCAGCAGCCACATCTGGAAATGCAAAAGAAGCCACATTTGCCAAAGCAAACTGGCACAAAAGATACAATCACACAGGTAAATTAAGAAAAGCAGGGGGTTGGTTCTCAGTGGTTCTTCCCATCCCTGCTTCCACTGTTCTACTTCTGTCCAGAGTTGCTGGCATGCTGGACACTGGCTACAGACAATGACCACAGTCAACCCCACCCAGAAGTGCTCCTTTTCCAGTCTAAATGCTGAGTATTTCAAACCACATCAGAAGCAGGGCAGAACACTTTTGAATCATCAGGGGATGGCTATACATCCCTTTTAGAACTCGAGGAAAGAGTCAGCACAGGGCACCTCTTCACCTCAAATATTCTGCCCGCTGCCTTGACCCACTTCCTGTCTGGTTTCTTCATGTATCCAGGCTAGTTTGAGTCTTCCTACACAGAAGTCTGCTTTCCAAGAAACACCTTGCAAATGTATCTTCTGGGTGATCCCAGGATCACCTGGGAATGTATCTTCTTGCTCTGCTGACTAGCCTGACGAAGGTAAAGGACACAAAAAAAGGCTGAGAACACCCACAGTCATCAGTTCATGCCATGGGTCTGCAGTGTTGCTACTCTTTATTCGAGATTTGTATGACACAGTAGTGCTATCAAACCAGGCTCTGCTGCCTGTCTGGTCTTCACATCCTTCCACAGCAGGTGCTACCTGCAAAACACTCAGCTAATGACCTTTCCAGCACAATGCTCACATTCTGGGAGACAGCAAAAATGCTGCAGGCCATGCCATGAGGCATGTCAATAGTCTTGCCAGAACTGGGGCTGGCAAAGGGACTGTCTCTGAGGCTATACAAGCAGCTCATTATTTCTCATACACCCCTACCAGCTGGACTGCAGGTCCTCTTCACTATTCCTTGGTTATTCCAGTTCCAAATTCCCTTTTCCTCTTAGGATCCTGTATGTGACACCACAATGAAGACAGAGTCCCCTCAAGAAGTGGGACATTGTCGTGGGTTTAAAGAGCAGACAGAGTAAAGTTCTCAAATGAATTGGAGAAAAAAAACCAGAATTATATTTGCAGAGAGTGTTACAGATAGAAATTACAAAGCAGATACAGAATTCATAAGTGAAGCCTCTGAATTTTCCCCCAACCCAAAACTAAATCTGTCATCCCCAGTGCTCAAATCCTCCCATGCCTCTGCCATCCAAGAAGCCTAAGCACAGCCTCTGGAGGCCCCAAACCAGGCCTATCCTTACTTGTTTTACCCGATAATGCAGGTCCTGCCTGGCACAAGGCTGAAGGGGGAGGAAAGGAGAGCAAGCTGGCCTTGTCCTGAGCTTATGAAGAGATAGCAGAATTATGGGATTGAATAACAATCTTCCAGTCCCCAGAGGACTCTTTTTAACCTTATAGTTCCCAACTTGGGACAGACATAATGTTTTTTTTCAAGGTGACTTTAGCACTAAGGAGACTCTGTGGACTCTGTTTGCCAGGAAACGGTTAAGCATCAAGAGAATGTGGAACAGAAAAAGAAATTTAATTCTGAAAAAAAACACAGAAGAGTCCAAGACATTCCCAGATCTTCCCTTGAATTAAGTCTGAACCTATTTTTCACTGAAGCCAAGCTGTGCAAAATGTGCTACATCCTGCTAGTGATGCAAACAGCTTGTGAACAATGGTTAAAGTCAGGACAGATGAGTATGAGGTCACTTGCTAAGTTGCAAGAGAAGATGGCTGTCTTGGCAGAGGGCCAACTGAGAAAGACAAAGTTCAGCAATTCTGAGGGTAATACCACTGCCAGGAGGTCACAAGCTTATGCTGAAACTCAAAAATACGACTGCATCCACTCTGTCCAGACTTGACAGTCTGCAGTCTGTCATGGAGTCCTTGACAGACTCCATCTCTCATGCAGACTTTCTGTCTGTACTGAAGGAGTAGTGTGTGACTCCTCAGAGACCCATTTCAGTGTCTTCTGCAGTGAAAAAAGAAAGTTGTTCCACCCTGTTCCACACCCTGGTGGCTCCTGAGAACCTGGGACAGTATATTTTTGTTTACAAGTGATGGTCAGTCTATGCCTCCAGTGTGACTGCATGATAACGTGAAACATTTGATTTGGACTGTAATGCAACATAAAATCAATTATAGAATGCACTGCTTCTAGAAGGGATAACATTTAATGTTTATAATCAGTAACAGGAGTTTGGATGCAAAAAAGTTGTTGCTTGTACTCACTCCTATACAGACCAAGGTCGCTGCTAAACCTTGTGCATCAACGTAATTTCTTAAAACCATTCTTCCCCCTAAGTAAGCAGGATGTAAGGACAGCTCTCCTCATGTTTCTTCACTTTCAATCACTATGCTGACAACCTCTGGCTCTAGATCAAGTTTGCAGGTATTCCACCTTAAGTGAGGGTGTCACTGTCTTAGGTCCCAAGCACACTCAATGTACTCCAGGATCTTTGAAGAGAATAGAAGAGACCTCTTCTATTTGAAAGCAATTGAATAAGATAATCCATAGGAAGAGATGCTGCACAGACATCCTGTATAGACTGCTGCACGTTACAGAATCACAGAATGTTCGGGGTTAGAAGGGACTTCGGAAGATCATCTAGCCAGAGCAGGGTCACCTAGAGTAGGTCACACAGGAGTGTATCAAGGCAGGTTCTCAATGTCTCCAGAGGAGACTCCACAACCTGTTTGGGCAGCCTGTCTTCAACATTCTGTCATCCTCAACAGTTTTTCCTTATGTTTACATGGAACCCTCTATGCTCCAGATTGCACTGTTGTCCCTTGTCCTGTCACTAGACATCACTGAGAAGAGCTTGGCTTCTTCCTCCTGACACTCAACCTTGACATATTTATAAACATTAATGAGGTCACCCCTCAGTCTCCTCTTTCTGCAAACTAAAGAGACCCAGCTCCCTCAGCATTTCTTCATAAGGGAAATGTTCCACTGCCTTAATTGCCTTTGTGGCTCTGTGTTGAACTCTTTCAAGCAGTTTTGGACACAATATTCCAGATGTGGTCTCACCAGTGTTCATGTAGTGGCTGGGATAGATGATGCAGAAAACTCATAGCCAGCCCTTTTTTCAGATCCTGCTTCCCTAACACACTTTTAAACCATGATGTTATGGCCCAAGCTAGGCAGAGTTTGTTACACATGCCCTTGCAGGATCACAGAGTGCATGCTACAAAGCAGACTGAGTCATAGCAAGAGGCAGAAGAACTTTACTGGAGATGTCAGCCAGGTGTACAACTTGCTCTGTTTCACAACCATTAAAATTTTGGGGTCATTACACACAATTCTTGTATAAGTGGCATCATCCTGCTTGGAAGTCTCATGACACCCTGTCCTAAACCAGAGAACAGAGGCATTCCACTTAGTATGCTGATCAGGTGACTGAAGTACCAGGGCTTTACAAAACAGCTTATTCAGGAACAAATTATGTATGTGTCACTGCTTTCTGCAATAAATGTAGGAAGTTTTATGGTGCACTTGATAGAAAACTCCAGTTTGATTTGTTTTTTCCTATATCAGTTAACCAAAATTTTATGTCCGTGATTGCTTTCTACAATACACAATGCAAATAAAAAAAGAAATATGAGGAAAAATTATACACACTAAAAAAAAAAAAAAAAAAAAAAAAAAAAAAAAAAAAAAAAAAAGTAAAAAATAAAAAGGCTCTGCAAGTAAAACAGATGGCTGTTGGCACCTGGTGGTTCTGCAGAGCCCTGGGTGAGAGTTAAGCTGCTCCCATGTTTGGGAGGAAGAAAAAAGGGAACAGAAACATGTTTGTATCACCATTGCACTCATGCCATCTTAGGGCTCTTAACGTTGTGGGGTCTAGGGTTACAACCTGTGCCTAAACTGAAGGTTAGTCTAGTTCCTCAATTGTCTATATCCCTCAGTGCTGCTTTCCTCCTACAACCTAGAAAACATGCATGCAGGCCACATTACCACAAGGCATAGTCAGGGAGCAGGAATGCTGAGCGCACCATGCCACTTGCCAGCCCCGGACAGCCAGAGCGCAACAGCAATCTTTGCTCCTCTCTCTTGCAGTCAGTTTCTCAGGAGTGCTGATAAGCATCTTTCTTGCTTCTGAAACACATCTAATGTGGATCCATGGAAAGCATCACATTAAATACATCTCTCTGAGCAAGGGGACACCGACACTCCCTGAACAAAAGAGCATGAATGCTCCTCTGCAGAGAAATAATATTGCAATACTGTCTCCAGTGGTCTAGACTGCTTGTAAAGCTGTATGGCCATATGTGGTGTCAGAAACAGGAGGTCAGAGTTGTCCTTCAGCTACAATTCATCTTTCCCACAAAGCTATGGAGTGTGACAGTAAACACTCATCTTGAGCTAAGCCCATTTTGAAAAATTACTTGAAGGCAAGTTCTTGAAAAACAGACAGACTGTTTCAGATGGGAACATTGAGACCAGTGCCTGCTTTGATTGGCCTTGGGTTCAGATACACAAGGTCACACAGGAGGAGTGAAGATGATGGAAAAAAAAGCATATGCTATATAATGGGATAATTTTCGTAACAGAATTGCTCATTCTCATCTCTTACTCACAGATACTCATTCAGCCAGCTTGGAACCCTATCTCCTTTCTCCACAGGTTGTCTTAGCTTGCATTGGCACTTGGTAATGTGTATACCACATATAGAAAGTTAACTTCTATGTCCACCTCCCAAATACTACACTGAGCAAAGCAGGGGAAGGACAGGAGCTGGCACCACTTCTCTCCCCAGAGACGTTGTGTTCACCCTCAAAAGACACCTGCAGCAAAAAAAGCAAGAGAGATCCAGACAAAGAGTGATGCAGTAAGCTCTGATATGGAATTCATATACCAGAAGCATGACCTAGCATGTCAACATAGTAGGTCAGAAGGATGAGGCACTACCATCAAGAAGCATGACTACAAGAACGATATTGAGACCACTAGTACAGAAATGTCTCTTCTCTTGTGTTGCACACATAATGACTGCAATTCCAGCCTTTTATAACGTCTCTCCTACTTCAAATTGTCCATGAGCAACAACAAGCCATCTAATGCAGGGTTTTCAGTATAAAAATCTCACTAGGCAAATTACATGTCAGATTCTGGAAGGCCATTTCCAACATCCCATTTTCAGGGACATCCATTACTTACTAACAGAGCACTCAGCACTTAACACATAGTCAAATTAATTGCATGTAACCACAGAAAAAAACCAGCCCCTTGGGCCAGATTTCTGCAATGTATAAACACAAACATTTCTAAACAAGTGCTTATGAACTACATGCTTGTAGCAGCATTCCTGTGACACTTGAGAAAGATTTTATCAAGTCTGTTCAGCATGCTTTCAGCATATTTTAAACAGCTTATCAGAGCCACTAGGTGAAATGCATGCTCAAACAGACGACCAAAATTGTTGCTATTTTTATAGTTCACACGTGTAACTGCATGTACTGTATAAACTACCTGTATTTTATATCAATCTGTTCCTTAACTACAGCTTTAGACCACTAGCTCAGAACTCCTCCCTCCTAGATCTGCAAGTGTCCTTGAAACATTTGGCCACTGAGCACCTATCCTGCATATCTTTTAAGTCTATCTACTATTTCTTGACATGAACCTTCCATATTTAATAGATTTCCCAAACTCACTGAATTCCCATCAGAGTTCTAAATGCAGCAGAAGAAAAGCATCTGTAAGATTTTAGTAAAGCATCAAAATTTTAGAAGCGAATTGTTCTTTCAATCCGTTTCACAACAACTAATCTTATTTCAGACGCATTACACTGCACATTCAAAAATTCTGCAAGGTTCATGAATGTGCTGGTTTGAGGCTAATTAGAATATTTTAATAGAGAAAATTACACTATAGGCTGTGAAAGGAAAACATCATGTCTACTTCACTCATACGCTTGCTGAAAATTTGTTTTGGGAAGAGAAACCAAAATATAGGTAAGTCAGTCTCTGTCTCTTGCTGGAACAGCAGCTGGGGCAGTCTAGCAGCTTCTGGCTCTGGCTCTGGCTCCTCTGATGATTAATTCCCACTAACTACTTTTCTTCTAACCTCCCTGGCCGATCCTCCTAATTTACCTTGCGCGTAAGGCAAACCTTGGGGTAAGGTACAGGGGTGGGGAGAAGGTGGAAGAGTGGTTGGGAGCCCCTCCTGGGGTCTCTGATTTATGGGAGGGGAGTTGTGTTGCTGTATTACCTTTAACTTGTATATTTCTGTAACTATTCCTGTCTATAGTGTATATCTCTGCTTGTACATTGTGCTGAGCTGTAAACAGAGCTTCATCTCTTTAACTTCCATCCAGCTGAGTTCTAGTCTGGGTCATTTTACAAAGTGTGGGGGGTAGGGAACTCCCAAACCTTCACAATGAGCAGACAGAGTGATCAAGAAGCACTGTGAAAATTATTTCACGTACAATAAAAATGTCTTTTAAAAAAATCCATTCATTTCCTCTCCAAAAAGAGAAGGACTGAATTGCCTAGATTTTTTTTTCCTGTATTTAAATTCCCAAAGAATATTCATACGAAGCAAGTATGAATTCCAACCCTACCATTCTATGATTCTATGGTAAGTAAACTAGTGACTGGAAACACAGGTAACTACAGATACATGACTTTGGAAGTAACTTTTCACCAACCACAGCATTTGAAAGAGTTCTGATGAACAGCATTTTGTGAAAATGAAAGATGCTTTTAATTATGGTTTTAATTGATTATTGATAGTTAACTAGAGATGTTTGCAGAGAAAACATTTTGTATAATTATATGATTTGTCCCAAAAAAACCAGTCACATCTGTTTCCAACTGTGCAGTTTATTCAGTTTCAAATTAGAAAAAGATTACTAAGTATTTAACAATTCACATGCACAAACTCAAAACATTTCAGCCCCCAAAAAGTATTGATTTCCATCAGTCTTGTATTAAGGTGCTGAGGAAGTTCACCTAGGCAGACAAGTATTTGGATTTTTTTTTTTAAAGAACCAAGATAGAGAGACAAGCAGTAATTCAGTTTTATTTCTGTTAACAAACACAATCAAAGCGAGTCCTGGTGGTATGCAGTTGCAGTTTTTATCTTTTCACACTTGTGTACAGCTGACAGGAGTTCAAAGTAATTGGGAAAAGTTTCCTTCAACAGTGTCTTGATTTGGAGTGCTGAATAAGCCATTGTAACGTTATGTCTGCCAGAACAGATGAAACAGTGAAAAACTCAACAGGCTGCTTGCAGGTTGTAAAGGGACAATAGAACACCAGGTTAAAACAAAGACTCCCCAGAAAACACCAACCCAGAAACCACAAGTTTTCATTCATACTCAATTAAAGATTCAGTACTTAAAGCTCCAAGTGGGATATTTTCTTTTAAATTCTTTTAAAATCATGTACATTTTGTATTTCTGAAGTATGATGACTGACATCAAATTCTCTAACTTACAGATGAAGAACTGTTGAAAAAGCAAAGGTTTAGGATGACCATGAAATAAACTGTAAAATCTAGACTGGAATGATACACGGTATGAGAATAAAGACAGAAAGACACAGCCAGAAGGAAAGAAAAAGCCAAACATCTGACAAAGCATTGAGTCATTTAGCTGGGTTGTAGGAATCCAAGGCTTCTGAAAGACATGCAACACCTGACTAAAATTTGATAGCTGAAATTGGTACCCCTCCTGATGCAATCTAATAGATTTGTCTGAAAAGTGCAGCAGTTCACAAACTGATTCATGAGCAGATGAGATGGTCTTGCCTCAAGGCAATAACATCTGTCAGGGAGGCAGGAGGGATGTCAGGGGTTCTGCAACAGCTCTAGTCCTCAAATTTAAATTTGTTGCTCAGGCACTGAAATGCAGACAAAAGCATCCCACAGCATCTAAACCAAAGCTAATAACTATTTACTTATCTTCTACTGCCTCTCAGGACACAGAAACTGGCAGCCTTACACCTTCACCTCCTGATAAAGACCAGTTAGGCTGTGGCTTGCACTGGAAAATGACTATCATCTCATTTAGCTGCACTGACATCAATTGAAAACACAGAGGAAGATTACACCTCCCAGTCGTCTTAAAAGCACAGCAGCTTCATCACTTTAGTAAGTTAGATATCACAGAGTCATTTAGGTTGAAAAAGACCTTTAAGATCATGGAGTCCAACTGCTAATCTAACACTAACAAGTTTTTTCATTATAGTTCTTTTTTTCCAGCCCTATGATCTCTGTGGGTTCTTGTCCAACCTATTCTGTTTCTCAAGGTCTCCCTCAAGACATGGCACACAGTGCTCCAGTAATACTCACAGCTCCAAACACACATGATCTATGGACTCTGCTCCCATTTGTCACTTCTTTGGGCAAATATTTAGGAACTAGGTCAGTTTTTCTAGGCAAAACATTATAGTGGAAAACACAACTTTTTCTCAGTTAGAATTTGAGTCTTTTTCATCACTACTCTCAGGACTTCCACAAGTAAGTGATCTACACTGTTCTGCATTAGTGATCATTCTTTTCCTTATTTTAGCATACTTTTTTTTTGCATGGTTTTCTCCACCAGGCCATCCATAAAATGAACAAGGATCAAACTCCATTTTCCCTAAGATAATTTCAGAAATTAAACTGTTTTTACCAGTTTCTAGTCACAAGTCACAATACCACTTTTGAGATCATCCACTGCAGCCCTAACACAGATTTGATAAGGATTAAGCCCTGTATTTTGAAAACCCCAATCATCTTTGTTGCACTTTACCTACCTTGTCTTCCTTGCACTACATACCTGAAAAGTCTAACCCTCCTCAGTGTAACAGCATGTTCTGTGCTTTTCCTTCATTTGGAGATAACTCTGGCACCTTGAGCTGTAACAAGCCCGGGGTCTGGCCTCCTTCAAACCAATGCACCCAAAACGAGTACAGTGTTTCTGAGAGAAGCCCTCACTGCTTAACATGTCCCTGCAAATAGCTGGCATTTCCCCCATACTCCTGAAAATCAGGTGACATGGCATAATTTCCTCAAGACCTCTACTATCTGGTCCTCTCTTCCTAAGACAGAAATTTCCCCCAGTGCTGGAAGCAACTAACTTTCCTCTCATTCCTACTCCCACTGTTTCTCGTTCAGCTGAACCTACAGAGCTGTCCACTTCTAACAAGCCTGTATCTTCCTCAAGAAGCAGCTATAAATACCTGCCCAGCCTGTATCCCTCCCATCCAGCACAACCTATCTTAGCAACTCAGCATGCCAGGCAGCAGGGCTCTAGGTAACCATTGTTGCTGAATTAGCCTGTGCTAATTGCTCTACAGAGGGAAGGGGAGAAAATATGAGGGAAAATGGAAAAGAAAGTGAAAGGAAGGGAGAGAAAGAATGAGGAAAGGGTAAAAGACAAAGGCAGATGGAAGACACCTTCATGGGGCTTTTATTGGTGCTCACTGACTCCAGGATATACTTTTTGTATCCCAGGACAAAAGCCGTAGTCCCTCAGTTTGAGGAACATCACCATAGAGCCACATGCATGTAAGGCCTGATTTTGAAGTAAAATCATGTATGCATGGAGCAAAACTTTTAAGTATCACCCAACAATTGGAAGGCCTTCATATCTAATTACTCATTTTTCAAAAATAACACAACTTCCATGAGGCATTCAGTCAGCCTAGCTTTTAAATGCTCTTCCAAAGCCCCTATCAAACTCATTTCTCAACTTTTCATGTAACTAAATAATTCTATGGGTGACTTTTACATTAAACAAAATGCTACATTAAACAAAAAAAATGCAGTATTTGCAAAAAGAGCTTCCAAAGATGATTAAAATTTTGAGTTAGATATTCATTAACATTTTAAACTTCTCATCCAGAGTACAAAGTATATACCAATGATGCTGTAAGAAGAAACAGCTTACCAATGTTATCCTTCTCTTTACAGGAAATAGAATAGCAACAGATTTCTCTGTCTTGAATAGCTGAGAGGTTTCTACAGAATCAAAAACAGTAAAATAAGTAGTGTTCTGCCTTTTACTCAGTGGGTTCAATTCTATTGTCAGATACTATTTTTTTTTTTAAATATGCTTCTGCACACACACAATCCATGTTTCTTAAACTATAAGGATTAAAACATTGCTAAGTCATTTCACAAAAAATCAAGTTTCTCATTAAGTCAGTGGAATAGTGAATACTGAAACCAGAGAAATTCATGAGCTGAAAATAACATTTTGTAGTGGCGATCAAGTAACACTGCCATGCCTTAGCATTTACCTTTTACTCTTTTCACTTAGAATTCAGAGTTCCAATCTCTTATAACTGTTGTTACCAAGTGATGGTACTCAAATGATCACACCATTTATCTTCAGAATATTTATTAAATGATGCTTCAGTATGTCAAATCTGACTCCTACTCAAAACAAATGCCTCCCCATTTAATAAGAAACTGATTCTTAACTAAGTTCTATTTCTTCCTGGGAATTTCCCAATTCTGAGCACTTTGTGATTTTCTTATTTATTTATCCTTGCATATGTGACACAAACATGCAGGAAACATTTCCTGGAACAGAGGGGGAGTGGAGGCACTGAGAAGGAAATATTCTTGAGATCACACAAGAGATTCTAATCAAGAAGAGAATTAAATAGTGACCTCCCTGGACTTCAGGAGAGTAGACTGGGCATCTCCAGGGATCGGTTTGGAAGACTCCCTGGGATAAGGCCATGTAGTGAGAAGAACCCAAGAAAGCTGGTTAATGTTCAAGGATTGAGCAGCCTCATCATAACAAGTCCAGAAGAGAAAAAAAAAAATAGGAGGCATAAGTGGATAAACTCCTGGCAAAAATCCAGATACAATAAAGAAAGAATATAGAAGCAATTAGAACAGATAACCTGGGAGAAATAAAGAAACACTATCGAAGCATCCAGAAACATAGGAAAGCCAAAGCCAAAAGAAATTGTATCTCAAGAGAGATGTCAAAGGCAAGAAGAAAAGCTTCTATAAATACCCAAGTGACAAACGGAAGACTAGAGAAAATGCAGGTCCATTGCTCAGTGATATAAAAGCTCTGGTCCTGTGGGACATGGAAAAGTCAAAAGTACTAAATGCCACCTTTGCAACCAAGAATAGCCTTCAGGAATTCTGAGACCCAGAGACCAAGGCAAAAGTCTAAGCAAACTGGACATAAAGCAGTCCATTGGCCCTAGTGATTAAATCATCTGATGAGGCAGCTGGTTAATGGAATTGTGAGACCACTCTCAATAACCTTTGAATAGTCATGGCAACTGGGACAGGTGCCTGAAGAGAGAAGGAAAGTAAATGCCATCCTTGTTTTCAAAAAAAAAGCAGATAGAAAGACCCAGAGAACTACATAACAGTCAGCCTCACTTTGATCCCTAGGAAGGTGATGGAGAAAATAATCCTGAAAACCATTTCTAGGCATGAGATAGACAAGAAGATGATCAGGACTAGTCAGTGTGGATTCATAAAAGTGAAATCATGCTTGACTAACTTGACGATCTTCTACAATGAAAATTACAGCTTAGTAGATGAGGAAAGAGCAGTGCATAGTGTGTACCCTGAATTTAGAAAGGCTTTAGACAGCGTTTCCCATAATATTCTCACAGGCAAGCTGAGTAAGTATGGTCTGGATGAACAGATATTGACATGAATTGAAAACTGGGTAAACAGTCAGTCCCAGAGAGTAGCAATCAGTGGGATGAACCTAGTTGGAGAGAGTAACTAGAAGTGCACCCCAGGGCTAAATACAGGGTCCAATCCTGTTCCACATCTTCACTGATGATCTGGATGATGGGGCAGAGTGGTACCCTCAGCAAGTCAGCTGATCACACAAAACTGGTATGAGTGTCTGATATACCAGAGGGCTGTGCTGCCATCCAGAGAGGCCTCCACAGGTAGAAGAAATGGACTAACTGGAAAGTCATGCAGTTCACCATAAGGAACAATTCCAGGTGCCAGTAGTATGTGCCACTGGCAAACTGTTTGGAAAAGAAACTTCAAAAAAGGATTGGGGGGTCCTGGTGTACACCAAGTCGAACATGACCCAGAAAAAGAAGTGAGCTGAGGAGAATCTTATAAGGTTCAACAAGACAAAGTGCAAGGTCCTGCATCCACGTCAGGGCAATCCTCGATAGCAAGACAGGCTGGGGGATGATGAGATTGAGAGTAGCTCTGCAGAAAAGGGCTTAGGGGCACTAATGGACAAGAAGCTGGACAGGAACCAACAATGCACACTCGCAACCCAGAAGACAGACTGCATCCTGTGCTGTATCAAAAGAAGTGTAGCCAGCGGATAAAGAAACACAATTCTTCCACTCTACTCTGGTGAGATCTCACCCTCTGGTGAGACCCCACCCAGAGTACTATGTCCAACTCTGGGGCGCCCAACACAGGAAGGGCATGGACCTGCTGGAGCAGGTCCACAGGAGGGCCACAAAGATGGTCAGAGGGCTGGAGCAACTCGCCTATGAAGACAGGCTGAAAAAAATGGGGTTGTTCAGCCTGGAGAGAAGTCTCTGAGGAAACCTTATAGCTACATTTCAGTATCTGACAGAGACCTGCAGGAGAACTGGGGAAGGTCTGTTTAGAATGGCCTGCAGCAACAGCACAAAGGGCAATGGTTGTATACTGCAGCAGGGTAGATTCAGGTTGGACATAAAGAGGAAAATCTTTACAGTGAGACTGATGAAATACTAGAACAGGTTTCCCAGAGATGTGGTGGAGGCCTGTCAGGTGTTGAGTTGAATCTGCTGAACATCCTGCCAGCTTCAAAATGAAAAGTGCTTACTGGAGCAAAGTATCATGAGGCCTTAAGTTCAGATTGTAACAGGAGGCTTCCTGTTCTGGCTGCTACTTCTGGGTTTAGGGGTGTTTGCCTGTTCTGCTGGGTGGGCTACTGTGTGCTGGTGGGTGGGTGGGGTGGTCATTTTATGCTGCCTTCTGATGCTGCTTCTGCATTTTGCTGTGCTTTGTGCTTTTCTGCAAACAGGCTATGGTAATTGTGTGTTGTATTATTTCTGTGAATTCCTTACCTCAACCCAGAAGGATTTATTTTTGTGTTACTTTCCCTCACGTACATGTGGGAGTAGAGATGCTTGTGAGAACAGGTTGTATTAATTTATGGCAAGGCCGGTTCCCTTGTCAAACTTGATGCGGCCCTGAGCAACCTGATTTAAGTGGAGATGTCTCTGCTCACTCCAGGGGTGTTGTATAAAGTGATCTTTGAAGGATCCTCCTAGGCTGATGCATTCTGTGATTCTGTTCCCCTTGGGAAAACATGGTAAGAGGCTTAGAATAAGAGTACTCCATCAGAGAGAACGTTCATCTAGACAACACTTGGTATAGAAAGTAGCTAACAATAAGTTTCTCATGGAGAGTATATGAGCAGTGCAAGTCTGCTTCTGTCAGAGTCCTGGGATGCTCATAGGTCTCAATGTCTAGGACCAGCCTCCCCTGGGACCCACATTCCTCACCATCCACTGCCAAAGGTCCAGAGGTCCTTCAGTCCCTGCCTGAGTATTGTTGTAGGTTCACTCTCCTCGACGAGGCTAGGACCTGTACTGCAGAGAGCTGCTCTCCTGAATGGAGATACCAGACCTAGGTCAGAACTCTACCAGACCAATCATTCCATTCCACTCCATTCCAAGCGGTCACTGTGAGCTGGAAAATTATCAGATTTATTTGCTTGAAATACCAGGAGGTTTTCAGTTCCAAAAACACTTTCAAGGACACAGAACACAAAGGTTACAAGTAGAGATAATACTTTGTTTTCCTGGCTCTCTTTCAGAGCCGATGCTCACAAGCACTAACACAAAGCCCAAGTGTAGCCAGGAGCAGGCTGATGTACCCTTCAGTTTAGCTTGGAAAAATATCTGTTGCAGTCTAGCAGCAGGAACACAGGTCAAGCAGTCCCTGCTTCCTGAAGAGTAACAGCTTTAAAAAATGAGGACTGGAATCCACTACACACAAGATGAAGAGGAGCGGTGTCTTCCAAAGTATGACATGTGTCGATGACAAGCAGCAGACTTTTTGTCTTCCAAAACTTGCTATACTCTTGTGCTTCTCCAAAACAGCAAGACATGAAAAGTCCTCTGGTGCCTGCCCTGTGCCTGTGCTGCAGGCAGGGAGAGCTGACAAGTGGCAGCTCCTGATAGGGCAGCACATCTGGAGCCCTTCCAGATACAAGCTACTGTGTTCAGGCAAGAACCCCTGTGGAAATGGAGCCAAGGCAACAGCAGAGTTCACTCCTACTGCAAGCTTGCACTGGGCAAGAGAGCCTGAGAAAGCCAGGGTCCAAATGGTGCTTTGGGAGCTGCCAAAGCAGCAGCAAGAACACAGACAAAAGGGCCTGGAGAAGCCCTGACAAGGGGCTCTGCTCAGTGCTACCCAGAGGAAAAGAAGCAGCAATCCACAGGGAAGTCAAGAAAGCTTCCCTATACTGGGAGCCTAGAAAGCTTCTTCCCCACAGATTTGAGGCCTGAGGGCCACCATCATGGAGCATAAACCCAGGCTGCCCATGGAGGTGCAAAGTCTCAATCTTTGGAGATATTCAAAAGCCAGGACAATCAGCTCTAGGTGGCTCTACTTGAACTTGAGTGTACAAGATATCTCCAAAAGTGTGGAAACTCAGAGCTGGCAAGTAAGATGTTAACCGGCTTTCAGACTCATATGGGAAATGGATGGGAGCACTGATGATGACAGAAGGCTGTATTGCTGGAATGCATGAGAAACAGGAGTGGAAAAAAATCTGTGAGAGTGTAAGATAGGTGTGATTAATAAACAGGAGTCTAAAGGTTGGTAAGATGTGGGAATGGAAGCAAAGCATGTAAAAACCTCCCAATAATTTGGCTCTTGCCCACAGTACAGGGCCATCTGCCCATCTGCAGCAGATGACCACCTCTCCACAAATTTGCTTCAGTGAGCTTGTATTCAGGCACGTTGTCTTGGGAGCAGGCTGGCAAGGCCAAAGTTATCAGTGCATGTGGACTGTAATCCACAAAGAAGTCCCTCACAGAATCACAAAATGGCTGATACTGGATTTCCTGAGTCCCAGTTTAGTGGCTTTCCCCTTGAATCATCCTTCAATAGTGAAACTTTGCTTCACTTCTTCATTTAATTAATGCCATTAGAGCATTAAACTGTCACTCCAATATACTCTGAAAAGTGTGAGATTCTTACTATCTACAGCAGTCGTGTCTTCAGTGACGGGAAAACAAGATTACCTGAAGCAAATTTATATGACCAAAATTATAATCTAAAGATGTTCGAATCTAATGCAGTCAGTTACAAGTATAGATTGCAATTTGAACTGCCAACAGAGTTCAAAGTATCGAAGAATGTAAAATGAAATCTCTTATAAATGCTTATTACCACAGACTACCCAACTATTTTCTCTTACACATTGAATTTCACAAACTTTCAGCTTTTCACACAGACCAGCTACTTACAATTTCTCAATTAGCTGCTTTTCATCCAGTGCACCTGGGAGGTCTCTTTTATTTCCAAGGACTAACACCTGAAAGAAATAATTCAGGTTTTTGTTAAATCTAGGAGCATGTACTTTTATCTTTAATCACTTGCTCACATTATTTCGGATCTTGAAGCAAAATAGTAGAGTGAAATGACTGTGGGAGCATCATGGATATCCATCTCCCCAGCCACTATAAAATGCTAGATACACATCCTCTGAAAATTGAATCCAATTATTGCTGGTTTTCCTCTGGAACTGAATCTCTCCATTTCAGACGGCATTGTGGGATGGTGTTGTACTGTACCAAGTGGAGATTGGGGGGGCGACCTCATCAAAGTTTGTATATATGTAAAGGGTGAGTGCCAGGAGGATGGAGCCAGGCTCTTCTTGGTGATGCCCATTGACAGGACAAGGGGCACTGGGTGGAAGCTGAGGCACAGGAAGATTCATTGAAACCTGAGGAGGATTTTTTTTCACTGTGAGGGTAAGAGAATACTGGAACAGGCTGCGCAAGGATGTTGTGGAGTCTCCCTCTCTGGAGATATTCAAAACCTGCCTGGATGCGTTCCTGTGTAATCTGGTATAGGTGATCCTGCTTTGGCAAGGGAGGAGATGATCTTTTGAGGTCCCTTCCAGCTCCTGACATTCTGTGATTCCTTCTGTATGCAACCAAACCTGAAGGACAGCATGAACCAGGTGCACTTAAGCAACTAATGCACGTTCAATCAACAAGAGCAGACAAATGTTAAACAGAAGTAGGGCCCTAGAAGTGAAGGTTGTGTCCTCAATACCAAGACACAATTCTCTCTAGTTTTGCTCTTAATGTTGACATTAAATAAACAGCTAGGCATCCAAATTACGTATCACCCAAGCACCAGCCAAATGACTGATTCCTCTTCTTCCCCTGCTTTAAGTATCCACAGTAGAAATCAGAATGTTGAAAATTCATTGAACAGATGCTGAAGTATTCCTATGCAATGCTTCAGGCTTCAAGTATAAATTAAGAACAGATGAATGGGTTGAGCATATTCTAAGATCAAGAAAGTAATGGAAAGTTTTTTCTATTTTTGACTGCATTATTCTTTTCCAGATGTGCTACAATTCTGAGTCAAGACAGTCCTAATATTTTCCTTGAACCTGGAACACATTAAAACTCAGTTGCAATCTTAGATTAATGAAGCTGACTTAAAAATCTATAATACCAAACCCTGAGTACAATAAATTGAAAAAAGAAGAATATGAGTTACTACCTAATAAAATAAAAATAACTAAAAAATACATTACTGCACCTTGAAAATTACTCTGCTGGTCAGGCTAGGCAATTGGAATTGGATATTCCAACATATAAAAGGAAAAGAACTTAAATACTTCTGAAAATACGTTAGACCTATCATTTCAGGAAGTAAAAGAATGAAGTAAAGCAGGATGCAAAATCAGTACCAAGGACAGACAATGTCACTTGCCATGAACAGCATGACTGTAGATTTCTAAGCTATTTGCTCAGTATGTCCTTTTTAACAAATGGAAACACTAATAGCAAAACTTACCAAAAAAGAATAGAAAGTCACTTGAAAAAATTTCTTTTGAGAACTGATGTGTGAGAATCTTATTCTCACAATGATTTTGTATTGGCTGTCTGTCTATTCTTCCTCAGATGACTTTGATCACTTGCAGTAGCAAAGCATCCAAATATTTGTTCACAAAAAAAGGAGCCAAGCAAGAGCCATCAATATTTGTGAGTAAACTCTTCCTGATTTTTACACATCCTTTTCTTCCTTAGGGTCAAAGATAGGAGCTTGGTGATGTAAGCATCAAAGATCAGTACTAACCGATTGATTCCCACTAGCTCTAAACTGGTAGATTACATTTAATTAAACAACTTAGGCCTCCACCTCCATTAACTCCTCACAGAAATTTCATCAGAATATACTATTATTTGACATTTCCTATCAGAGAACAGCTGCATACTTGCATTTAGATTTGTTTTTCAAACTAAGAGAACGAAACAGTGAAGCTCCTTCACAATCTCTGGAAGCAGAAGACACTCTTTGATGTTAGTGCCTGCCAGTATTCAGTAAGACAAATCTCACATGCCTTAAGATACTGCAAGAAACATATCTGGGTCACTGGTTCAAATCCAGCCAACAAGGAGACTGACTGGAAGTAATTACTGTCTGAGAATGCCATATGTGAAAATGAATTTTTTCCAAATCTATTCTGACCTTTAGACTAGACAGCATGCAAACACACTGAAGCACTGAGAAGATGCTGAGTCCTCTGAAAAAACATCACAATAATTTCTGTAAAAGGGCTATATGTATCAATGATGAATCATATTTAAGCAAATATTTTCAAGAGTTCAAACAGAACCAATTCATAAAGAGGTTGGCTACAGCATCTACATTCAGGTAAGAATAACAAACAAATTACTTACTGGAATTCCATGCAGTTGTGGTTTATCTATCAAACTGTGTAGCTCATTTTTTGAAGCTTCTACTTTTTCCAAGTCTGCTGCATCCACCATGTAACTGCAACGGGAATATAGTTATTGATGGTATTACCCATTACTTGCAGAAAGCTGCATTAAAAAATCTGAAATATGACAAATACATTTGCATTGTCAACAACATTAGAACAAGTCCTGAATTGTGTAAATCCTTTCACTTTGGCCCCATCCTCTTTAACATCTTTACTGATGATCTGGACAAGGGTATTGAATCAGTCACCAGCAAATTTGCAGATGACACCAAGCTGGGGGCTGATGTTGCTGGGTTGGAGGGCAGAAGGGCTCTGCAGCAGGACCTCGACCGCCTGGACAGATGGGCAGAGTCCAAGGGGATGGCGTTCAACAAATCCAAGTGCCTGGTGCTGCACTTTGGCCACAGCAATCCCATGCAGAGCTACAGGCTGGGGTGGGAGTGGCTGGAGAGCAGCCAAACAGAAAGAGAACTGGGGGTGCTGATTGACACCC
>VWZE01010856.1:120753-155213 GCA_013396675.1 Eubucco bourcierii
CTCTGGAGGTGTTCAAGGCAGGTTTGGATGTGGCACTTGGTGCCATGGTCTAGTCCTGAGGTCTGTGGTAACGGGTTGGACTCAATGATCTTTGAGGTCTCTTCCAACCCTGGTGATACTGTGATAAAATGTTTCCTCCATTTATCAATCTGGGAAGATGAGAACTAAATACAGGCTGTAGGGGGAAAAAAAGTGGCCTGGAACATGCAATTGCTTATATTGCTTTGTTGCTTGACGTATAAAACACACTAATCGTGTTGGGTTTTACATGATGGTGGTGACTTGGAGAAAAGTGTACCCGTATTAGTTATGTATTTAAAAATACATTTTCTATGGGCATACACAAGAAAACTTACACAACTGCATTGACTCCTCTGCAATAACGCTCCCACATGCTTCGAAACCTTGGTTGCCCTCCAATGTCCCATACCTGGAAGAAGTAAGAAGCCCCCGAACCCCAAACATTTTTTAACTACACAGTACTAAAAGAATGGAAATACTCTTACACAGCACATGCAAGTTCCATTAACAATGCCTAAATATAAGCACTTTTTTAAAGTGACCTTCCTCAAAAGACTGGTCTTCTCAGGTCCTTCCAGTCAATGGAGGCACATTCACAGGGGAACCACAGCAGTTCCAAATGTGCATTTGGAAAACTTGATTCTTTACCACTCACTGCAAGAGAAGTCTTATGCATGTACCAAAGTGATTTCTGCAAATATAGAGTATAAATTCCAGAAAGAATAACAACATTGTATGAAGACAGCTATGAAGTTGTATTATTGGGGAGGCTAGGGAGACATCAGTTAAGAATGTATCAGACCTTCAACAGGATAAAGATAGATATTAAGTAAACAATGAATTGGTCAGAGAGCAGACCAAGTCCAGAGACTCAATGCATTCAAGAATAGTAAACTCTCAGAAGCTCCCACACTTTCACAGCTCTCCCACTTGTTTACCAAATGTGTTTTAAAAGACACACAGATTAACTGACTAGAACCAGAATGAAAACAGTGGTGTAGGGTAGGCCCTGAAGTGATTAATCAGTAAATCTTAAGGAAAGAAAGCTCAAATTCTGATTGGGATTTTATAAAGCTCCAATCCTGCAAATACTCATGCATACTATTAAGTGTCTGGCAATCTCACTGAATTCCTTATTGTTAGAAGACTAGCACATTATTTTTCTGTACAGGAGATACTTATTCTGCTTTGCTTGCAAAAACTTTGGGTGGGTAACAATAACCTTCTTTCAAAAATGTTTCCAATATCAATATACCAAGGAAAAGATCTAAATCATGCACGGAACTGTAATGATGCACCTGTTGCACCTACATCCAAAGACAACTGTATTAAAGGAGACACACACTAACTAAAATAGTGATGAACACAACAACAACAACAACAACAAAAAGATTTCTTCCTATGTCAAGAACAAAAAGTATTAATTACTATTTTAATTAGGTTCAGCTAGCAAAATAATAGGTACTGTTTACTATATCTAGGAGGCATATCCATTAAAGCACAAAATAAATTTGTGTGTCACATATGCAGAAGCAAAATTTTCTTAAGTGATGTTTTCATATTTGTACTTTCTAAATTCAAACATATTAATTTTCAGTGACTACACAGCCTTGCACAGAAGAGTAAGACTTAATAGATCCTCGAGATAAGTACTTTTTCAACTAATGTGAACATTTTTTTAATTCCACAATCAATAAGTCATATTTATAAACAATTTTCTCTATAATTTTCAATACTTTATTTTCATATTTTTTAAATAAACATTTCCCAATTCACTTCACCATTTAAAATACCTCCTTGATTGGTACCTTACTGGTCCTTCTGTCACAAAATTAGTGTATCGCCTACATGCAAGATTGCCTTTGATGCCCTTTGTAAGATCAAGAATTTTTCACATTGAAGAGACTTGAGTGAACTTTTGATCGTGAACTGGTATCAGTTATCATCTGCACAGACATCTGAAGTGCTGTTTCAAAAGTCTTAGTACAAAAATAAAATAAGTCCTTTATTTTAAATGCTTGAAAGAGAAGAGTACACACTCTGTTCACTGTTAGATGACAAACCTCGCACCAACACTAATTATTCCAGTAACTCATCAGGACCTTGAAACTATCAGTGACCATCTGCTGCACATCTGTGTGTCTGGGAAAAGAAACCAAATTATCTTCTTGATAGATCAGAAAAGAAAGGGGAAAGAGGACAGGGAAGACCAATAGTAAGATTAGATTTGTGGAGATGAACAGCAATTATTCCTGGCAGCCAGAGGGAAAAAAAAAAAAAAACACAACAAAAACACCAAAAAAAACCCCAAAAACAAAACTACAAGGTGATGTAGTTTGGAATAATCAAAAAATAACAAATAAGAAATAGAAGACAGAGAAAGACTGATTTTGACCTTGTTTGATGACATACTATAACTATACTATACTAAATTACACTGCAGAACTGGTACTGTTGTCATTAGGAGAGTCACCTTGAAACAATGGAAAGATAAGTAATTCCCAGTCAGTTTTCCTAATAAGGCTTACAGTTATCCATGAAGGTACCACATGAAAGACACAAGATAGACTAAGTGTTTTAATAGTACTCGGGGGGCTACTTTACATCAATAAACTGTTACAACTATCTGAAATAGGGAAAGAAAATAAATGCATTAAGTAAAAAACTCACCCCTTTGCCTATGAAACAGTGCGACTAGCAACTTTCTAATACTCTTTATTATATTGAATAGCCAATGAGAGAATGAACTACTTTATTCAAAACTGCAAATCTCTGCCCCAAACCATTTCAGCTGTAAATAAAAACTCAGAACTGTGGACACACAAGAGGCACCCAGAAAGGAGAGAGTTAAGTCTTTAAAAATTTTTCTCACCTTGTGTGGCTTGTACATTACCTGATTTTGTATCCTAGTATTTAATATACAGGTAAAACGCACACTCCAGGTGTGAGCGAGAGGCAGGAAACCACCTCAGCAGAATACGCAGCAAGCTAGGAACATTTTGGTTTGTCTTTGCAAGAAGTCTGGATTCCAAAATTGCACCCATGACTTTTTTTGGATCCCTCAAGAACAACTTTTTGGCAATATTTAAGAGGTAAGAGCTAGATCACCAGCTGATTTTAAGGATCAGAAAATGTATGTAGAACAAACAAACCAAGTAGAAAAAAAAAAAGTTTCCTTGATGCCCAGTACCATTAACTCAGAGATTTAAAATTTCAAGGAGTTATTTAGGCTCAATCTTGAAGGCACGCATCTTATACCCACTATTTGCTTTTGTCTACTGTAGACTAGCAATTCTCATTGTGTTTGCAAGTTTACACTCTCATAAAATAATGTAATGTTTTAATCTGTAAACCAGATTATTTGTCATACCTGTTAAATTCTTCTAAAACAACAAACTCACTGGATATGTCTCTTGCTCAGTTTCCACACTTCACATGGCTCCAAGGTTCCTTCTCAAGGCTGCAGCTATCAGAGATGTTTTACTTTGGTACAGAGGTATCAAGACGCTTTCAGTTACAGGAAGGCTTCTTAACACTCCAGTTGTTTTTCTTTAGATTAGCTTAGATTGACAGCTAGTAAGAACCCTGCAGGAAGGGAAAAGCAGGATTTTCTAGATGTCAGTTTTACATGGCTCTTTTTTCAGATATGTTTGGCCCAGACTTGAGGGATGGACCACTTGCTGGAAAATGAACTGGTTGGATGATTGCACTCAGAGTTGCAGTCAACGGCTCAATATCTAAATGGAGACAGTGGTAAGTGGTGTACCTCAAGGGTTGTTACTGGAACCAGCACTGTTTAACATCTTTGTTGGCAATATGGACAGTGGAAGCGACTGCACCCTCAGCAAGTCTGCAGATGACACTGAGTTGTGAAGGTCACCTGACACACTGGAGGGAAGGGATGTCGTCTAGAGAGACTTGGACAGGCTTCAGAGGTGAGACCAAGCCAGCCTCATGAACTTCAACAAAGCCAAATGCAAAGTGCTCCACCTGGGTCAGGGTAATCCCAAGCACAAATAAAAGCTGGGAGAGCAGTTTTAAGGAGAAGTACTTGAGGGTGTCAGCTGATGAAAAAAATCAACGTGAGCCAGCAATGTGAACTTGCAGCCCAGACGGCCACCATGTCCTGGGCTCCATCAAAAGAAGTGTGACCAGAAGACAACAGGTGATTCTTCCCCTCAACTCTGCTCTCATGAGACCCTACCTGGAGTACTGAGTATAGTTCTGGTGTCCCCAGAATATGAAAACACTGAACTGCAGGAACAGGTCCAGAGGGTGACCATGAAGATGATCAGAGGGCTAGAGCACCTCCCCTATGAAGACAGGCTGCGAGAGTTGGGGTTGTTCAGCCCAGCGGAAAAAGAAGCTTCAGGGAAACCTCATAGCAGCTTCACAGTACCTGAAAGGGGCCTACAAGAAATCTGGGAAGCGAATTTTCATGAGGGCTTGATGACAGGATGAGAGAGAATGGATCTAAGCTTGAGAAGAGTAGATTTAGACCGGATAAAATAAAGAAATTCCGTACAGTAAGGGTGGTGAGACACTGGAACAGGTTGCTAGGGAGGTTGTGGATGCCTCCTACCTGGAGGAGCCCGGCTGGATGAGGTCTTGAGCAACTTGGTCTAGTGGAAAGTGTACCCACCCACATCTGAGGGGCTGGAATTAGGTGACCTTCAAGATCCCTTCCAATCCAAACCTCTTGTGAACAGAGGTACGTATGTATTTGTATCTTGATGTCAATGCATTGGTTCAGTACCTAAGATCCTATCACAGTCAATTAAGACTAGACAGCTCTTCTCAATGATCAGGAGTGTATTTGTCATTTACCAGACACCATTACACTGTTGGGAGGATCAACGGACAGATTTTAAACAGGATATAAAAGTAAAAACATACTCTCAGAAACTGTTTTCTGAACCTTGTACTGCTTGCCTCCACACTGTGTTCCAAGGTAGGAGAGTAACAGGGAACTCAGTTTGAGCTAAGACTGCATTCCTCTCAACTGAGACATAACACTCCTCTAAAAAGACAGAATCAAACCATCCTAGCCTTACTATTGTATCCTCCCCAAAGCTGAAAGCTCTAATTCTGCATGACTACATGCAAACCTTTATACCCATTTCACATGACCACAACCCAGTCTCTGGATGTCAAAATCCAAGAGATTCTGGTGAAAGTAGGCATATAGAAGATAAAAGTTGCAGACAGAACTTGCATTTGGAAGACTGAATGCAAGGAGACCAGAAGCAAGGACACCAATAGCTCAAAACAGCCATTCAATAACTCCTGTAGCAATTATTAATTTTACTTGTCCTTGAAGAGCATATAACCCTGAAAGCAAAAATCAGTATTTGTTCTATAGCAGAGAAAAGCCAGAAGGATGTGCAACGATATGTATGCTGCTAAAAGATAATCTAATATTGTTAGATTATACGAGAAAAAGACATTTTTCCATGATGGATTTAACCTCATGGAAAAGCTCCTTGGCACTGTCTTCATGTGTCTCTCTTGCTATGTATCTCACAAATCTGAGCAACCCTGACAGATTTCCAGCATTTATCAATGAGGTAAAGCCTCTGAGGACAGAACTAACCACAAGCAGCATTTATGGTCCCCAAGAGGATACTGCAATAGAACATATTTATATAAGCTGCAGATAACTTCAAGTCGGGAGCTGAAGTACCCAGACCAAGTAGAGAAATTGTCTGAAACTGGGCAGCTGATTTACCATAGACAAGTTCAGAATGTCACATTTGAATACAGAGAATAAAATGCACCAGGGTAATAGTGCACTAGGATAATAACCAGGTAGAAGTGCAGGACAAAAACCTTGAGAATTGAGCAGCTCACAAACTATGTGTTTCAGTAGTGCTACAGATGTTCATCAGCAGGTATTAGCAGAAACACACTATGTGTAATTCTGGAAGGATGGACTCCTCTGTCTTCAGCACTGGAGGCTCCTATATCAGTTCTGAGTAACAGTCTATCCACAAACACAGAAAAATTTGCAGAAGTCTAGATGAGAGAAGGGTAAGAGACTTTGAAAACATGACCTATAAAGATGGGAGGGAGGAGCAAAACCCTAGTTTTTCCCAGGAAATTGCTACCAGATATGGAAGAAGTAAAAAAGCATCTGAATTTGTGATGACCGCAACTCAAGTGAGCTATTGGGAAGAAAGCTTTCTAACAAAGTGCAAGAAGATTGTGCAGAACAAAGGATATTGCTGAACCTTCTTTATGGAAGAAATTTTAGGGAACAATTTACCTATTTGGGTAAACAGTCATTTCACCTTAGAGCACAACTTTGGTTTAAATGATTCCTTGAGATCAACTCTTGGTCCTCTTTTTTAGGATTCCAAACAGCTGGTGAGACGTACAACACTGCCTGACACAGGACACTGGCTTCTGGCCCCATGTGTTTGTATCAACCATTGTAGAGGTTCCCATTTAGTGCATGATTTTGTCCCATATTCTGCAGCACACAACTCCCAAGCACAGACACCATCTCCAAGGCTTCTCTTCCCAAACTATCCAATGGGAGAGCGCTTTCATACTTTTCCTTTTTTAGCTGATCACTGATCAACTTAGTTGATCTGAGCATGCTCCACACAACTCTGAGAGACTCTCTAACCTTCATTTATCTCCTTTTCACAGTCACAGAACCACTAAGGCTAGTGGGGACCTTTCAAGATTGTATAGTACAACTCACCTTGGTCAAAGCAGGATTACACAGACCAGACTACTCCAAAAATGAAGATTCCAGAATATGGTCAAGCTGTTTGAATGTTCAATCACCCACACAGTAAAAATGCTTTTTCTTATGGTTTAAACAGAATTTCTTCATATTTCATTTCACACTCATTGCCACTTGCCCTGTCACTGGGCACTACTGAGAAGCATGGGTACATCTCATGGCTACACTGAAGATGTCCCTGAGATCTTTCTCTGAGAGCTTTTGCTTCTCTAAGCTAAACAGTCTCGCGTACCTTAGCATCTCATAAGATAAATGATCTAGTCCCTTAATCATTTTCACGGCCTTTTGCTGGACTATCTCCAGTAGCTACACATCCTATGTGTACTGGGGGGACCAGAACTTGACGCAACACTTTGGGTAAATCCTTATCACTGCTGAACAAAAGGGAGGGATTGCTTACCTTGAATGGCTGTCAAAGCTCTTCCTAATGCAGCCCAGAAGGTTATTGGTCTCCCCGACGCAAAAATACAGTGCTCACCAATGGTCAACCTGGTGTCCATTAGGACTCCTAGGTCCCTTTGTGCAAAGCTGCTTTCCAGCCAGGCAGCCTGTAGTGGTTCCAGGGGTTGATGCTTCTCAGGTACAGGACTCTCTACTTTCCTTTCTTTAATTTTGTAAGGGTCTAGTCAGGTCCTCCTGGATGGCAGCACAACCTTCTGCTGTATTAGCCACTCCTCTCTATTATCTTTGTATTATCTAAGGAAACTTACTGAGGGTACAGCCTGTCCAACCATCCAGGTCACTAATGAAGATACTAAACAGTCTCTGAGATATATCGCTAGTAAGTAGACTTCCTGTTGTGGATTACGACTCTCTTGAACCCAGCTTTTCCTCACACATAACTATCATAAATCACTGGAATAACCCACAAATGTTCTTCCTTATAGAAACAAGCACCCTGACTTGAAATCAGCTCAGATACAGCATGATCATAGCATCACAGAACCAATTTGGTTACAACAGAGCTGTAAAATCAAGTCCAACTGTTAACATAGCACTGCCAAGTCCACCACTAAACCATGTCTCCTAAGCACTACATCAATGTGTCTTTTACATACCTCCAGGGATGGTGAATCAACCACTTCCCAGGGCAGCCTGTTCTAACACTTGACAGCCCTTTTGGTAAATAATTTCTTCCTAATCAATATCCACTTTAAATCTCTCCCTGGACAACTTGAAGCCACTATGTCTTGTCTTACCACGTGTTACTTGGGAAAAAAGCCCAATTCCCACCTTGCTACAACCTCCTTTCAGACAGCTGTAAAGAGCAGTAAGGCCTCCCTTCAGGCTAAAAATTCCCAGTTTCTTCACCTGCTCCTCATGCAACTTATTCTCTGGAAGCTTCAGTGCCATTCCCTGGACATGCTTCAGCATCTCCATGTCTTTCTTGTAGTGAGAGGCCCAACACTGAACACAGCATTCAAGGTGTAGCCTCAACAGTGCCTAAGAGAGGGGGATGATCACTTCCCTACTGCTGCCAGTCACAGCACTTTTTAGTGATCCAAGTAATTTAAAACAGCCACTACTTGCTGATATACTGTTAGAGATATACAGGTCACAGACACAAGAGGCTGACATTACTTCATGACCACGTGAGATGACAACATGATGGGTAAGATATTTTTAAATGCTGCTGAATATCAGAATGAAGATTACAAAGCAGAAGGATTCCAATCCTTTGAGGCTGTTTGTAGACTTAGAAACTCTACCCAAAAAAAGGAGTCCTTCAATGAGGGACGCTGGAAGAGGAACGCAAAGCTGCCTCCTCTCTCTGACACATCAGTGCAAAAGCAAGTAGCAAGCAGCTTGGCTTTGCCCTCCAGCCGACTGGCCCGTGGTAGCCCGTGCTGCAGCTCCCGTGGAAGGACGCTGGCCTCTAGTGGTGACAGTCGAAGTGACCACAGTGCAAACTCCAGCAGCTCCAGTCCCCTGAGCAGCTGCCCGCAGCAGCCCCTCAGCTGCAATATCCACGTAGGGTGTATAAACCGCCTGACGGTGCTTCTTTGAGAAAATTAAGTGCAACATAAAGGAAAAGGAAGCTGCTACATTGCCTGTACATCTGTATGTCCTGTGTTCTTCTATTTCTTTTTATACTTGAGACTATTTTAAGACTATCACTGTGAAAATCAAAAGGTATCTGATCAGTTGGAGTTTGACAATCATTTAAAATAATAGTTTGTGATGCATGTATTCTAATGTTCTTGAAATTTATTTGCTAGAGTAAACATTATAGCTACATTCTAGCTTAATAAACATTACATACCACCAAAGCAAAAGGACCAGTAAACATTACATACCACCAAAGCAGAAGGACCAGTAATGCTGGGCAGATCAAAAAACCAGAAAAGTCCCACCAAAATCAAATCACTCAGTAAACAACAGAACTTAATTGAAATTAAAACTCCAAATTAATTCAGTTGTAGATTTGTCAGAAAAAGTAAATAAACCATAGTCATCAATTTTGTTACGTATTTCAAACTTGTTTTAATAGATCTCTAAGTTCTAGTACATTAGGTATTTTGATGTTGGAAATATCCTGTCATTCAATAGCTCAACCACCACCTCAAAATTCAAAAGTAATTCATCTTGACAGGTTTTTAAAGAAACAACCATCTATAAATAAAAGTCATATTCCTCTACACAGAGCTATCACATGCTCATTTTCACTTGCTCTTGCATGTTCATTTTCATATGCTCTTGCAGCAATAAGAGCATGAGAACTGCACAATCCTGTGCAGATTGGCTTCCAAATCAAGTATCATTTTTGAAACTAAAACGCCTATTAATAATGTTAGCATTATCCTCTTATTCTTAACAATGTGACTATTAAGAACTATAGGTAACAGGATTTTACAGATCAAAGTGTAAAATGAGGCACAGTTCTGCAGAAAATCACACACTTCCTTCTTGCATGAACCTGATCTTGCAGTATCATTTATGCAGACAACTCCAGTACAAACGTAGCCTTTTTATTCACCTACTTAAAACAATCCTGGCTAAAACATACTTTATTTGTAAGGCTTGTCTAGTTGTAGATTACTAGTGAATCCTAGTTGAACGAACCATCAACAGCTTCATCATTTTCTTCCACATGTGGAAATTCTGTAGCAGCATTGGCATAGCACCCCAACTATCCTTATGCTTTTTCTATTCTAAATCCTGGCCTTATTGTTTCAATACAAAAGGTAGAAACAAGGGAACTAAATTTCTATTCCTGTGGATTATTTATGAAATATGGTCAAATTGAGCAACATTTTGACTGTGGCATCTATGGACTTCGATCAGCAGCAAACCAAGGCAAATAATTTAACAAGTGTGTGAAACTCATATTTAGGAATAATTAAAATAAAATCCTCTCCTGGATGAATTAGGGTGCATTGGTAAACCTAAAATGGAAGGCACTGTAGTACAAGTGTACACTTCTTAAAGAGAATGGAAAGTTCAGGCAGGAGGACAAAGAATCTCTACCTGCCTGAAAGAACAGTAAGAAAAAAATACTTCTTTAATCAAGTGAAAATTTAACTACTTCAACTGAAACAAGCAAATTTTGCTTAGGAGTCTGCATTTGTCACTTTGTATCACAACGTAAATCACAATTTTGTCACCGGTCTCATTCTCCTACACGTAAGTCACTGATGTATAAAAGCTCAAGAAAGCATGGAATGGTCTTGGTATGCATTTGTACTAGTAAGGCAGTACCTCTGACGTTCTTGTAAATACACTATTTGATTTGCTGTCACAACTGCTGTACATGTTTGTGTAAAATAAACAGAATCATGGGAGAGAAAGTCTATACAATGAGCACATCAATCAGACAGCTCTTCTGATATTCATTAACTAATCCTTGTTGGCTGCTCCATAAATTCACTTTCATAACTAATATGAGTCATTAATTAATCACAAGGACTAGAAAAATTAACATTAACACCATCCAAAGTCTGTAAATCCTAACAAAATAGTATTAAACATTATTTTAAAAAAAACCAAAACACTGACCCACCAGTCACCGAATCCACAAGAAGTCTATGTGTGCCTACTGAACACAGAATTCTGGCAACCCTCTAGCAACAGGCAGTGTTTGCAGCTATCAGAGTAGAAGAACAAAGTAAAACTACCATTTTCTCACCGGATTGAGACTGATTTCTTCCTGTTCAGACTATGGCCTCTAAATTAGACATGGTTGTTTGCAGCTAAGTCAATGTATCCAGGCTGCCCCTAAAATGCATGACTTTCCATGTGTCTGTATCCTTCTTTCCCGTACTGTGGGATGTTACCTTGTTTTCTTACTCGCCTGCTCTGTCAGTAATAGTAAGGTCAGATTCTCTCCCAAAGTAGGCTCTATTCCTGTACATACAACAATCTTGCACAAAGTCATGAAGTTGAGATTACCAAGGCAATAATGATTCTCCTCCATTTTACTTCTTTTACATTTTACTCCATTTTTCTTTTAAGCATTTTAGCCTTTACTGTGGACCTAGTTGTAAGATACTCACCATGGTAAAATTTATCTTTGGTAGTCTAGCAAAATTTCACAGGTAATGTTGAGAGTTTTTATTTCAGCTAAACCTGACATAAATTTCAAGAGGGCATAGAGAAAGAAGAGTTGTGATGAAACAGTGGGGTGACATTAGACTTTCTATTTGCAGTTGATTTCAGAAGAGTGGCTTATTAGGCACTGTAACACACATGCAGTTGTAGAGGAACCTACTGATTATTCTGTAAGCTTATTACACACAACTACATGCACAAGTGAAATTTACAGCTGAAGGCTCTACAGTCACCTGCAATTATGAAAAAGTACAGCAAGGCAGTAAGACCAGAAATACAGAGTCAGTCACAGTACTCATACTACTATGTTCCTCTTAGATTTAGCGCTTTTTAGTCCAGTTTTAACATCTCCTAAACAACAGAGTTAGTTAATTATCCCTTTAACCACCCTTTAGCAGCTCGCCAAATAGAAATGGTAAACAGCTAAGAGATGCGCATTCAAATTATGGGTGATGTAATTTACAAATTAAATTCCCAGGTCACTTTTAAGTCCTCTCTAGATTTAGAAGTCACACCAAACCAGAGGTAAAAAAGAGCATCTTTACAACAGAGGGAGAGAAAATGAAGGAAAAGTCAAGATAAAGGCAAAAACCTATATTCCCTTCTCCTAATTTTAGGTAAAACTTACGAATTCCATTTCTTCATAATCAAACAACAGAGTGAGCCATAATGCTACTGAAGCAATTTACCTCTATTTTGATGCCTATGGTATGAATCACAACCAAACTGGTATCATCTATATTTCTCTATAGGTCTAAAAGACAGTTCTCTGACAACTGACTTACAAGTTCTATTTCCATACAGCAAACCTTGTGAGCTAAACTGTACTCTCCACTGAGATATCCAAGTAGGGAGTAAAGCTGCCTCAGATTTCACTTATGGTTGTGAAAGGGAGAGAGAGAGAAGAGAAGCACCTCTAGGATTCAACTCAGCTCTCTTAATACATCAAAATTTTATGACCTTTCCAGCCCAAAACAGTGTCTGGCATATAATGAAATCAAATGCATTACGGTAACAGAGAAATATACAACCATATGCTTTTAAAAAGTAGGTTTTGAGCTAGAAAAAGAGAACCGATCCTATAATCTAAAAAGAAATTTTCTCTGTTTTCACGTTCAAAGCTGAAATCACTTTGTCTATTAGCTATTCACTCTGTATTAATTCAAACATACACACACACACCTACCTTTATGGTAACATTGCCTTTTGTTATTTTTCTCATATTGAAGCCTACCGTAGGAATCATATCTTCTGTGAACTGTCCCGACTAGAATAAAACAAACAAAAAAAAATTTATAATAGCTGACACATAACAGCTAAGTTTCTAATTTGCAGTTTTTCTTTTTTTTTTTTTCCCATATTTTACACACAGTATAAACTAACCCATTTATTTTCTTCAAGAAAACTATCCAGCATTTCAATTAATGCATTGTCACACCAAGGAAGACTGTTCCATTTCAGCCCCTTTAAACATCTTTTATTCTCCTCAGGAACAAAGGTCATCCCAGAAACCACAAGATTTCAGATAATTCTTCTCTGATCCTTCAGCAAACCAGGAAGCAACATGGTTGAAATACAGAATCATAGATATTTTAGGCTGGAGAGGGCCTTTAAAAGTCACCTAGTCTAGCCCTCAAGATAAAATATGACAAAACTGACTATAAAAGGTTTATTCCTTTTAGATTCTCTCTACCTTACCAATGGTTTAACTCCAAATTTAATAAATAATGGAGGAGTACTCATATGGAGAATACTAAGGGCAGACCTTCTGAGTAGGTGGCAGGAAAGGAGTGCTGCTGTGGAAGCTAAGAGAATACCACTAAACCAGAAAATACTAAGTACTAACACAGCACAAAATAAACCCAAAACACAAAACAGAGATGCTGCCTTCTTCCCCAGTTCAGAGAAATATTTTTACAAGACAGATGCTTGCCATCGTGCCAAGAGGAAACTTACACACACCTACCCACTACAGAAGACAGCTTTTGAGGAGAAAAGTGAAACACAAATTTAAGTAGATAGCTCATTATTAATTTCTTATCAAAATTATAATAAAATTATTGTGTCTTTTAGGCATGGGGAATTAAGACTGCTACCTAACATTTCTGCCTACATGGAGACCCAGACACTCTCTGCAACATACACAGCAGTCTCGATTTTCCAGTCACCCAGAAAGGAAAGCAGGACCTTCTGGACTTACCACTGCCCTTTCACAACTCTCTGCCCATATTCCCTTCACCCACCTAATCATTCCACGTGCTCTGGTGTTTTAACTGAAGAAAATACAGGTACGTGGACAAGGAAGCAGACACGCTCCCAAGAGGTCACTCTCATATGATAGGCTTCAGACTATACTGGGGCAGCCTCACTACACACATTGCGACCCACTACCTCAAGTGCTACTGTTTTTCTCTGTAAATTTTCTGTAACCTTTCTCTGTTTGTAGCAGAGTGAGAACACACTACATCTCCAGTCTGTGTTCACAAAATAAGATTAATTATTTTTAATCTGGAACTTTAAAAACTATATATAACCTTTGATGGTCACTTGATTCTCTCAAGGAATTTTGGGGGTTGGAATTAGATCCTTCAGGCAAGAAAAAACTTCCATCAATTACCTGACTAACCTTCCCTATGGAAACCTTCTTGCTAAATTCTGTCCTATAAATCTTCCACATCTTTTGTTTCTGAAAGCCTATTCTGTTCCTCCTTTTTCCTTGCTTCAGTGGCTTGTCAACAGCAGTAGGAAAAAAAAAAATGTGAAGACCTACAGTCTGATAGAGATACATGTACCCAGCAGTGACAGAAGTTTTCAATTGGATGGACTAAGACAAAGCCAATCAGTAACCATCTCCTGTAGAAGGTATTGGCCTAATTTGTTAAGATATATAGTACATTTATTTGTGAAGTATGGACATCTGAACAGATATGATGATGTTAACTCTGAGAATGTAGCATCATTACTCAAGCAGAAGAACACTTGGAAATCCAGTCAGCCAACTCAGGAGGCTATTATTTAAAGAAACTCATAGAAAGCCATTGACCTGCAAAACAAACCCCAAAACTCATGGAGAGTTATGAAGTAGGTATATTTATTGTAGCACTGGGTGCAGGCAGGATTGCTCCATTAATCCTGCACATCCCATGCTGACACAAGCCACAATTTACGTTACAAGAGCATACATATTCGTAATAAGAGGTAGGGTTATTAGAATTATTTCTTGGAGTTCATTAACAAAGGTATTTTCCCATTCTCTGCCCGGGTTCCACCCCTCTACCCAGTGGTCTTGAATGGTTATCTAAGATGAATGCCAGCAGCCTTTCTCACAGGGTTTTTTCATCTTTGATCAGTAGGCCACTCTTAATTGCTGAAGTCAGGATATCTCTGCTTCTCTTTTATCTCCTTCCTGCTTTTCTTAGTCAATGCAGACCTGGGCCTTTACAAGATTACGTATCACGGATCTCCAACTGGTAGCTGCAGACACTTCTGCAGTGGTTGCTGTTTAGGTTTGCATGTATCAGCTGACTACTATAAACAAACATTTCTACAAAGTTTGGTATTTTATGGTTTGCTACAGACATCCTCAAAAATGTGCATCTGGTCTGCAAAACCCTTTACTAGTACTCCCTGAGTTTTCTTTCATCATCATAGTTCTACTTCTGCAAGCAAATTGTACATCACATGTAACACGATAAACTGGAAGATAAAAATAACTCTAAAAAAAAAAAAAAATTGTAACCTCTCTGGAATTGGGGATTGAAAGCAAAGAATTAACATCCCATAGTGTCTTTAGTCTTCCATTCTGCTTGAAGAGAACTAGCTACAATGAAAGCATTAAGTTTTTCATTTTCTCACACAATGAAGAAACACTATGTTGAATATATTGACCACATTAACCCAAAAGCTTTGATTAGTGTGTTTTGTTTCAAGTACTGTATGGACCATAAGATACAAAATCTGTTCCATTTAGCTTGCTAAGTAAGTTACAAACAATAAATTACTTACTTTTGTGAATATTCAAGATACACAAACTTCAAGGTGTAACACAAGTTTATTGTTATATAGCAGTAAAAAATAGTACATCCTGACATGGATGAAAATAACTCATTTATTTGCAATGCCCTTTTTAAATGTTTCTGAATTTTGAGCTGACAATGGATACTGTCATTACCCACTATGGTATCAATAACCATGCATCAGATTCTACTCCATATCATCAATGCACACATCGAGCAAAAAGCAGTGATGTTACTCAAAGTTTCCACCAGCAACAGAAGACCAAGTACAATTCAAACTCTTCTCGGAGGAGACTATGTCAAAGGGTATTTATTCAGTGTTAGCATGATAGGATCTCTGATAATATTGTGAAGTGGAAAAAATAACAATTCCCTACCATTTGCTTTAATGATCCACTACAGTTTCCATTTTCAGCAGCAAGTATTTTGCAACAATCACGATTATCTTGTCAGTTTAGCTACAAATGCAGAGAGTTCCCCATCTGTTTGCCAACCCCCATATCAAGTGCATTTTACAGTAACCTATTACCCACTGCCTTATCCTTAAATTGTTCATTCCCAAATTCTTCAACCACCTTCTTTTGGTGATTAACACAGCATGTCATCTCCTGAATGAAAGGCCCAAAACCCCTACAAAACCTGCAACCCATGACACTCCCCAAATGAGAAAATATGGATCCCTGGTAAAATTCTTAAGTAACACAAATGCTGGCAAAATCAGACCTTCTGTAACAGCAGTGCTCTGGTATCCAAGGTTAGCACCCTGAGAGGGACAAACACATATGATGTCAACTTACTGGTGGAGTAGTGAGTGCACAGCCACACACACAAAGTCTAATGCCACTCACTACTGTTACAGTGGTCTTTGAGCTGCTGTGTTCTTCTTTGTTCTGTTTATGAAATCAATCCAAGGAGTAATATAATTTGTCATGTCATCTAGCTCTTCCTCAGGAAAGCCCACCCTTGGGACATGAACGCTTCCAACAGACAACAGCTGTGTTATGAAGACCACACGAGTACCTAGCAAACTAACATACCAGTTCCAGACATTTTATGAGTATTGATTCCTGAAGTGCTTGAAAACATACTTTCATTGTGCACTTTTCCTCTCTCGTTCCTTTTTCTCCGCTCTCTACTTCTTCATTCAAATTTACATCTATTTTTCTCATAATCCATAACTATATATGAACATAAATAACAAATACCATATAGTTATGCCACCATTGACTCAATCTCTTTGACTTAGGCCATACAGTTCCCAGTTCATTTTCAGTTTGTGATCTAGTAATTTTTTAGGATAAGGACTGAAGAACACCTGGGAACATTTATCCTGGTGGAGGTGGTGCTGTGGTACCTCTAACAGCAGTGATCACCTCACAGAACAGGGTATGCACTATGCTACATGACTACTAGTAACCACACTTAGCATATGTCTGTGTTTTCACCTTCCAATGGCTAAGTAAATCTTCAGGATGGACCCAAAAACAAAAGACAGAGAGCGTATCAAACATGAGGCACACATTTCAGCACGGTGACAAAGTGGAAAACATCATGGGAGGTGTCAGCACACACCACACACGGTAGGAAAGTTTGGCTGGGATAAATGGAAAGCCAAAATCAGACTTGAAAAGATGAGAAATAGATATCAAGCAATTGTAGCAAGCATTAATATTGACGCAGCTGATGGGAGGGGAGAATTCAGTGACAGGGCACATGGTTGCACGACATACTCTGGGTTATTATGGGATATGCCGGCCATGTAAACCCATATCTCAATCCCTGGCAAGAGTCTGCGCCCAGGAAACTGCTTTGAGACACGCACGCTTTGCAGCCAGACGCAGGAGGCATTTTCTTTCGCCTTCATAAAACAATTTGTCACCTGAGACTGCTGTGACATCCTCGTGGTTGCAATAGATTCAAGAGCTGCCTCATGCTTCCCTTCCACCCGCTGTTTCCCCTCCCTCCACAGCGGCTCGCCTTAAGACCTCATGACAGGAGGTGGCCCCGCGGCAAGCACTGGAGGCGAAGTCCGCACTTGTTGCCAGGGCAAGCGGAGCCAAGCGGACAGCTCGAGGAAGACGAACCCTTCAGCCAGTCTGCCGGGCCACCGCCCCCCGGCCTCGCCAGCGCCCAAAGGCGCCTCCTCCCGCTTCCCGCGGGCCGCCGCCCAGAGGGGCCGCCGCCCTGAGAGCCCCCCGCCCTGCCCTGCCCTGCCCTGCCCTGCCCTGCCCTGCCCTGCCCTGCCCTGCCCCGCCCCTCTGCCTGGCCGGCGGGTGGCCGGGCCCCGGCAGCGTACCGCTAGCACGGTGAGCAGCGTGGTCTTGCCCGAGTACTGCAGCCCCACCAGGGTGAGCTCCATCTCCTCCTTCCAGAACAGCGAGCGCAGCCACTCCAGTAGCCGTGCCACCAACGCCAGCATCCCGGCCAGCGCCCCCGACCTGCGACAGGCACCCAGCCCCACGGGCACCGCCTCGTTGCTAGGCATGCTTTCGCGGGACAAGGCGAGACTGAACCGAGCCGAACCGAGCCGAGCCGAGCCGAGCCGAGCCGAGCCGGGTCAGGCCAGGCCAGACGGCTGAAGGGTCCGAAGGGAGACGGGGGCCAGCTGTGGGGAGGCTGCGCGTGGAGCCAAGCGCCAGACAGGGCCCTCACGTGATAGCGCCACCGCCCTTCTCCCGCTGCCACTTGCTGCAGACGAGGGAGGGGTCTGGGTTGGTTTGGCCTGGCCCGGGGCGGGGGAATGGCGAGCGCGCCCTGCGGGACGATCGGTCAGGCTTCCGCGAATCTGGGGCGGGTGGCGGGGCGGCCATGGTATGAGGTAGCGGAGCCGCGGATGCGGCGGGGGGCGGGCAGGGCGGCTCCCACTGGACTTGACGAGCGGGCCCTGGCCTGAGTCCTGGCGGGGAAAGTAGATGGAGGGACGTCTCTCCAGTGCTCATGGCTTTTGGTAGTGTCCTGAAGGCACCGCAGTCTCCATGGAGCAGGAGAGTGGCAGCGGGCACCGCAATGGATAGATGGGGCACCTCGGATCGTATCTGGTGGACACCTGGTCCCTGGCGGGAGTGCGGCAGGCCGGAGCCCGGTTTAGGTCTGCCTCAACTGGCTGTCAGCCCGCACCGAAGAGGGGATGGCCGAGGGCCGCCTGTGTAGCCCTGGCTTTTGAAGATTCTTAACAGGATGGATTTTGTAGATTCTTCACCTTTGGTGACAGTGGTTCTCAAAATCCTAGAACCTCCACTCTTCCCATGACACTCTTGAACTGGTCATTGTATAGAAACAGGCTTTAAGATCCCGAGCTTACCGTGGTTTTAATTGTGTTCTTATCTTGACAGTTTTTGGGAAGTCTGCTACAGGACTGCCTTGCCTTAATAGGAGATGCTTGTGGTGGTGATTTCGTATGCAATACATCATTTTAGCAGGAGACTTAAAAAAGTGACATTTCGTTTGCAATCTTGCCACACAGAGTTAGAGAAGAGTTCATTTTCTCTGTAAAGAGAGCCATCACTTAATCTGGATCCATCTGCCAATCTCTGAAGTTGTCACTGAAATTATACATGATGCTAATGTTACAGGTGATTCTCTAAAAGGTTACAATGCTGATGATGGATGAAGGACATTCATGAAGATATAAAACAAAGCACTTCAAAAGTTTGATGAGTACTTCTGTGGTTGAAACATAGCAAATTCATCAAAATATTCTGTGATTTATTTTTCATCTCTTAGAGATACAATTCAGCATCTTGGAGAATGTAATTTGGCCAAGCTTCATTGGTTATGTCAGACCACAAGAACTGGAAGCTCTTAAAGCTTTGTTGTCAATAACAGTCGTTTCTGGGCTAGCTTTAAAGTGAAAAACATCATGCTTTTTCATTGCCTGGTTGTGGGTACAGTCAACATGACTCATAGTGTGATTCTGAGGTTTGGGTTTTTTTAATAGATACTCATTTATTTGCTCTTTTTAATTCAATAGAACATTTCCATTTGGAAATTGGACACTGGAGCTAGCCCTCTTACCTAGCGGTGATGTGAAGGAATTATTTCTTCATTGCTTCTCTTAAGCAAATCTGGAGGAAAGCTGACAGATAGAAGTGTTGAGTCCTAGACATTTTCCTCAGTAGCACAAGGAGCTGCCCTTGATGGAGGTAGTCCCTTTGTCCTGCTGCTGTTCACTGCTACTTTTGTTTTGGGATGGAGTCACAATTTTGTATTCCATTCTTAAAACTGAGGCAATTATGGTGTCTTCAGCAGTTTCAAAGCATAATACAGCTCTTGAAGTTTCCTGAAAATTTGTGGCACATTGAAAGAGAAGAGACTCTGCACTGCAGGACAGCATAGCAGGCCTCTGCTGTCTTACTTGTTTAGTAGCCACCGGATGGACATTCAGTACATGCCTACATCTTTTCAGCTAGCAGTCACACATTTATCAGCCAGTTACCATTTATGCTAAACATAACTGGGGAATCACTGGAGATGTGGGTAGGAAAGTTGACACTGAGATTAATGGATTATTCTGGTTGGATGGGTAAAAGGACCAGTAAATAATTCATAGGCAAAACGGGGGGTTTTTTGTTTGTTTTCTGCTACGTATCTGACATTTTTATTTTTCCAAAGTTGTTTCAGCCAATGCAATTATCAAATTTTGAGTGAATAGATGAAGTGTTTATGGCTGTCTTAAAACTGAAAAATAAAAGGATTTCTCCTATCTCCACATATCACATAACTGGCAATGTGTGGAATAAAGACAGTCCATTTGTCAAGAGTGATTTTTGTGAATTAAGTGATTCTGATTAACTGTAAGAGGGAATTCTCACTTAAAATTCAGCACTCTGTTTTTGCAAAAATCTTTAAATTCTGCAGTTTGTACAGATTGGTGCCACTTAAAGAAACAGTACATCCCAGATACCGTAACGCATCTTGAAAAATACATTGCAGTCATACCCTCAAACAAGGCTAGCAGAGGTTAAGCAGGTAAATTTTAAAGCATTAATACAGCTCTACACTGACTGGAGTCTTTTATTACAGGTTCTGTGGGGTCAAAATATATGAAAAAGTCTTGCAGTGTTTGTCCAAGTTCAGAGATCTGTTATGTTATTCTAAAATCTATTAAATCTTTTAGAAAACTTTATGAAAGACAATTCTTTATTTTAAAGTTTGGTAATAGAATATTGTATGTAAAATACTGCTAACATGATATAATTAGCAGTTTGGGGGGCATTTGTTCTTGTAGCTAAAAGACTGAACTGGGTCACAGAAGGCCACAAATCATTGCCCATGTGACTGTGGAAGAGCAACTGAATCTTTCTGGGAAACATGTAACCATTGATAAAGTATTTCACTTTTCTGCTTTGTCTATTGAGGTTTACATACTTGGGAATCAATTTAGCAGTGTAACAGGGCCATGCAGCACCTAGCGTATTGAGTTCTCCAAGTGTTGTCTCCGAAGTGTTAGGAAAGCAGCTTCCTGCATTGCAGAGACTTACCTGTGCTATGAAAAAAATTAACAGTGGATCTTACATTTCAGATGATGGTGGTGATGCCATAAATACAAAAATTTTACCTGAACTAGTACTGCACCCTCAGCAAGTTTGCAGATGACACCAATCTGCGTGGCACAGTCGACTTGCTAGAGGGCAGGGATGCCATTCAGAGGGACCTGGACAGGCTGGAGAGGTGAGCCCAGGTCAACCTCATGAAATTCAACAAGGCCAAGTGTAAGGTCCTGCACCTGGGTAGGCACAATCCCAAGCACAAATAAAGTCTGGGTGGTGAATGGCTGGAGAGCAGCCCTGAGGAAAAGGACCTTGGAGTCTGGGTTGATGAAAAGCTCAACATGAGCCTGCAGTGTGCACATGCAGCCCAGACAGCCAACCGAGTCCTGGGCTGCATCAAGAGCAGCATGGCCAGCAGGGCAAGGGAGGGGATTCTGCCCCTTTACTCTGCTCTTGACAGACCCCACCTGGAGTACTGTGTGCAGTTCTGGAGCCCTCAGCACAGGAAGGACATGGAAGTTCTGGAGTGAGTCCAGAGGAGGCCATGAAGATGATCAGAGGGCTGGAGCAGCTCTCCTATGAGGACAGGCTGAGAGAGTTGGGGCTCTTCAGCCTGGAGAAGAGAAGGCTTCGAGGGGACCTGATAGTAGCCTTCCAGTATCTGAAGGGGGCCTACAGGAAGGCTGGGGAAGGATTATTTACAAGGTCCTGCAATGACAGGACAAGGGGCAATGGGCTTAAACTGGCAGAGGGGAGATTTAGACTAGATGTTAGGAGGAAGTTCTTTACAGTAAGGGTGGTGAGGCACTGGAACAGGTTGCCCAGGGAGGTTGTGGCTGCTCCCTCCCTGGAGGTGTTCAAGGCCAGATTGGACGAGGCCTTGAGTAACCTATACTAATGGGAGGTGTCCCTGCCTATGGCAGGGGGGTGGAACTAGATGATCCTTGAGGTCCCTTCCAACCTTACCATTCTATGATTCTATGCATATCCAGATATTTCCACATTTGAAAAGAAACAAAGTGTTTGGACCCTAAATCTCCACTTCAGGATATTACCAAAGAGATCAGATGACATTTGCTGTAGTTTTAAGAATGGACCTTAGTAATAGCTGAAGAGCGTACTGAGGAAAGGCTTTCAGCTAAATGAATTCTCTAGAGAGGAGGGCATGAGAAGTGGTGGTGTCTCTCATATTTTGAGTTTTTTGTAATGAACCAAGTGTTTGGAAAACATAAATCTTTTCTGCTAATGAAACTGCATTAGTAAGGGACTACCCGTCTTTTCTGTTTGTTTGCCAGATTCAAGAAGCTGCTTTGTTAGAGGTAATGTAAAGACTGTACTGAACTTGCCAGTGAAAGCACTGTAATATGCCAGTGTCTGTGTTCATCACCCATGCCCTCTGCTGGCTTGCACATCAGAGACTCTTCACAATGTATCTTAAATTTTTGTCACGCTCCAGTGAGAGAAGAGTTGAAAAGGGTTTTCTGTAAGTATTAGTTACTGGCAGAGTGGGACAGACCAAGATTTTTAATTCAAGAACTCTGCATCATGGATTCCTAAATTTGATATATGCAGCACATACTGAAACAATGTATAGGCTATCCAGATAGTCCAAGTCTATTATTAGTCCAGTGCCCCTAGTTGCTATCTGTCTCAGAAGTAAGGTGCTTCGTGCTGTGTTGTGACATTGACAATAGTATTGTTATGGGACTGCAACGTACCCTTAGTCTCCCTTTAAATGGGTGTTAGATCCCTGCCTCAGGAAATCATCGCTTGGCATTGGCAAGCTATTGTCTTGTCTCAGTCTGCTAGTAGCCTGAGGGAACAGTGTGCTCCAGAAAGAGATTGCCAATTTATGGTATAATTCTTCTGCAGGGTCTTGAAGTTCTGTTGAATAAATATATTTTCTGATATGAAAACAAAAGCAGAGAAGGGTGATTGCGTATTGTCTGATGTCCATATAGCTGAACACAAGGCCCTCTAATTATATGTGCAAAAGCAAGACGCTGGCTGAATGTATAAAGTAGTGATTTACATTGATTTTCATAATGTCTGTGATTACTGATCAATAAATACCTTATCAGTTATAAGCTAAAGGTTATACAAGCCTACACGGAAAAATGTTGTCTAATTACTACTAACCAAGGAGAACTATAATCAATATACTGTGATCATGGTAATACATTAGTGAACATAATGAACTTCTGTCTTATTCTCTTAAGGCTGCTAATATTGATAGATACATTTATGTAACAAGGGGACAGCAAATACAGGAAGGTTTTGCAGTCTTGGGTGCTACTGACAGTGAAGGAAGCAGCTGTGAAAGATTCAGAACATCCACATGAAAGAACTGTTCTCTACAGACCCTGATCCTTGACTGGCATATAGAAAAACTTAGGACCGGTCTGGAGTACTGCATGGCTTTGTACGACTGTAATCATAAAGAAAAATACCATGATGCTGGGTTAAATTTCAGTGGAGTCTTTCCAGAAAGACAGACAGAAGGCTCTGGGATAGCCACAGTTTGGAAAGCAATTAGAAATGTTAATGGATAAAGTTAGACTGATCAGCTTTTTTAATATGTTTCCAGCCACCAATACAGTGGTTTCCAGTAGGACAGGTAAAAACTGCCAACAAAGAACAGGGGGAAAAAAAAAAAAAAAAAAAAAAAAAGGTAGTTATTTATGAAAGATTAAATCATTGTTAAATAAAGCAGTATTTTTATTTTTTTTTCTTTAAGCCATGCAGTAAATGTCATTTTCTATCTGTCTTGAAATCTCAGACCCTAATTTTGCAGGCTATTTTGCTTTGGCAGTGCAAAGGGACTAGCAGAATCAAGTGGACACAGAAGGGACTGTGAAAAATTTTTCATCTAAGTATGAAGCGTGCGTGCTTGATTGACAGAGTTTGTCTTCTTAAAAAGGTCATCAATGCTCCATAACTGACTATGCTTTAAAATTATGTAATGTTCTTTACTGTCTTGTTGCTTGTATTGAAAAGTGATGGATAGGTACCTGTACAAATCTAATTTATGTCTGGGAGTTTAGTGCGTATTGTGTAGGTCTGAAATATTCCACACAATTCTTTGCTGATGTACATACAACAGAGTGTCCCAAGGTGATTCAGGGATTAAAGCCAATTTTGCTGTACTCATCGGGATGCTACTCACATCCTAGGCTGTCTACAAAATTTTCTTATTGTTCTGTCTCTCAAAATCTGTCTCCATGTTGTTATTTTTATTACAGAGAAGAAGTAGACTATGATTTCACCTCTGTTCAGATGTCTGTAAGTTCCAACAGGCATCTCTCAAAAGTGTTGATATCTTTGGGTGTCACGTTATTCTGTGACACAATAAACTTGGTCCAGATTCTTCATAGAGAAGCAGAATTTCAATTAAGATTATAGCAAAATTTCTAGGCATTGACGTAGCACACTTGAGGTAGTCAAATGACTTTAATTTAGACCATCAAACTCATTTTAGCATTTCCCAGTTCCTAAGTGTGGCCTGGAAGGGAGAAGTACAAAATAATGAATGGCAATCGAAGGTAAGTGAACATTCCTTTAGTATTTAATCTTTTGAATAACAAAAGAACATAAGAAACTGAAACTATAAGGCTAGAGAGACAACTAATGATTACAGGAAATGCAGTGAATGGAAGATGAATGTTTTTTGGAGAAGAGGGTCCACTTTAGGAGAATACATGTTTGGCTTTGAATGTAAGATAGTCACCAGTAATGCAAGGCGTAGCACTTCACTTTCTTTTCCTCTTTACTTACTTCATAGACTTGCTGACCCTACAGTGGCTTCTTCAAGTAGAATATAGGCAAGACAAATGTAATACAGAGCAAATTAGTATTTTTGGAAAATACCATAATTTTACGTGGCATAGAGTTGGCCTGAATCTCACTATGGTAAATTGGTAAGGGTTTAAAGCATGAATTGCAGAAACATGTAGGTAACATAGATATTCCAAATGAATGTTCAAAAGGTGGTTGGCAAAGCTCTGCACATCAGAGCAGAAGACAGCTAGTTATTTATGCATGCATCTTAGGAAGACAGATTTCTGTGGACAGTTTTATTGCAATACTCTGTTTTCCTCTCGCTTTCCTTTTGCCTTTCTGGTACTGGCTGCTCTTAAGAAAAAAGAGATGGGATCAGGCGGCTACGTCTAATTAACAAATCAAGTACTGTGTTCCTTTATCTTTACAATGTGCCTCTAGGAAAGGTTGCATTAAATGCCAGGTAGGTAAAAGCTGTTGAATGGGAAGAGACTGGTCTGTCCACATTCCCTACTACTTCAGTCTTTCATTTCTGCAGTTCACTTCATCTGGGAGTTCCTGAGTGCTCTACCTCAACTCTTCAGTGATTTTTAACTTCTCATTCTTAGTTTTCTGGTCATTTCACACTTTCCCCATCAGAAATGCTCCATGTGCTATTACTTGGCTGATATAAATACATCTAGATTTTGTGGACCTGTGAATTCTGATACCACTCAGAGTACTAGATACAAACAGGAAACTTTGCCAAACTTTAACAAAGCAGTGCAGCCTTTGAACAAAAACCCTGTGTACCAATGTAAAGTTTTACCCATGCTGAAGTGTTCTGCTGAAAAATAAAACTTCATGTAAGTCATGCAACATATACTGAGGCATTACCAGCAATGTTTCCAGTTTTTTAGAAATCCTTTGATATTTACTAGAAGTGGAGTGTGAAAGAGAGGGATCTCAGATACAGAAATTATGATACCATGGCTTTTGTATAACCAGGAGCAAATAACCAGTATCACAGCATCAGTGGAAAAAACCGTTTTTTTACAGAGGTGACCAAAACTAACTGGCTTCTTTTGTGCCTGTCTATATTTCCATTCCTGATTCTACTTGAAACATTAATGGCAGGAATAGCTTTGATTTGTGAACTCAACATAGTAACTGCAATGAGAAAATATTTCCTCTTGATAGCTTGCTGTCCAAAAGCCATAAAACGTCATTTTCCATTAAAGGCTTAATCTGTGTTTCTGCATGTCCATTATGACTGACTACCTGAAAATTCAAAGGCAATAGACATGTGTTGACTGCTAGATTAACATGCCATGTTTTTGTAAGTAAAGCAGAAGTATATTGAATTCAGTTACTTCCATTACTGAGGCAGATGGCAACTGCAAGAGGTGGTTGATTTCTTTATGCAGATCGTACCTAGCTCTAGAGAGAGTTTTTTAATGTATCCATGCCAGCAGCCCCCTTTTACCCATTAGTCCAGCCATGTAGTAAGCATCTGACATAGTAATTTTTAAAGGTTATTTTACCAAATAAATAGCAGTTAATTGCTTTTAAATGCTTAAATTGACTATATGTATATCATAACAAGACTTCTGACATTGTACTAGGAATAATTCTCTACTGAGTTGTCTCTGCTACTTTCACATTCCTTTTGGCACTGGAATAATATAAAGTCTTAGTTCTGTTGCAAAGTGGATTAAAATGTGGTCCTGGTCACAAGCACTGAAAGTGTAAGAAAGGGAGTTCCACATCCTGACTGTCAGTCATTTTGCAGCCTCTACTGTTGGATTTTCCTAAGGGACAAACTGGTTTCCACCAAAGAGACATCTTGAAATAGGCACAGGGAAAATTCCAAGCTCACAGGCTTTTGTCCAAAGAAGTTCTTTGTTGTACAGGGGTGGTGGTGGAGGCGCCATCCCTGGAGACATTCAAGGTCAGGTTTGATGGGGCTCTAAGCAAAGTCATCTTGTTGGGGTTGTCTCTGCTTACTGCAGAGGAGTTGGACTAGATGACCTTTAAAGGTGCCTTCCAATCCAAACCATTCTGTCAGATCCAGCAGCTAGGACTGGCTGGGTAGAAAATCTAGGGCTGTTGACTAGTGCTGGTAGGGAGTGCAGAGGCAGATCACATGTGATAACTGGCCAGGTAGAACAAATGAATACTGAGGGGAATATCTGAAATAAGGGGGAGGGCTTGGCAGAAGAGAAGAAAAACAAAAAGTGTAAACAGCTACACCTGAAATTTTAAATAAAGAAGCTGTAATATTTGAAGTCAACATTTAAATTGAAGTTAGAACCTCTTGAAGAGTTAGGAATATATTTAATTGACTAGAAAAAACAGAATGTCCCTATGGATATTGTTTAAAGGTGGAGAAACATTACATTAGTCAGGTAAGTTTTGTACTGCAAAGTCCCACAGATCTAAAATTCAGCCAAATAATTTTAAGAGCTTATTTTCATATGGAATTAAATTAATTCTTACAGAGAGCATCAAGCCTGTTGGCTGCTGAGACTCAAATAAAATCCAGGCTGAGATGTATTTAACTGCCTTACCTTGAAACATAGAAAAATCACTATCAAATTTTATTTTTTTTTCCAAATGTAACTGTTAAAATGTCCACTGTATAAAAAAAAAAAAAGTTTCCTAGTCTTGATTATCCTTTCATATGGTATAATCATTATATACAGAGCAGTATATCTTTGGCACATATAGTAGTTTATAGAACTAAACTGAAGAAATACATTCAAGCTGAAGTGTCACCCATAGAATAGAAAAGGTTACCTGATACAGATAAGATCATGTGCCTGTCAGGAATTACATTTTCTTGGCAAATAAAACCTTCAGAATTTCAAGCATAGGCAGGGAGAAGAATGTTCTCACTTTAGTGAATTATGTTAAGGATCTCAAAATTAAAATTAAACAAAACAGATTAAACACTCTCATCTTACAGGATGGAGAGCTACTGAAAGTACGAGTATCATTTGCTTCTAAATCATATCTAGTGGCAGCTATGAAAGTGTTATATTCTGCAGTTGTTTTATTGAGTATATTATTTCCAAAGGTAGATTGGAAATCTTCTGTTTCAGGATGTGTAGATAATACCACCTCACTCTGAGAGGTAAATGAAAATACAGTTCTGTTAGACAGGATCTTTTCTTCAGAGGCTTCTACATTAGAAAGTGAATTTGAAGATATCTGGATGCAAATATCTTCTGAAATGCAAGCATGGAGGTAATGGATGTCATTTATATCAGCTGTAGGTTTACAACTGTGCCCTGCATAACAGTGGCAATCAAATTTTTCTATGAATGTTTGCAGGTCCTCAAATGTCGGTTGCCCTCGTAGAGTATATTTTCCATCCTTTGTCATTTGAATGACAACATTCTCAGGGTTCAAGTGAAGATAGTCACTGGAATTCCACTTTTTCCGTGCACAAGCACCAGAGTCTTGGCATAACACTTGGCTACAGATTCTGGCTGCCATTGTGACATTGATGAGATATGGGATCAAAGTCTTCCTAAGGTAGTTGTCCAGAGTTCTACAGGTGTTCTGTGAAAAGAACATCATATCTGTGCAGTTTAGTATGGAAACCATTAAGGTGCTGTCATTGTAATAAGAGTACAGTAGTGGATATCTATGAATGTTTCTCCTGATGTTTTGGTAATAGTTACTGGTTGTAGAAAGCAAGTTTATCTGAGAAGTTGAATAGTTCAAGGATCACAGAATCACAGAATGTTAGGGGTTGGAAGGACCTCCAGAGATCATCAGGTCCAACCCCCCCCTGCCAAGGCAGGATCCCCTAGGGTAGTTTGAACAGGAATGCATCCAGGTGCATTTTAAAACAGCAGATTTATCTTGGGTAGTTGCTGGAGATGTTGTGAAAAGTACTTATATGAGAAAGCAATGACTTTAAGCTTTCCTTTTGGCTGTATATATCATGTAGCATTTTGAATTAGATGCAATTGAGAAAGTTACATGAGGAATCCGAGTTCCTTTTTATGTATTCAATGGTTTGAAGGGATCTTGGAAAAACCCAAACAAGCAAAAAACCCCTCTCCTCTTCATCATAAAGAAGCAATTTTCCTGTCAAACAATTTTCCTCTGACCTGAATAGCTAGGCTGCAGAAGTATGGAGTTTTCGTGGCATTTTTAAGTGGAAAGCAGTTTGGAAGGATGGTCATATTTAAAATATGCCAAGAGAACTGCTCATCCTATTTGATCATGAAGTAGTCATATAATCTATGTATGCTTGGAGCCACTTAATAACCGGTAGTTTTGGGAACTCTGTTTTTGCCTCCGTATCTCCTTATCACATTTACCTATACCACATATTGGTACAGCTAATATTCACACCCACTGAGATCACTTCAGCAAATCTGAGATCTATGTAGTTATTTTGGTTTTATTTTAGTTATATATAAAAAACCCTGCCTATAAATTTTGGTAGATCAATGTTTGCAGAAGTGAGGCTCACAGTAATATTTCATTGCTGAAAGGCTGCTGTCTGTGGTAGCTGCTAAGAAAAAAAAAAGGTGTGATTAGTGCTCAAACATAAAGCCTGACTGGGCTGTGGGGAGTTCTGATTGCTTGTGTACATCTCACAATTCAGGCAGTAAAAGTTGTTGTGCAAAAATTGTTTGGGTGCAACTGATTGCCTTTCTCAAAGGTAGATAACACACAAAAAAAAATCATTGAGATGATTTTGAGAATTTGACCCTTTCAGAGCCATGGAGGTTTACTTATCATAGAATCATAGAATGGTAAGGGTGGAAGGGACCTCAAGGATCATCTAGTTCCAACCCCCTGCCAGAGGCAGGGACACCACCCACTAGGACAGGTCACTCAAGGCCTCGTCCAACCTGGCCTTCAGCACCTCCATGGAGGGAGCATCCACGACCTCCCTGGGCAACCCATTCCAGTGCCTCACCACCCTCACTGCAAACAACTTCCTCCTAACATCCAGTCTAAACCTCCCCTCTGCCAGTTTAAACCCATTACCCCTTGTCCTGTCATTGCAAGACCTTGTAAATAATCCCTCCCCAGCCTTCCTGTAGGCCCCCTTCAGATACTGGAAGGCTACTATCAGGTCTCCTTGAAGCCTTCTCTTCTCCAGGCTGAAAAGCCCCAACTCTCTCAGTCTGTCCTCACAGGAGAGCTGCTGCAGCCCTCTGATCATCCTCGTGGCTGTCCTCTGGACCTGCTCCAGCACTTCCATGTCCTTCCTGTGCTGAGGGCTCCAGAACTGCACGCAGTAGTACTTAGCTGTACCTTCTATGACAGGAGTTTCAGTTCTTTGCCCTTAGAATTCTGAGTTCAGAAGAGTCTTCCCTTATAGTAGTTTGTTATATCTAGCTTGCCTGAGTATGAAAGGTTTATTTGAACACCTTTATAACAATGTTCCTCAAACTATGTATTTGACCTTCCTAAAACAAATTGGATTTATTTTTTCCTCTTCTGACTCAGGTCTTTCTTACAGTGAAATTAATCAAGGTAATACTTACACCTAACAGGCTAGACTTGAAATCTCACAGACTAACTCCTCCTAGTGCATTAAATATTACTGCTAAGTGCACAACTTTAAAAATCAGAAGAGTCTTTTAAAAATTGTTTTGGGCAAGCACATGTATTTTTTCCCTGTAGTTTATGTCTGGAGTGTAACAGAAATATAGGAATTATTTCATTAAATTAATTAAACAATTGCTAACTTGCATGCATTTATTATGGTACCTTGTCCAGTTACTCAGAGCAAACACTGATAACGTGAAAGGTTGAACTCTTATGCTGTGTAGTCAATTACAGTCTTCATGAGCCTCAATTGTGCCTGTTTTTTTTTGGTAGAGAAGACTGCTGGCAACATGGAGTCATCATTTTAAAAGCAGAAGATAAAATGTAAATAATGATAATGCTTTATATCCTTTTCATAATTGCTTAAAAGAAAAAAAAAAAGTCATGTAATAATTAAGCTGGCATACCTTATTTTGTGTTAAATTCATATCACCCCAGATTACAATTCCAGAAGCACCCAGTGCAGCAGATTCTCCAATGGTATTTACCAGGTCATCCTAATGGCAAATACTAATGTAAGTAAGCTATAAAGTAAGGGCAAATTACATATCCAAAATAACTTTGAAGACAGCAAGCAAATATACATGATGCAAAGATTCTGCTCTCAGTTACATTATTTTATTCTGGGATTGAGTTGCAGAGGCAATGCCAGAAAATACTGCAAACTATATCCAATTTATAAATGTCATCTGGTTAGAAAAACAAGGCTGTAAAACCGAGCCAGTGGTTAGGCTTATGACACACCCTCCTCCAACCATTGTAAGTTTTGTTTTGCTTCGTTGCCTCCTGACTGCTCAGAGTTGGTAGTACCTGGTTTCAGTAGTACTGCCTGAAGCAGAGGCTGGAAAACATAGATTTACTTTTTTTTTTTTTCTTTTTGTTTTTTGGTTTTTTTGTACTTAGTTACAAAAAGTGCTCTAAGTGCTAAAACAGAAAAGTAGCAAGAGAAAGAGCTTTCACCCACAGGAATTTATTTTCTCCAGAAAATTAGTTTTGTCTTTTACAGAGATTGATTTGGTAAATTTGGTTTTGTTGAGTTCTCCTTTTAGGGTCAGTAATTTGCCCAGCCCTAAAAAATCTTAAAGCCCATCTGGGATGGGAAAGGACTATGGGGAGAAAGATAAAACTTTCTGCTGGGCACAACACATAAGAAGGAAGAATGTCAGGATTACAGAATTTAAGTGATTAATTGGGAGCCCAGCAGGGACTCTGTCAGCAATCCTTGCTCCTTGAAGGTATCCACAGAGCTGGGGACAATGCCTGGTGATGCTCCATTTTGGCATCTCCATCCCCAGGTTGGTGGTATCTCTGACAGGGTGGGTGTATATAAAAACATGAAGAGAAGAGTGTAGTCAAAACTGCAATAAGATAATCAGACCTTAATGAGAACCTAACATGGACTAACCAATGAGATGCTGAAACACCATTTAGAAAATTACTCAGATACACTGAGGATGAAATTTCTCACTACTTTTTAAACCCTTTTTTTTTTAAGGAAAGAAAGGCTCTACCCTCCCTTTGTTTATTTATAACCTAAAAAGCAGATATTAAAGGCAGCCCAGTTTTACTAATTCTACTTATAAGAGGTTATTCATTTTTCTTTCCTCTATCTTAATGTACTAAATAGGCTTTCTAACTTTGTAATATTTTGCTACATTTGAAGACTGCTCAGAGGACAAAACACTATTTAATAAACAACGTGAGGAAGGTTAGAAAATAGCCCTATTAGTGTTGTGTTTGATTAAAATTCTTTGACGGATTAACTGGATTTCTAGTACAAAAACTCTACACTTTTTTTTTTTCTAATACAAGTTAGAATATTTGCTAAGAAAGTGTTACCAGATAATGTCTCTCCACTTAAATTTGAAATACTTAGGGTCTAGCTCCACTCACCTGGGAGAGATATTCCTCATAGGCATCTGTGAATACTGGACGAGTATACACAAAAACTGGAAGGGGATGAGTAGAGTTCGAGACATATGAAATTCTAATGGCTTCTTGAACTCTGTTGCGAACAAAGAGCTGGGCATTTCTGGAAGATCTTAAGGCACTCTCTAGATAGACAGATGGATAAAGTGCTGTGCTTTTCTCCCACAACCAGTTAAGTTCATTATTTCTTTCTATTTCAATATCCAGACAGGTTCCTGTATAGTTATGTGGGTTTTGTTTGTAATCGTAGTTATAGCAATCTGGATAAAGGTAATAACCCCACAGACGATTTGGCTTCAGTTTTATGCCCAGCTTTAAAGATTCCAGCATAATGGACTTTGCTGCAGCTTCAAATTCCATTTTTGCTATAGCCCTGGCTTCAGCTTCTGATAGACTGAGGTCTCTCTGCTGAACCAATTCAATGGATTCCTGTCTATAAATGTCTTTTGATCCCCAGTTCCTTATCCACACAGGTCTCCAGTTTTCCCAGTCAATGACAGCCAACCCAAACTGTTCATCTGAAGGAATATAGAACTGAATGTCTTCTTTGGCCTTCTTTAAATGATTCTCCAGCAGTGAGAGCTGAGGGAGTCCTCCATTGAATGCTTCTCCTGTGACTTCATTTTTGTAAGGATAGTAGCCAAGCCTGTCTGGATAGAAAAGAGTGATGTTTTGTCCAATGGATGTCTTCAGTGTGCTTCCAATGAGAGAAAAAAAATTCATGTCCAGCTGCACTCCAGTCCTTTCAGTACAAAGTTCTGTAGGAGCATTCCATATAGAAAGAAAAGGTGAATTAGAAACAAGTGGGCGAGCTCTTATGTTCAAAGATGAGCAGCAAGAAACTAGAAGCATGGTGAACACCATACCAGATGCTAGCAGGTACATATAGGTAACACAGACACCAAAGCTTTGCATTTGTCTTAGAGTTTCCATCGTAGTATGTGCAGTGGCATTAAGCAGTTTGGATCAGACAAAAATTAAATGTCCTCTGGGCATTCAGAAGTCTGGTAGTCTGTCAAGTGTTTTACCATACAATGTATTTCTTCAGATTAATTCCTGTTAAGCAATATTCCTTATTTGTATAATAGGGATGTCCCTTTATATAAGGCGGTCTCTCATTTCAGGGTGTGGGAAACCTTTCAGCCACTTCTGATACCTAATGCAAAACAAGAGACAAACATGGATAAAAAGGTTAACAATATTTCATTTCTAACCATGAAACAAATACCATTTGTAATTTCTTAAAATATATTTTAATCTTTGAAAGAAAATCCCCTTGGGAGGAAAAGCACAATGCACAGTCATAGAGGAAATAAACTTCCTGTATACAAAATTATGTATATAATATATATGTATTTATTTACAAAGTTGATATGGAAGTGGAATTGTATCCAGCAAGTCATGGCTCAGAATGAATATGTTCAATAGTAGTGCTGATTGTGCCAGTGACTGATGTCTGTAAATATGAGCAGTCTCATAATGTGTGAAGGTTTGGGAGTTCCCCCACCCCCCCACACTTTGTAAAATGACCCAGACTAGCACTCAGCCAGCTGGAAGTTAAATGATGAAGCTATATTTACAGCTTTGCACAATGTACAGCAGATATTTACACTATATACACAATATTTACAGAAATATACAAGTAAAAGGTAATACAGCAACACAACTCCTCTCCCAGAAATCAGAGACCCCAGGAGGGGCTCCCAACCACCCTTCCACCTTCTCCCCACCCCTGTACCTTACCCCAAGGTTTGCCTTACGTGCAAGGTAAATTAGGAGGATCGGCCAAGGGGGTTAGAAGAAAAGTGGTTAGTGAGGATTAATCAGCAGAGGAGCCAGAGCCCAGAAGCTGCTAGATCCCACCAGCAGCTCCTGCTCCAGCAAGCGACAGAGAGCAACTGACTTATCAATTGTTTTGGTTAGTGTTCCCAAACAATTCTCCAGCAAGCGTATGAGTGAAGTAGACATCATGATGTTTTCCTTTCACAGCCTATAGTGTAATTTTGTCTATTAAAATATTCCAATTAGCCTCAAACCAGCACATAATGTCTTCTCTTAATCTATCTATTTGTCACCTATCTCAAAAAAACCCAAAAACAAACAAACAAAAAAACCCCAAAAAACACAAAAAACCCAACATCATGTCTATCTCTTAAATCATTAATTTTACAGAGCACTTAAGGGAAGATACAAGGTTATAAGGCATAATCCCAAGCACAAATAAAGTCTGGGTGGTGAATGGCTGGAGAGCAGCCCTGAGGAAAAGGACCTTGGGGTCTGGGTTGATGAAAAGCTCAACATGAACCTGCAGTGTGCACATGCAGCCCAGACAGACAACCAAGTACTGGGCTGCATCAAGAGCAG
>VWZE01010856.1:155379-170041 GCA_013396675.1 Eubucco bourcierii
AGTAGCCTTCCAGTATCTGAAGGGGGCCTACAGGAAGGCTGGGGAGGGACTATTGAAAGGTCTTGCAATGACAGGGCAAGGGGCAGTGGGTTTAAACTGGCAGATGAAAAATTTAGACCAGATGCTAGGAGGAAGTTCTTTCCATTGAGGGTGGTGAGTCACTGGCACAGGTTGCCCAGGGAAGTTTTGGCTGCTCCCTCCCTGGAGGTGTTCAAGGCCAGGTTGGATGAGGCCTTGAGTGAGCTGTACTAGTGGGAGGTGTCCCTGCCTATGGCAGGGGCTTGGAACTAGATGATCCTTGAGGTCCCTTCCAACCTTACCATTCTATGATTCTACACAAAACTGGTACCTGGACTGTTGTACAAGAAAACACATGTAAACTTATTTAAGTCACTGAGATATCTGAAATACTACAGACACTCTGTCTTCTATCTGGCTCTTTTAAACAGTCTCAAAAGCTACCTGTCACCTTGATACATATCCATCTGTTTGTAGATTGAGCAAATTTGAGATCTACAGATTAAGTGACCTTAAGTTAAGGTATGCCTCATGGTGTAATTCTTAAAGAAAGCTGAGACTGACCATACGCTGCCAGTGAGCTGTCACCTGTACTTTTATTCAGGATCACAATAGTGGTGGTAGTAATCATGGTATGATCATCATGTTTTAGTTAACCCAGTGCTAAAGTATTCCTCTGTGCAGTAACTTGGTCAAGTCCACTTTCATCCTGATTTTGAAATGGTTCAAACCTTTATCTGTGACTTTCCATAGAAGCTTCACGATAAGGCCACGCGGTACATAATGACTACATCAATGTGTGCATGAAAACGTAAAGTCACTATGAAGTAGGCCACAGGGTGGCTGACAGTCTAAAATCTAGGAGAACAGATTAAAAAAAAAAAAAAAAAGCAAACAATGGTTTGCATTTATGAAACTCAGCTAGGAGTGGAAATTGCAAATCTCTGGTTCCTACCCTAGAATTATCTCTCTCCCTGTGTTTATCTCTAGTTACTTGGTGCAAAATTTATAAGCTGTACAAGCACTGAATCATAGATCTCTCTTCCACCAATAGTGTATACATACACAAGAGGTTGCAGTTATCCATTTGTAGCTTTTTCATCATCCCTCTGGCTTCATGATTATGTTTTAAATTTGTTATGATAAAAAGGCAAAATGCCTCCATCCATAAAATTGTTGCATACCAAAAAAGTTGGACAGTATAATGAGACACTGATGAAGACTGGAACTTTCCTAGATCCAGCTTCAAGCCACATTCGTAGCAGAGATTGTGTAGTAGTGTTACAGTGAGATTCTCTCTGTGTTCACTGAATTTGATCACATCTGAGTGCACTGAAAATTCCAGATTGTGAGATGTGTGAAAGGAATTCTTATGGAGGGAGGTGGAGGCAGAGCAGTGTGACTGAAATCTAGGTGCTTGGGGGATCAAAACAGTGAAGAAACCTGTGTCTACAAATGGCATAGTTCCTGCCATGTTCACAAATGTCACACTCTCTAGAGATGATTCTGGGAGTCATCAAGAAATGCCCAAACCCAGACACATTTTCAGATTAGCAAGTCTTATTTTGCAGACCCCACTTTACATCCTCCTCACACAACACTTTTGATTCCAACACACCATAGGAATATTTTCCCTTTTATTATTTTCCTCAAGGGCATGCTGCCAGCTCTTGGTACTTGTTTCAGTGCAGATGCATAATGCTGCCAGCCATTATTTTTGCTGGGTCCCCAGCCTAGCTGAAGAGGGAGCAACAGCCAGCTCAGTTTTCTTTGCTTAGAGGTACCAGCACACATGAATGAAACCACCTGCTTCAAGACACAAGCATACACAGCTGAAAGACTGGCTAACAAGTTTGAATAGCAAAGATTCTTGAAAGGTTTGGCAGCAGAGCAGGGGAGTTGATTCAAAACAGAAGCTTATAATCTTGGAGTAGGAAGTGCAACTAGAGGGAGAAGAAAGCACACCTACTCAGTATTAGACATCCCTTCAGAACTTACCTGCAGATACATGAAAGACAGATAAGGAAGGGAAATGAAACATAGCATGGATGGTGAGGTGCAATGTATAGCAAAGCTAGAACAGCAATAGCTTCCTCCCACCAGCCATGACAGTGCCTCTGTCTACTCAGCAGCACTACCCCCAAGTCTTTAGAGCCCAATTTTTGACAATAAGCCAGGGAACATGGAGTATGTTCTACATTCCCTAAGAGGTCATCAGTGTCTCTCCTCCAAAGGCTAGCATGAACATTCAGCTAGGTTTTCAGCTCTGTCTTCTTTCCTTCAACATAACACAAATGGCTTTTATGCCATGCTGAGCCCACCCAGGTGCTATGCACTTTATCTGCACAGCATTTTCTATGTCCTTTCAGAAGCAGCTGAGCTCTGCTCTGACACATTTCTGCACTTTTGCTAAGTTTAGGTTTGTTGGTTTTTTTTTTTACCCTTTCTAGGACATCTTTTTCTTTCTTCAGTGGACAAGTTTTCATCACCATTTTGGAAGACATGAAAACCAATGGTTTAAAGGCTAAACTACCAATCAGAAAGGCCAAGAGACTTAAGGGAAAAGTGAAACCACAGACACTAGAGACTCCTAGGATTAGGAGATACATATAATGATTGCTCATTGATTTTATGTTAACTTAAAAAAAAAAAAAAAAAGTTGGATTCTATTTCATGATCATGCTCTTTGTTTTTCTTGGGATGGTGAATATGCAGCAACAGACAGGACTTCTCACAGTTCTTCAATTCTTTGTTTTATCTTACAAAAGCCTTATCAGTCACAGGAGGCAAAGTTGTTGGTATAGAAGCAGCAGATGGACTGAAATCTAATCTAAATATCCAGATGGATATTTTATCATTCCACAGCTGCTGATGTGATAACTAAAGAAATCCTGCCAAGAAGCAGTTTCATAAGGTAGGCTCATATCATAGATCCAATCACCAGGAAAAGTATGACTCTGTTCATTGAAATTGCTGCACAAGAGCAATGCCTTATTTGCATGGCATCTGCTTGATGAGACTTGTAGAAAATAGGGCTTCAGTAGAAAATAGGGCTTTACTTCCTCCAACTGCCCAGAGATGACATCAGGAAAAAGCCATTGCTCCTGAACTAAACAATCTCAATCTTTTCGGCCTCTTCTCGCTAGATAAATGCTATAATCCCATATTCATTTTTGTAGCAATTTGCTGGACTTGCACCAGTTCTTTTTCATACTCAGGAGCCAAGGGACACCAGGTGTGCTAAACAGAGGGAAAAAACACATTCTTTGACCTGTTGGTGATGGCCACTCCTAAGGCTGTTGCTCTTCCTTGCTTCAAAGACATCTTGCTCACTCTGTAGACAACTCAGTTTCCACCAGGACCTCCCAGAGCCTTTTCTGCAACCACTTTTGGGCCAGTCAGCTCACAAGCCTTGCTCATGCGTGGCATTGTTCCTCTCCAGGTATGGGATTTTGATTTTGCTGAACTTCATGAGGTTCCTGTCATTCTGTTTCTCCAACCTGCAGAGCTCTAAGTGTGAGCACAATTCTCTGGCTTATCAGCCACTCTTCCCAAGTTTGCAGTGCTTACAAACTTGTACAAGGGGATGAAACAATCTCTTGGTGAGTTCAATACAACCTGCTTCCCTCCAACACAGAACTGAGGCAAAGTAACAAAAAAACCCAAAACAAAAATCCCACAACCCTCCAGGTTGAGATAAAGCATTAAGATAAAGAACTTTAATGAGAAAAATGAGATAAGAAGACGCAAAATTACCTTAGCCAGTTTGCAAAAAAAGCAGAGCAAAATGCAGAAGCAGCAGAAGCCAGTGACCTCCCCCCAACCCTCCCTTCCAGTGGGAAAGATCAACACCCCAAACCCAGAAACTGAAAGCAGCAACCAGAACAGGAAGCCTCTCATCTGACAATCTGAACTTCAAACACCATGATACTTCGCCCCAGCTAGCACTTTCAGTTTGAAGCTGGCATGATGTCAGTATGGTATGAATATAAGCAGCAGATTCAGCTCAACCTGTGATACTAATTTTTCAGATAATTAATCAAGACATTAAATAGTATTAGGCCCAATATGAACCCTTAAAACACATTGCTAGAAACAGGCTTCCAGCTGTGCTTCCTAGGACTAATCACATCCCTTTGAGCCTGGCAGTTCAGCCAGTTTTCTGTTTCACTGCCCATTTATCTAGTTTGTGCTTAATCATAGAACCATAAGGTTGGAAGGGACCTCAAGGATCATCTAGTTCCAACCCCCTGCCATAGACAGGGACACCTCCCACTAGGACAGGTTGCTCAAGGCCTCATCCAATCTGGCCTTGAACACCTCCAGGGAAGGAGCAACCTCCCTGGGCAACCTGTTCCAGTGCCTCACCACCCTCACTGTAAAGAGCTTCCTCCTAACATCCAGTCTAAATCTTCCCTCTGCCAGTTTAAACCCATAGCCCCTTGTCCTGTCATTGCAAGACCTTGTACATAGTCCCTCCCCAGCCTTCCTATAGGCCCCCTTCAGATCATTGAGAATGTTGCAGGAGACAACGTTGAAAGCCTTGCTAAAAATCAAGACCAGCACTATCCGCTGCTCTCCTCTTGTCCACCAATACAGTAATTTCTTTCTAGATTTCTCTCAGCTTGGATAGGCATGATCTTTGTTAATCCATGCCAACTACTTACAATCACATTCTTAATGCTTGGAAATATTTTCCAGAATTATTTGCTCTGACAGCCTCCCAGGGATTAAGGTGAGGCTGTGCTAACCAGCCTATAGTTTCTTGGATCCCCTTTTATCACTTGTTTTAAGATAGGGGTGACATTTGCTTTCTTCCAGTCTTCAGAACCCCACTCCAGTTAACATGACCTTTCAAAGATGATCAGGAGTGGCCTTACACTGACATCACCCAGCTTCTTCATCACACAAAGCTCCTTGTGGGCACGTGCCTTTGTGTCCCATAGATTTGTGTGCTTTCAGTTTGTTTAAATGTTCCCTGGCCTGATCTGAAGATAACTCCTTCTTCCTCCATTCTTTCTCATAGATCCAAGGAGCCTGAGAAGCTAATATTTCCAGTAAAGACTGGAGTAGAAAAGCCACTGAATATCTCTGCCTATTCCATACCCTTTCCTACTGGATCTCCTGTCTGCCCCATTCAGTGCTTGGCCCACATTTTCCCTTGTCTTCGGCTGCTGATAGACCTGTAGAAGCCCTTCATAGTACCCTTCACTTCTCTTACCAGATTCAACTTTAAGTGAGCTCTGGGTTTCTTAACCACATCCTTATACCTCAGACGGTGTCTCTGCGTTATTTCAAATTCACTTGATCTTGGAAAAGGTGATTCTTGAAAAGAACAGCCATCTCCTGGATCTTTCTTTTCTCTAGAGGTGTCTCCTATGTGATTCTTCCCAGCAGATGCCAGAAGACACCAAAGTATGCTCTCCTCCAGTCAGTGGCTGTGATCCTGCCACTTGCGTCGTCCAAGATCCTGAATTCCACTGCAGCCAAAACTACCTCCAACCTTCACCTTCCTTATTTGTAACTAAGAAGTCCCACAGAACATATCCTCTTGCTACATTATCTTAAGGGGCATTTCCTGAGGTGATCATAGAATCATAGAATGGAAAGGTTGGAAGGGACCTCAAGGATCATCTAGTTCCAACCCCCTGCCATAGGCAGGGACACCTCCCACTAGTACAGGTCACTCAAGGCCTCATCCAATCTGGCCTTGAACACCTCCAGGGAGGGAGCAGCCACAACCTCCCTGGGCAACCTGTTCCAGTGACTCACCACCCTCACTGTAAAGAGCTTCCTCCTAACATCCAGTCTAAATCTCCCCTCTGCCAGTTTAAGCCCATTGCCCCTTGTCCTGTCATTGCAGGACCTTGTAAATAATCCTTCCCCAGCCTTCCTGTAGGCCTCCTTCAGATACTGGAAGGCTACTATCAGGTCCCCTCGTAGCATCCTCTTCTCCAGGCTGAAGAGCCCCAACTCTCTCAGCCTGTCCTCATAGGAGAGCTGCTCCAGCCCTCTGAGCATCTTTGTGGCCCTCCTCTGGACCCGCTCCAACACTTCCATGTCCTTCCTGTGCTGAGGGCTCCAGGCTGATATAGGCTTGAGACTTCCAGGACAAACTAGAAGAATTCTGTACAGAAGTTCTAAGGAAATATATTGTCCACTTGTGCAAATACAGATTACTGAAATGAAATAAAGTTAGCACACATAAAGAAGTGAGATACATAAAGGATCACTGTCCTGGAGTGATTTTGTCATAATGAAGTGGAATCAGCTCAGAAAGGAGCTGTAGGAATAGTTCAGCTTTTACTATGCCTCTGTCATCATGAATGATTTCTTGCCCCATCAAAGTGAGAAAACTACAGGGCACATTTTATTGTTTTTTTCCTGTAAGATTTTTTTTTTATAAGTTAATTTCAGCAATAGGCTGATTTGATGTAGAAGAAAAGGGGAAAGCCTTGTTCTAAATACTGTACTTATGGTTCAGCTGGAACTCATTTATTATTGGCTAATCTTGTGGTTTGATTTAACTGTTTGGATGTGGTTCTCTTCCAAATCTTGCTGTCATATACTCTGCTGGGAATGAGTTAATAGATTATTTCGTGTGATAGCTTCCATTTAAAAGGATTGCCTTTGGCCCAACTTAACAATGACAGCTCTGATGAATGTTACTCTTTTCAGTCTCCTTGAATGTTGGTCTAAGTGAGCAGAGTCATAAAGCTGCCCTTGTATTTGTCAAAAAGTCAATATCTTTACAATATATTAACACTAATTGCTCTGGGGCTACCTGATTAGAAGTACATACTGATGGATCTAAATGCCCTTCACCTGCAGAAATACCTTATGCTTTAGATTTTCCTGAATTTGGCATTTGTAAAGGTTATGTACTAGAGGAAATCATAGAAATTTCCTCAGTTGAATTATTTAATCATTTTTCATGACATTAAATGCACTGCAGAAACACACGTGCTTGGAAAGCAAGTGTGCTCCTGTATTTAGGTAGCTACATATTCATGGATCTGGACCACACCGTGTGACCATGAAGGGGAAAAAAAAAAAAAAAAAAAAGAGAGAGAGAAAAATTGCCTCATTTAGCCAAAGTCAAAACAAAAGGGAGGAAACTTTATGTATTCTTGCATTTCACACAAATGTTATTCACCACAACCAGATGCTGTGTCACATCAAAAATCCTTGCTTATGCTGTTTGGCTTACGTTCAAGAAGCGTCACTAAATGTAAGAGTCCTACTTTGTGCTTTTGAAAATCAGGCATGAGAGTCCATGTTTAGCCTTGAAATAATTGGACATCACTTAGTCAAGTCAGATCTGTTAACATTAAAAATAAACTTAAGGCTTTTTGTACATAACCTTACTTTAGTCTTAACCATAGCAAGACAAGGACCACATATCTCACATTTTCCTCATTTTAGTTTGAGCACTGGGAAGGCAGGGGGGATGCTCTTCATGACTTCTAAAGGAGAAGATGAGTGTTACTGAAGTGTGGCATCCAGTTGAATAGCAGCGTGTAGGAATACTTCTAAGCCTGAGATCATCAATATAATTACTGTTTTAAGTGTTTGTTAATTGTTTCTTGTATTGCAAACAATGCATGTGTTACTGCCTGTTAATGACAAATAATAGCAGGATGCAAAAAGTGGTTGGTCTTCGTGCTGAGGAAAACGCGGATGCAGAGGTTATCAAGTGGAAGTAAAGAGGAGTCTAGCTCTGTAATTCTTTACTTTTAAGTCTTTAAATGCCTGTAAAGCTGTGGTGTAAGGTAAGTGGCCAAATATGCAGATGGGACCAGAATATTGAAGATTTTTATCCCTACTCCTTTCATTTTCATATAAACTAGCTACAGTAGTGTAAAAATAACTCTCAACATTACAGACAAAAATATGGTAGCAGACAATGTAACTTTTAACTTCTTAGGATGAGCTGATTTGTATTTTCCTTTAGCTGAAGTCTGAAGGTAAAAAGTTGTGGAGTCTTTAGATACCCTCCACTCTACCTTCTGTGAGAGATCATCACTAGCTAAATTCTAAGCAGAAATAGAATAGGCTCCCAAAGAGCAGAAAAACAGGCCAAGGATGTGTTTAATTGTTTGATCTCGGAGTCTGAAATAGAATCCAAATAATTTTTTAATAAATCTACCAACAGCGATAGTGATACAACCCCTAGACTCAGTTTCTCTGAATAGCAGCCCCACTACTAGCAAAGAGCCTTCTGAGGCCAGCTTTTGTATTTTTCATGGATCAATGGAAAGTACTTACTGTGTCTGACATGCCCCCCACTCTATCTCTGGGTGCCCCAATTGTTGTTGCTGCTGCTGTAAGAAACGGTCCCATTCACTTGTATTGTGTCCTGGATGAAGGGGACAGTATGACTGCTGAAATGTCAATTTAGAGTATCACAGTATCACCAGGGTTGGAAGAGACCTCAAAGATCATCAGGTCCAACCCGTCACCACAGACCTCAAGACCAGACCATGGCACCAAGTGCCACGTCCAAACCTGCCTGGAACACCTCCAGGGACGGCAACTCCACCACCTCCCTGGGCAGCCCATTCCAGTAGCCAATGACTCTCTCAGTGAACAACTTTCTCCTCACCTCCAGCCTAAACTTCCCCTGGCACAGCTTGAGACTGTGTCCTCTTGTTCTGGTGCTGCTTGCCTGAGAGAAGGTAACCTCCCCCTGGCTACAACCACCCTTCAGGTAGTTGTAGACAGCAAGAAGGTCCCCCCAGAGCCTCCTCTTCTCCAGGCTAAACAATCCCAGCTCCCTCAGCCTCACTTCATAGGGCTTGTGCTTGAGGCCTCTCACCAGCCTCGTTGCCCTTCTCTGGACACGTTCAAACATCTCAATGTCCTTCTTAAATTGAGGGACCCAGAACTGGACACAGTACTCAAGGTGTGTCCTAACCAGTGCAGAGTCCAGGGGAAGAATGACCTCCCTGCTCCTGCTGGCCNAAGTGCAGCACCTGGCACTTGGATTTGTTGAGCTCCATCCCCTTGGACTCTGCCCATCTGTGCAGGCGGTCAAGGTCCTGCTGCAGAGCCCTTCTGCCCTCCAACCCATCAACATCATCCCCCAGCTTGGTGTCATCTGCAAATTTGCTGGTGACTGACTCGATGAATTGTGATGAGTGGATTTAAACCCTCCTGCATTTTTTCAGAGGAGCATGTCCTGGGCTAGAAACTGTTTGTTCATTACAAATAGGAGTCAGAATTATGCAACAGCCACAAAAGAAAGGGAAGAGGAACCTTGTAGTTACATTGCTTTCTCCACTTGGGCCATTTTGGCATTTCTAAAAAGAAGGCAACAATAATCAGTTAACACAAACACATATGTGTGTTGTGAAATTAGTATAAACACTTGTGAGTGATAGGAAGCTCTTCAAAAAGAAATTTCACCTCTGGAAATATCTGCGCTGCACAACTGAATGCAACTTTAACCTGATCAGACTTTGAGGTCGACAGGTGTTCCTTGCATAGCATGATGTAGCCACGTTATTATAAGTCCTTTAAGATGCCCTTGTCTGTAAAGTCAGATTTGGTAAAGCACTTGTTTTGGCTGTGTTTTCTGAAAATACACCCTTTGGTATAGTCTTCTCAGCTGGGCTAGGACAACTGTCTATAGGTCACATAAGGAATTGTTCAGGTTAAATATACCCCAGCCTGAAGAAAAGAGAGGAAAGGACCTTTTATGACTAAGTACATAAACCAGAAAAACTGGCTAGTTTAGCTGGCATGTCTGATTTAAGAAATGTTTGTCAAACACCACCCCAGTTCCTGTGGCTGTCCTTGTCATCAGGAACTGCCAAGCTATCTCTTTCATCATTGCTCACTCCTGTTCTACAGTTCTGTTTCTGATTTGAGGGCAATGAGTACGTGAGGACTTGTAGCCTGAAAAAGCCTCCAAACAAATTTCTGTGCTGGCATTGCTGATTCTTGCCTGTGGAAGAAATAAAAATATGCCAATCAAGTGAAGCTCAGGAGCTAAGCAAATGTGTATGCAAAAGACTTACTCAAACTATTGTTCAATTATTTAAATGCAAGCCCGCTACATGTTCTTACTGGTATGTCCCAATTATTTTTTGTAGTCTTACAATGTTTACTGCAGTCTTCTATGACTGATTTGAGGTGCTAGAGAAAAACTCTAGCCTGTTAATTCTCCTTTCCCCCCTCACCTCTTGCAAGATCTAATTCTCAATTTTATAAAACCATCTCAATATCTTAACAGTCTATTTGCTGATGTTCTAATTTGTTGGGGTTTGGTGGGGTTTTTTTTTGTTTGGGTTTTTGTTTGTTTGTTTGTTTGTTTTTTAAGAAAGTGTCTCACACATATTGTTTGAATACACTTCCAAGAGCATTTTGAAACCTTCCTTGCTGTACTGTGTATAATTAGGTTTGGCAGAACTCAGATTCTCTAATGACAGTTTCCATTGTAGAGGAATCAGGGACAAGATAAGAGTCTGTCCTGTATCACTTTGCAGGGTAATCCATCTTGCTAAGGTCGTTCTGCAAAATATTCAGTCTGCTGAAACTCCAGGGCTTTTTTTTGCAAGAAAAGTTCAAATTATTAGTCAATAGAATATTAAAAATTGTGTAATTGTATATCTACCACTAGCATCAATTAGTATACAGCTAATTAAAGCACAGATCAATCTGGCAGTATGTTCGGACCACATTTCTATATTACACTATTACTACCCTAACACAGAATATTGGGCAAATTGCAGCCTAATTTTTAAAAGCAAATAGTGGTTTGGTTTTGTTTTCAGCCAAGTACTTTTCACTGTATTATGATGAACCCTCTTGAATTATTCCAATTAGAAGTCTTGAAATAAATCCACAAGAAATAAAACCTCAGTTTGCTTTTCTTTGTGACTGCTTGACAAAGTTGTAGCTAAAGTTTTCGTAGCATCACAGAACGCAGCAGTGTCTTGTGTTCAGTGTCATTTTCACTCTTTTGGACAGCAGTTTATACAGAGAGTTGTAATGCAAGTGACTGTGCCTTTGGAGTTGCAGTACAAGAACAAGCTTCCTAAGTAGTTTACTGGATCTTCCCATGAACTCTTCCAAACAAGAGAGTGCTATACCTACAAGCACACAGATGAAAGTATCAGAAGGGACCCCGTAAAATGGAGGGTTATAATATGCTACAAATAAATGTGTGTGAGCATTGTCTTCCATAGGAATATTATTTGGAAACCCAGAAGTCTGAACTCGCATATAAGTACCTAATAGTCTTTCTTTCTAAGCCTTCACACAGCACAGAAGTAACTGCAATACATTTTATAACAAAGCAGATGGCATTTCACATCTGTGTTAAAAATGTTGTTCCCCCAGAAAAATCACTAGTCTAAAGATTAATATGAAAAAAAGAAAAAAAAAAAGAAAATAAAATCTACAGTGTTCAAGAGTAGCTGTGACTTTGGAAGAGATGAGATTGTGCTGGAGAATATCTGCAGAAGAGGCAGAACAGGCTTTTGCTTAATCACTAGAAAGAAATCAGTATTAAAATTTGTGTTAAAATTAACACAGCAGCTAATTCTGACCACGAAACTCAGTCACAAAATTATGATTATTTTTTTTTAAAAAATATTTTTAAAAAAGGTCTTCCAAGAAAGATGATTTTCTTTTGAAGTAGGAAAGCAGATCATAGAATAATGGGTTTGAAAGGGAGCTCCCGAGATCACCGACTCCAACCCTTATGCCGAAACAGTATCATCTAGGCTGGGACACAAATGAACACATGCAGACAGGTATTGAAGGTCCCTACAAAAAGAGTCCACAACCTTTCTTAGCAGCCTGTTCCAGTGCTCCTTCACCCTTACAGTAAAGAAAATTTTCCATATATGTGGAGGTGGAATTTCCTGTGTTCTACTGTGTCTGTTGCCCCTTGTCCTATCACAGGACACCACTGAAGAGAGACTAGCGCCTTCTTATTGGCACACACTCTTTGGATATTTATGAACATTAATAAGACCTCCTCTTACATTTTTCCAGACTAAACAGCCCCAGGTTTCTCAGCCTTTTCTCATATGACAGATTTTCCAGTCCCTTAATCACCCTCATTACCCCTCATTGGACACTATCGTATCTGTGTCCATTTAGAAATGAGGAGCCCAGAACTAGACACAATACTCCAGATGTGGTCTCACCAGGACAGAGTAGAGGGGGAGAAGAACCTCCTTTCACCCGCTGGACACATTCTTCTTAATGCATCCCAGGATACCATTGACCTTCTTGGCTGCAAGAGCATGTTGCAGTCTCATGGATAACTTGTCTACCAGGACTCCAAGGTCCTTCTCCATGGAGCTGCTTTCCAGCAAGTCAACTCCTAGTCTGTACTGATGGATGATGTTGTTCTTCCCCAGGTGCAGGACTTCACACTTATTTGTGTTGAACCTCATTAGATTCTGCTTTGTCCGGCTCTCTAGGTTTTGCTGAACGGCCACAGAGCCTTCCAGAGTATCAGCCAAACCTTCCAGTTTGCTATCATCAGCAAGCTTGCTGAGATTATGGTCTATCCCATCATCTAGGTCATTAATAAAGATATTGCATAGGTTGGACTCAGTATTGAGCCCTGGGGAATGCCACTAGTTATAGGTCTCCAATTGGACTCTGCACCATCCACCACAATGCTCTGAGTTCTGCTGTTCAGCCAGTTCACAATCTATCTAACTGTATAGCCTTCTAACCCAGACTTCCTTAGCTTGCCTGCAAGGATGTTATAGAAATAGTGTCAAAAGCATTGTTAAAGTCAAGATAGACAATATCCACTGCTCTCCCTGTATCTAACCACCCAGTCACACCATCACAGATGGCCATCAGGAAAATCAAACATTATTTCCCCTTAGTAAATCCAAGCTAGCTGGTTCAAATAACCCTGTTTTCTTCCACTTGCTAAGAGATGACCTCCAGAAGGAGCCTCTCCATCACCTTTCCAGAGATGGAGGTGAGGATAACTGGTCTGTAGTTTCCTGGATCTTCCTTTTTGAAGAGTGGAGTAACACTGACCTTCCTCCAGTCCTGAGGCACCTCTCCTGTGATGTACCGCTGAGTAAATCCAACCTGCATGGATGAAATTTTTCCTGGGTTTTCAGTAGCAACACCTAATTTCTAGACCAACAGGAGGTAGGGGTGTCCTCAAAAGGAAATATTCTTGTAAATAAGTGTGTTATTACTAACCTCAGCACCACTTCATATATTAACATCTGCCTTCATAGTATGCAGTTTCAAGTTCTCTCGTGCTATACTCGAATGCCCTTTTAAAACTTCCTCTCCTGGGGCTATAATTCATTCCATATTCCCTTCTCCCACATGATGGCGTATAAAAACAATCTGAGGAAAATACGAAACTGCAGTTAAGAAACGAACCTTCCCTGGAGAATAATATGTCTTTCCTGGTGTGTCCTTTTTCACCTGCCGTTTCTCCACAGGCCTCATAGTCTTTTGTTATTTTGATAAGCCTGCTAACACCGAGGAGCCGCTTTAATGGCTCACCCATCCCAGGAGGTAAGTGAGAGAGATGGGCAGGCAGGTGTCAAAGTCTCGAAATAAAGGCGAATACAAAGCTATGCAGAACACCGGTGATTTATAAAGGAGACATTAGCATTATCGAGCACTGTTTGGGGAAACGGTTATGCAAAGAATCAACAGTTTCAACTTAAAAGAAGAAAGGAGCGCAGTTAGACCTGCCCGAGCAGGCACATTAGCATAACCCCTGGAGAAAGCCTAAGGAAAAGGATTTGCAGTGAGAGAGCTGAAAGCAGGGGCTGGTGTCTCTGAGCGAACAGCAGTTTCTGTTTGGACCTGCCACTGTTAGGGAGGCAAAGCTGATGAAGTCTTCACACACAGATAGGATACCCAACATCATTACCATGTCCTCTTCTGACTGAAATAACCTGCAAACCCTCACAAAGGTTGACCATACAGTGAAGTCGAGAGACATGGTGAAGTCTGCTGTTAGGTCTTTTTAAGGATGAGATACCTTAACATCTATCATGTTAAGAGAGCAAGTTTTGGCCATTTTCTATGGGAGCTAGGGCTCACATTTCTCCTTTTTAGAGGCTTCAGTACAGACCCGTGCCAGCCCACACTTGTGCACAGAGTGCCCAGCATGCACTTAGTTGTTTTATAACCAGCTCTGACTCAAAGCTCAGATATTTTGTGGATTGCCATGTCCATCTGTGGTTTCATATAAAAATAGCGATCACATTGCAACATGTCATTTACTGGAGTTGAAAGGCTGAAAACATTTAGGTGATTTTTTTTATCTTTTACCCTGACTTGTAAGGGTGTTCACCGAGGACAAATAAGTTGTTTTAAAATTTCNAAGTAAAATTGGTTTAGAAGGTTTGTTTGCTTTTTCCTGGTATGGAGACATAGACGTTCCTTAATACTTATGACAAATGTATTTGCAGTTTATAAGTAATCTTTTGTATTATAGTTCAGTGAATCACTTGCTCTGAAAAAAAAAAATGCTAAAACACACTAAGAGAACAGGTGATAGTACCTCACACACACTTCTTAACAGTGACTGTTACACCTCGTTGTACATTGTTAATAATCATTTCTGAGAAGTCTTAGCCCAATTTAGGTTCCCTCTTAACTTTTGAAATAGGATTAAAAAAAAAAAAAA
>VWZE01010856.1:170100-187708 GCA_013396675.1 Eubucco bourcierii
TACCTACCACAGGTCAAAACTTGCTGAAGTGAAAGAACAGGTGAGTGGACAAAATAATTAGCCTTGTCTGGAAAGGCAGGGCTCTAGCTCAGCCAATTGGGATTTGTCATTTGGTAGAAACCTTAGCATAATTACAGGGTAGCTGGTTAAAGCTGTCTTCTGTCACAGCTGATTGCAGTGAGTAGTGTAACAACACATTATCTGTCAGTGGTGTTACACCACCTTTTATAGTCTACAGAACAAATGCTTTGAAAGAGGTTGGGTGGGGTTTTTTTCTTTTTCTTTTCCCTAATGCAGGTATTATTGGATAGTTTGACTTAATTATTCTGCCAAAAAATGGTTCGACAAATAGAGGTTAAAGGGTTTTTTTTTGTGGTTGTGTAGAATAGGGGTAGAGAGAAGCAAAACTTCGTTCTGCATTACCAGAGCACAGAGTACCCCCAGGCAGCATATCCACAGTGAGCAGGAAGCAAGGTCACAGACATAGATCATCCACTGGTGAGTAGAAGCCAAGGTTGTGCTTTGAGATCGCTGAACTGAGCACCGCTTTTGGCCCTCTGACTACTCTCACAGAGATTCGGGCAGGACAACAGGCACATCTGTAGCAGATGTAGGGCATGTTAACACCCACATAAAGATAATTTAACAGCCTTCCGCTTCCTGACAGTAAACTCCTCGATCTGATTATGTTCACACTGCACTTCATGAGAAGAGCTTCTCACAGAAGTGCTACGGCAGGCAGTGCCACGGGTTAGAGCTGTTTTGAGCTATGTATCCAGTTTTACATATTCAGGATTGGGATTTTAAAACTTTCTTTTCTCCCTCATCGTAAAAGCAATTTCATCTTTGGAATCAATTTCAGTCTCAAGACTTCCATTTCATTATGGAAACATTTTTGTCATTAAATGTCATACATCATGTTAGTGTAATATTCTTACAAAGCTTTTGATACTCCATGACATATCCTTAAATGTATATATGGATAAATCCCCCAAAAGGACAAAATAGTCCAAATACTCAACTTTGGAGTTTTAAATGTTAATGCTAAAAATTGGGTTTGTCTTTAATTCTTCTCCCTGCTACTTTTGTAAGAAAAAAAAAAATCCTTCTTCATAGAAAATACAGAGGCAGTTTTATGTGTCAGAAGAACAAGGAAAGTAGGATAGACAATGAGATTATGTAGGTCAGTTTACCGTTGAGAGACTCACCAAAGCTGCTGCAATGTAAGCTATAGGCTATAAGGCTTTTCCACTTCATCTTACAGCCATGATCCCATCTGGTATCTTTACCACTCACTTACGGTTTTGCTTCCACTTACCTAGTCAAATAATTTCACCCCAGAACAAGCCAGTGTTTCGTGGCAGTGGTATTAAATAAATAGGTGAAACAATTCTCAGCATTTGAAGGAAGCATTAGGAGTGGGGGTGTAGAACAGAATGAAGTCAAGAAACCTGAGAAGATATGGAGATGGACCTGCAGGGGTATGGGAAAAAAGAAAAACGGAGAGGTGCAGAGAGCTGAGTCCAAACCATTAACATGTCATTAACCTGCTAGTTTGTATCTAGCAACGTCGCCTCTGGCTTCTATCATCAGGTTGTTTCTTTCAAAGCAAGACTTGAAGTCACTTATACAGAAGGGTCTCATCCCCACAGCATGTCCAAAAGGGTGCAGGGGTCTGCAAATTATTCACTGCAGTGCTATTGATCTTCTCTGTGGGCACTGACCGGTGTTAATACAGCCTTCTGTGTACTGAATATGTACCCTACGGAGGCTGCCAGCAAGACCATTACTTTTGTTTGTGTTTTGCTGATGTGGACATCTGTCTATTAGCTCGTGGTGAAGACCCACCAGTGTCACACCTCACAGCTGCCAGCCTGTCAGCAGATACTTAACAGTTTCCGATTGCTACTGAATGAGCTGGATTCAACCAAATAACCTGGTGCTAAATGTTTCTATGTTCCTCGAGGTTATAAGTATGCCTGTTGGATGGCTCCTGACTTCACTCCAATATAACAGAAATTGAAAGGTCTTCCTGCTGTCTGTGAGGCAGCAGGAAAAGATGAAAAACCGGAAAAGCCACAGCTAGCAGCTTATACAAGACGAAATGGCTTCCCAGATGTGAAGAGAAGCCAGTAAAGATAAGAAAAAACACACAGGTTATAGCATTGAATGTTAAAAAGAAAAAAAAAAAAATAAGTAATAGGGTGCATAATGTGCAAAGACAGAGGTAGCCAAAAAGGCAGAGCCAAAGCTAGGCAAAAAATTGATTCTGCTGCCCCAAGAATAAAGGAAGCATGGAGTAAAGTGGCAAAATTCAACATTGTGATTTTGGCAGAAAGGACTGCAAAACTAAGGTCACCCAATGGAAGGCACAAAGCTGAGCTGAGGATGTGGTAGGTCCTTTCCCTTTTCTCCACACATCCCTGTTCTCCTGAAGGTCTGATTCCACTGAGGTGAATTCCACTTTCCTGGCCCTTTCATCTGTCAGCAGAGCAGGGCATTAAAGCCTTGGAAGTCTCTGGCATAACTCCATCCAGGCTCCCCATCTGGTACAGGGTCCAGCTGCACACAGAGATGGGTGATTATAAACAATTTTAGCCTGCATTCTCTTTTGCTGAGTGAGCTACTTTAACTGCCAGTGAAACTCCTACTTTTTCTAGGCCTGAGGTCTGTGTGAGATCTGATCAACAAGCATGCACTATGGAAATCCTCAAATCTTACTCTCTGAGCATGTGTCAGGGAGCTGACCTAAATGTGTATAGTCTCATTCCAGTCTCTGTCACCACATTTTCTGACTGTATAACCAGGGGTCTGGGGAAAAGGCACTCCCACACCTTGCCCTAGGATGTAGGTTAAGCATATATCAAAACCAGGAAGCTTGGAAACATGATGTCATTTAGCCTGAGAGAATATTTTCCTTCTCATGTATGCATAAACTTTCCAAGTGGAGGTATTGCCTGAATACACAAGACCCTTACAGCGGTTCAAGTCGTTCTGAAAATTCCCACTGTTTGCTGTGGCACTTGACTACCCTGTGAGTATGGCTGTATTACATAACAGAGACCAAAGAAGAGTTTCCTATTATTTCCAAATAAAGAAGTTTACAATACACAGACTCACAGAATGCTAGGGGTTAGAAGGGACTTCCAGAGGTCATTGAGTCCAACACCCTTGCCAAAGCAGGATCACCTAGGGCAGGCCACACAGGAACACATCCAGGCAGTTTTGGAAAGTGTCCAGAGAAGGAGACTCCACAACCTCTCTGGGCAGCCTGTTCAAGTGCTCCATCACCCTCATTGTAAAGGAGCTTCTCTTCATCTTGTGTCCTAGCTTGTACCCGTTGTTCCTTCTTCTATCACCGGGGGCCAATACAGTGCACAATACAATGAAAAGCAGACACCAGCATGGATCTTGAAAGTGGTAAAGCATGAAAAACTGTAGCAGACAGACACCAGCATGGATCTTGAAAGTGGTAAAGCATGAAAAACTGTAGCATATTTATTTGGCACAGATCACTTCTAATTTGTCTGGACTACTTTCAGGGCCTGAGCTGGTGCTCATCTCAGGTATTTCTGTACTTCACCTTCTGAGCCTAAAGGCCCACATAGATCAGACTCGCAAGGTTTGGTCCCATGCTCAGTTCTGCAGAGCAGCTGTGCTCTTGCTGTCTCTGCAGATCTTTTAGTTTGGACACAGTACCACACTCCTGCAGTTATTAATTTTCCTGTTCTGGCACATTAGTGTATGCAAGGCTACCTCTCACTTGTGCTCCTCTGTGCAGGCTGAAGAAATCCTGTGATGGGCAGCACAGCTTCACTCTGGGAGCCCTCCTACAATGTGGCTTGCACTCTGCCTCCCAGGACTCAGATCTAAGGTTTTAAAGGTAAGATAGATTGCTGTTTTACTCCCCCCCTCCCCTTACAATTTTGAATAACTCATTTTAGTTTTGAGAATGACAGATCTAATTTATATTTAAATCTTTCTAATCCCTTGCCAAGTTGCCATGACAATAGGCACTGTAAAAATTAGTAAATAAGAATTTTCTTATTTACCTGATTGCCTTTCATGTCGCATTGTCTTTTAAGTCAATCTGTGTCAGGGTACTTCCAACTTACATCTTCAAATGTGAAAGCTAAAAGCAATCTGAGCAAAATGTTTTTATGTCATTACATGTCATGAGTACACATCAAAAGGAGCAGCTTTAATAAAGGAGGAAAGCAAGAAACACCCTTCCCTCAACTGGTCCAACCACAAAAAGGTTTGGGAAAATGAATTCCAGCTTAAACCAAGCACAGGATGCTTCCAAAGCTTATCTAGCCAAAAATTTATACCAATGAGCCCACATTTATTTGGGATTGTGTCTTTAGCAAGAGTAAGCCCACTGTAATCCATGTGCCCTGATGTGGATATCTAGAAAAAGAATCCTTTTCACATGGTTCAAAGTACAAGTAGGGAGGAGAAAGAGAAGCACAAGTCCTGGTCACAGCAGCATAGGAATGTAACTAAACCACTCTGCATCCTTGCCATTGTGAATACTGGAGAGTACAAGGAGCACTTAAGAGTCTACCCTGTACTCCTTAATTCTTGCTCTCTAGGATATCAGGACCACTACATCCCAGTAAATCCTGCTTCTTGTTCCCAGCTGTCAGAATTGTTTGTTGGTTGGTTGGTTGGTACTAGTGGGTTTTTTTATTGGTTGTTTTCTTTTCTTGTTTGTTTGTTTTGGGGTGTTGGTTGTTTTGTTTGGTTTGGGTTTGGTTTGGTTTTGTTTGCTTGTTTTGGTTTGGGGTTTGGGGGGTTTTATTTGTCTGTTTGTTTGTTGGGGTTTTTTGTGCCAGAATATATATATGGGCTCCCAGAACCTTTCTTTTATCATAGAATGGCTTAGGCTGGAAAGGACCTCAGGGTCATATACTCCACACCCCCTGCCATAAGCAAGGATGCCTCTCAACTGGAGGTGGTTGACCAAGGCATCATCCAACCTGACCTTGAACACCTCCAGGGAAGAGGCATCCACAACCATTCTAGGCAACCTGTTCTAGAGCATCACCTCTCTTGTACTTAAGAACAGCTTCCTAAGATCTAGCCTAAACCTCCTCACCCTTAGCTTAAAACCATTCCTCCTAGTCCACCCTTATGAAAAGTCCCTCTCCAGCTTTCCTGTAGACTGTCTTCAAATATTGGAAGGCAACCATGAGGTCCTTTCTCCAGAGTCTTCTGCAGGCTGAACAACTGCAGTTCCCTCAGCCTATCCCCATAGCAGAAGTGCTCCAGCTGTCCAATCATTCTTGTGGCCCTCCTATGGGGTTCACATAAATTACATTACAGAAGTGTAATCCACCTGGATGTCATTCATGTGACTGACATGTACAATCCATGTTAATGTTCTCTACCCACATTTTTCTAAAATGCTGATGTTTTTGTTAGCTTCAGTTACTAAGAATAATATGAGTTAAAAATATGGCATATGATACTGAGTAGGAATAAACTGTCTTTGGTAATTTTGACCTTCGCCTCAAATAAAGAGATAAATCACTGCCCCAAGCAAAGACACATGTGGGGCTCATAAGAGAGGAGGCTTTGTTTCCTGGCTATTGCTTTGCAACAGGTTTGAAAGAAGGCAGGCAAGGTAGGAAAGGGAGTGTCTAGAAATAAGCTTTTGCAGGTCTGCCTGAGGTGACTGCAATTGTGACAGTACTTTCTCTACATGTGCAGCAGAGACAAGAAGTGCAGATGTAGGCAGTGTTCTTCAGGTAAAATCACCTTCGGCTCTATCTTACCTGAACACAGGCCAATGCCTCTTTGGCTGCAACTGCACAGTTCCAACTATGAGAAACAGGATTTGACCAGACAGTGTGGAGTCACATGAAAATCTTTGAGATGTGTAAATTCCCTACTAGCTTCTGACTGGTCCTCTGCTTTTTTCTTTTTAATGAATTGACATTTTCTATCAAAAAGTAGTTTTATCAAACAATTCCCATCCAGCAGTACTTCATGGTGTGTTTGATTGATAGTATCACAGTATCACCATATCACCAAGGTTGGAAGAGACCTCAAAGATCATCAAGTCCAACCCATTACCACAGACCTCAAGACTAGACCATGGCACCAAGTGTCACATCCAAAGCCCGCCTTGAACACCTCCAGGGACGGTGACTCCACCACCTCCCTGGGCAGCCCATTCCAGTAGCCAATGACTTTCTCCAACTTTCTCCTCACCTCCAGCCTAAACTTCCCCTGGCACAGCTTGAGACTATGTCCTCTTGTTCTGGTGCTGGTTGCCTGAGAGAAGAAGGTAACTTCCTCCTGGCTACAACCACCCTTCAGGTAGTTGTAGACAGCAAGAAGGTCTCCCCTGAGCCTTCTCTTCTCCAGGCTAAACAATCCCAGCTCCCTCAGCCTCTCTTCATAGGGCTTGTGCTTGAGGCCTCTCACCAGCTTTGTTGCCCTTCTCAAGGCAATAGGGTTTTGTTCTCTTCATCTTTGCATGTATTGACCTTAGTTTGAACTTTTATCTCAAGAATTTTCTTCTGAGACCTCCTTGCAGTTAAATTAACTTTTTTTCCCCCCTTTTTTTCATGAGCATTCAAAACTCTGCTGAATCTGCTTTTTAACACCTCCACCTTGCTTGTGAAGTCAAGGAGAGTAAAAACTCATCACACATTTGTCATAACTATTTGTGTACTCGAAGGATGGTCTGTAATGTAGGTGCTAAAAAGTTATGATCAGCCTTTGCCCTGTATTACAAGAAGTTTACAAGAAGGGCTCCAGAAGTTTCTTGATTTTTTTGTTTAGTTTGAGTTTTTTGACCTGTTGCTGTCTTACACATAATTTTTGCGGCTTCCTTGTTTGTTTCTGCCAGAGTAGTACAGACCAAGGGAATTTTGCTTGTGATTTCCTTATTAAGAACAATAATACAAGTAGTTGTAAATCCAGTTTAACAACACCTTTATTCATGTCTAAAATCATTAAAATTTAAAAAACCCTGGATTATTCAAATAAAAAGGATTCTCTGTTTATTAGAATGCTCAAAGCAAGTGATCCCACTGTCTGTTATCTTAAAAAAAAAAAAAATCATAATTCTATTTACTAAGTGATAACTAAAGTAGATGCTTTGGTGCTATGTGAAGATGGCTACCTGAATTTGAATTAAAAACAAAAGAAGGACAAGGCTTTTTACAGGGGCTAGGGTAGGAGATAGCTTACAAACTAGCTGCCATATCCACCCCAAATACAGCCGGAATGTGTCCTTAAGGAAAATCTGCATTGTAAACTGCCTCTGAACTGCTTCACCTGCTTGCGAAATGAATTTAAATGACTTCTGAAAGCTGCAGAGGTAGCAGTTCATTTGGATTGCAAAGCAGCAGAGAAAAGGTAAGTGTCTTCCCAGTGTAGCAATCTACATATTAAAGACTAAAGGAAAAACTACTTAGAGTCATAAAGAGCAGTGCCAAAATAAATTCAGGAAGACCCATGGCAAGGGAAATGATGATTCTGGGCAGCAGTATTCATGGGTTATTTGGTTCATATGTTATTTATCTCACATAGTCTTAAAATGTTTATGTTCATTATAAAAAAATTACACTGCACATCAACACGGCAATGCCCAATATTTTTAGGGCCTAAAGGCACAGCTTTGGGAAGTGGCAATTTCCATGAGAATTTCATGTCTTGATGATATTTGATTTTCAGTAGTTCAATACTTTGCACTATAGAAATAGAATTTCTGGAGGGTGTTTTTTATACTCTTCATCTATTCATTTGAGGACTGTTACAATTTATTCTATGTTGGACTTCACTTGGAAACTGTCTGTATAAAGATGATAAATTAAATTGTGGAATGCCTGTACAGAGCAGAGTGAATTATTTATTTGTTTCCATCTTTCAGGCCCCAGCTACAGGTACTTGAACTTGCTAACAAAACCATTTGTAATCAGATCGTTATGAAACAAATAGAACGTGACAGAACGTGACAAAAGCTCAAAAGCTTTTTGTGGGATTATTTTAGATTGTGGTTATTTTTGCTTTTTTTTTTTTTTCTTTTATGTTGAGTAAACAGAGAGAAGCAACTAGGACTGATAGTTCTCTGAACATAAAGGGAATGATCCATTTACTGCAAAAGAGGAAACTTTTTACTTCCCATGTAAACTGGGAAAACCCTAGGAATTGTAGAAACTGTTACATCATCAATGAAAAAAAAAATGCTAAGAAGCATCTCTTTCTCTCTGTCATATCACTTCTAAATTCACATGCTCCCAGATAAAAGAGGCAATTAATAATGGATTAGACAATAGAATCTCCTGTTCCTTAAGATGGGAATTTAGCACAATAACTTTTTAAGGAAAGCTTAGGCAAGTAATAACTGATTTTCAAAATCAACTTTCAAAGATTGCTTCCACTTAGCAGGATATGCAAACATATTGTAACCATATTTAGAAGACCACCTTTTATTTGCCACTTAAAAGAGTTTTGTAACACATAATTACCTATAAACCACTTCTGGGTATCTCAGGAATATATTTAGGGTCAATTAATGCACATCTTGCTCCGATCCTGCCTTAAATATATGACTCAGCTTTGCACAGGAGGAAGTGTTCTCATGATTAATTGTAAATCATGCAACGCCTATCCATAACAGTGACAGAAAGCTGAGTCTTGCCTTGTGATCATTTTATAAGAACTTGTCTAGAGCTACTAATTAACTTTCTGTAGACTTGGTCTGTGTCACCTTCTTTAGACCAGAGTAATCGGCATGAATCCAAAACATGCCATTTATTTGATTAGTGAGATTATTAATGTATAGCTTTTTTTTTTTTTTAATTTTTATTGCTTATAAATATTTCCAGCAGAAAGATTATGCTGGAGTAATTTGCTACAAAGAAAATTTGGAAACATTATCAGGAAAACACACTGATAAGAAAAAAAAAAATTAAAAAATGGGACTACCCAATTGCTCAACGGCTTTTATCTGCAAGAGTCATGTAACAATAAGAATTTTCATTGGTGTGACATTTATGCATAAGCACCACTGGTAAAACTGCAGAAAATTTGCACATATTTATGTGTGTGAGTGTTGATGTGTACTAAAATTATCACAGTATCACCAGGGTTGGAAGAGACCTCAAAGATCATCAAGTCCAACCCATTACCACAGACCTCAAGACTAGACCATGGCACCAAGTGCCACAGCCAAAGCCACCTTGAACACCTCCAGGGACGGTGACTCCACCACCTCCCTGGACAGCCCATTCCGGTAGCCAATGACTCACTCAGTCAAGAACTTTCTCCTCACCTCCAGCCTAAACTTCCCCTGGCACATCTTGAGATTGTGTCCTCTTGTTCTGGTGCTGGTTGCCTGAGAGAAGAAGGTAACCTCCCCCTGACTACAACCACCCTTCAGTTAGTTGTAGACAGCAAGAAGGTCCCCCCTGAGCCTCCTCTTCTCCAGGCTAAACAATCCCAGCTCCCTCAGCCTCTCTTCATAGGCCTTGTGCTTGAGGCACAAATTATGTTCAAGTTCAGTACACACAGCCTCTTCAAAATCCTACTAGAGGCTTATTTGTATCTTGATTCAAGTGTTTAATTTTTGCTTACCATGACATGGATAACCTAGAGGTCTACCAGAGGCATGGCCTAGGATGCAGGGGAAAAAACAAAAACAAAAAAAACAACCAGGAAAAAAAAATTAGATTCAACTCAGCAGAAGACTTGTGAAAAAATTTTTAGTGAGGGAGAAGAAATCAACCAAGAAGAGCACCAAAGATGCTATGTAATGTAGAATCAGCCGAAGAAATACTCCATTGTAGGACTGAAAGCAATTTCTTTAAAGGAGGTTGTTAGGAAAACACGGTGATGGGTTTTATAGTCATGATATGGGAAAAGGAGTAAAAGGGATGAAGAGAACACTTATTTTCTCCACGTCCACTAGGGGTTAGACAAGGGCTTACGAAACTCAGTCACTTTAGCAAAGACTTGAATATTAGTAAACTTTGTAGCAGTAGGAGCAGATAAACAGCAGAGTTCTTTGCCTAGTATAGTTGGGAAAACTTTCAAGGAAGCAAAAGATAATCAGATTCTTATTTAAAAAAATATGGTCAAAACCTGAGAACACTAAAATCTTCCTTAAATCTATAAACTTTCTCCCATACCTAAACAATACTGGTCCTTTCTTCATCCTTTCTCTTAATGCATTCAAAGCATCTACTTTTGTCCTCTGTCATGGCATCATAACTAAGTTGCAAGTTCAGTTCCAGTTCAGTTAGTATTTAAGTTACCTGCTACATCACATGAAATTGCTGTAGTGACTGTTCAGCTCAGCCAAAAGTAATTGAGTTCATGGCAATGAAGACTGAGCTATTTTCCCACTCTTCAGGAAAATCAGAGCCTAATAGCTATAAATGATACTTGCAAAGGAGCTTGCATCTTACTACCTGTTTTATCCTACTGGGTAAGATAAAAGATGACTATTAAGGTGCCAGATGGATGATTTTCTTTATCATTTAGGATGGAGTTTCTCTCAGCCATCTAAAAGTTAGGTCTCTGCTCCGAGGTAGTTATCCCAGACATTCTTTATCATTGACAGAAAAAGAAAGCAAGCCCTAGAGCATGACTCATCCCATCTATGTACAACATCTCTCTAATAGATTTACCCTTGCCAGGAGAAACCTTCTCCCTCTAACGACTGAGTAAATCATTGACATGTAACTGGATCCACAGACTTAACACATAAATGGTTAAAGTTGCAAGAATTGAATGCCACGGGGCAGTTTACCCAAGTAACTTCAGGCATTTAGCTGAGGTGCCTATTTAGGAATGCAGCTGCCACTGACTGCCTCGGCAGGAACCTCTACATTGCATCTCAAATCCCGAGCACTGGGTGAGGGGGAAGCAGTCAGAAGCTTCAGAAGTGACTCTGCGTTGCCTGCAGATGGTACCTAATGAGAGCAGGCCTCTAATTAACGCATGAAAGGTATGGTATGTAGATGAATTCGAGACCTAAACAGTCAATTATTCACACAGAAAATGAAAGTAATATCTCTTCCTGGGAGATGGAAGTACTTTCTGTACTATATATTGCACTAATCAGGATTTGCTAAAGAGTAATGTGAATATCATCATACAAAATTACTCCATGTAAGAATTAATGCAGAGTCTGAAGGCATGCTAGACACCTACTAGAGCAGCAACTCTCTGGTTTAGAGGTTCATCTGTATTTTTTCCAAGATACTACCTAACCAAATGTGTGGTGTTTAGCCTTGTTTTCAATCACATTCTAGAAATTCTGACAATTACCTACTTGGGGGGTGGGGTGGGAATAGTAAAAAAGACAAAAAGTCCAAAGACAGTTTAATCAAATCATTGTCTGTACCAAGTTAGCTCTAAAGATGCCCATTACATAAAAAAAAAAATTACTAGCAAATTAGTGCAGTAATACACTGGACAGCTTATTCTTACAAAGAACAAATATAGGACATCAGCATGGCCATCAATGGGGTCTGAGCATCAACTGGAGTGAATTCAGTCCTGGTGGCTAAAAGAAAACAAATGCAGACACCAGTGGCTTAAAGTGTTCATTTGTACAAGCAGGCACACATTCAAACCCTTTAGCTATATGAATTAGAATAGATGGGCTAGAAATCTGTTTTTAAAAGGTTATGAATGTTAACAGGTCATGAGTGCTTCATGAGTGTCATCACCAAGCACTCATTCATCTCCCTGTAACATAATCTAAAGAAATGGCTCAAAATGAGTTTGTGTTACAGATTGATTACCCAAAGTTTGGCCTAAAACACTTCTCAAGCAAAGGAGCCTCTTAAATTCATTTGCTTTAAACAACATGCTGAAGCAAACCAAAGTAAATAAACTGCAACATGGAAGCCTAGTAACAGATCTCACCCTGTTCTATGCGTGGTGGCTGAACTTCCACATTGCATGTGAAATATGTATGTTTTATCAGCCAGTCATAAAATAGGAGGGAAACAAAAAAGAATCTCTTCTCTGCACCACCGTAGGTAAAACTGTGCCTGGGAAAAAATACCTTTGCATACTGCCTGTGCCCTTTCAGGAGCACTTCAATGAACGAATGTATCTGCAAAACATGGAGAAGAGTTAGGGTGGAGTTTTTTTGCTCTTTTTTTTTTTTTTTTTTTTTTAATTCAGCTAAATTATGAATTGCCATCTGGAAGCAGGAACCATAAAATGTAGAAACATGGGTAACGGGAACAGACATGCTCAGGAAGAAAAATTGCTTGCACTATCCTCACTATTGCTCCTATGTCGGGTTCCACATCCCAGAAAGGTGCAAGGAGGCTCTGGGAGCATGCATGACTGTCTTATGGCAACTTCTTCCTTTAAAAATTAACTTGCTACCCAGGATTAACAGCTGGCACTTAGCAAATAGTGTCTATGCTCTACTGATTTTGCCTCCTTTATAGCTTTCTCAGTGACTGCCCTTGAGTTAATGGTTACTTCATGCATTAGTAAGGTAGTGTTCATCATTCATTTCCCAGTATAGTCAGCGTTGTCACATGCTGGATCCTAAGCATGTTTAAGCCAGCCAAAATCCTGTGTAATTAACTTTGGCCTAGCACATTGAAGTGTATTTGACAATGAACATTATTTTCCCCATCAGTTCTGCAAAGGGAGGATGAAAGAATTCAGATGGATGATCCGAAACAAGCTGGCATCTTTTTGCAGATACTAGTTGCAAGTAAATATGCCTGCACACTACAGGGACTAAAAAGCTGCAGAATGAGTTGTGATGTCCTAAAATGCTTCAGTTCTTTTAGGTCTTATCCAAAGTAATTCAGATAATGACAATTTACATATTTTTTTTTTCTTTTACAGGAACAAGGTGTCAGATTATGTTTCTTTATTAAAACTAGTAATGATATTGAGATTAATGATGTTTTGTTTGTAGAATAGAGCTGTCAGAATCTTCCAAGTGAGACAGTTTAATAGGTCACTTGGTCTGTTCTTTTAAAATGTGTGTATACATTTTAGGACATGAGGTGCTTGAACGTGTCCAGAGAAGGGCAACGAGGCTGATGAGAGGCCTCGAACACAGCCCTATGAAGAGAGGCTGAGGGAGCTGGGATTGTTTAGCCTGGAGAAGAGGAGGCTCAGGGGAGACCTTCTTGCTGTCTACAACTACCTGAAGGGTGGTTGTAGCCAGGAGGAGGTTACCTTCTTCTCTCAGGCAAGCAGCACCAGAACAAGAGGACACAGTCTCAAACTGTANAATACTGTGATACTGTGATACCTCCTACTTCACATATTGTTCTCAAATGCTTCCAAAAGGAAAAAAAAAATATTTCATCTTCCATTTTACTCTAATATTCATCAACCTTCCCTCATTTCCTAGGTTTAATCCATTAAAAAAAAAAAAAAGATCTTTGACATCACACAAGTTAGATCCTCCCTTTTCTCATATTCATAGTGATTTTTATTGTATCCTATGATTTTGTCCTCTTTTATTAGGAATAATTTTGTACTCAACCATTTAAATCTTTTTAATGTATCTCTTAATTCCTGGCCACGTTTGTTTGTTGTTTGCTTGTTTTCCTAAATTGCTTACATACAATGCTTAACATATTTTTGAGGTAGGATCCTGTTCAGATCAGTATGCAATATTGAAAACGCAGAGATGCTGCTTCATGGTGTCCCACCACCACACAAAACTCAACTGGACTTATTTTTTTGCTGTTAGATGAAGCTACTAGTTTGTAAGCTACTGATATTTGTTATTCTCTTTTGGCATTTCTTTTCCTAGATATAACTCTTCCACTGAATAAGTGCTTTATGTAACTTTCCTCCAACTGTCTTTGCTGCTTTGAAGGAGGAATATGTTTCCTTCTCTGATTGCTACCACCAAGTTTACCCTATGCCCACTGGCCCGTAAAACTTGGGCAAATCACTGCAAGTAATTCCCTGAGAACTGCTACTAACTCAGAAAATGTATTCTGGTTCCCAGAGAAAAGAGTTTACTTATTTAGAGGTTCTTCTCTCCAAGGGAAAACAAAGCAGAGAAAGATTTTTTTTTTTTTATTTATTTATTTATTTGTGAATAGCTCTGAGTTTGTTCATGCAAGGCAAAACTAAAATAGTGCTGAATGGAAATGTGGGCTGAAAAGATTCAGCACCCTCTCATACCACAAATTTTCTTAATAAAGGAGAAAAAGGAGGAGAACCTAGCCTTTCATGGAAGAATTAAGGAACAATTAAGAATGGGAGACTAAAAAAAGGCAACAAGTACATAAAAACACCTTATTAGAAAGAAGGAACAAAGAAAATACGTTAAATGTGTATTGAAAGAGGACGTCAAGGAAATATATTTATTTCCTACATTCATTAATAGTACTAGGAAAAAAAAACTGATGAAATGCCTTTCTGCAGGATCTGATCCTGTATCATTAAAATCTATGTCTTTGGGGGGTTTTCTTAGTGGGTGTATTATGAGTAGCACTAGGAACTTAAGAGTTAAGTTTTAGAATTTAAAGAATTTAGCAGAGTAGGACTGTTTACCATGAGATGAGGGAAAGGATTGCTTTGTAAATGGATCACAGGAACAACTGCTGTTCAATGATGCATTTTTATGGTGAAACTTGCAGTGAAAATACGTTCAGGAGCCACAGGAAGGCAGTGTGTAACAACTTCATTGCAGTTTTGAAAGCTTCATGTCCGGTATCTGAGGAAAGGCTGTGTGATATCAGTTGTTCTACCTGAACTCAGCTTGAGTTTGGTTGAATATTTTTCAGTGGCACACTGTTTTCAGGTATTAATGACCTTTTGCTGAACTATGACCTTGTAATTTTGATTGCTATAATGTAAATGACTGATACAATGTAAACCTGTATGTAAATAATCAGAGGTGTTTGACTTTTGTAACATTTTCATCTTCAAAGTGCAGGCAGCCATCTGTGGATGTCCTGCAGCAACAGTAAAAGTTGAGTTTAGGTCAGTAAAAGATGAGATGTGTCAGGCAGCAAGATGCCTAAAGCCACAAACATTCAAGTGTCTTTTTGCAGTCCACAATTGCCATCTGCCCTTGGGTGGAGGGACAGGGTTTGTGCTCTTTGAAGTTCGTGTCCTAATCACAAGAAGGAGGCTACCCAAGACCTATGACTATCAGATAGAACCCCTGCTCTTCCCTGCCCTTTCAGGGTCAGACGTGTAAGATTATTTTGAAGGGAACCACTCCGAACCTGTTTGAACTCCTCTCTGGTTCCACACCTCGTCTAATCTTGTCGTTATCAAGTCTTTGTGCTTGTGGACAATTGCAAGAGTAATAGCAACTATAAATCCGCCGGGGAGCGGTGTGTGATTTACGTTGATGAAAGGGAAGGGATGGGGCATTGGTGTGTAAAATACCTCAAGCACAGGTAGCGAGTGGCCGGTGCCTGTCCTGGTGTGAGGGATTAATCTGGTTGCCCCGTACTCAGGGCTTACTCTCTACTATCTCCATCTTTAAAATCTGGGTCTGCTAGCCCTTGTCCTGTGTAAACTGAATTCCCTCCATGACGTGTCTGTACAGAAACTAAAGTTTGAAGATTTCTGCACAAAGGATCCACAGTATTACTGGATCCATTTTGAAAGTTTCCTAACATCTGACCTACATTTTTTCTTTCAGTTCATCATGTTTTATAATACAATAATATTAATCTTCCTCCCACCTTTAACCTTTTTTGACTGTAAAGTGATCATATGAACTTTCAACACATTTTACTGTTTTAAAAAGGGAAGAATATATTTTCTTTCAAATACATTTTTTTCTAAGTTAATTAGTTAACATTAATGCAGATTTTTCATTAAGTAAATCAGTTTACAAGCCTGTTAGCTCTTGCAGCTGCTGTTGGTATTCTTAACTAGCTTAGTCCTGTAGATCAGTGCGGGACAAACTGCAGCAAAACTTTTGCCACGAGGAAGAAGAATTTATTACCTCCCTCACCTCACAGGGACATATTTCAGCCAAGCAGACTTTCAGAAATGGTTGTGTTTGCTGATGGGTGAATGTCTGCCATCGAACTTGGCTGGATATAACCTCATGATAGGGAATATAAGGAATTCATGCAGAAGAAAAAGAAGGGGGCAGAACAGTTTTGCTGAAAAGACAGCAAACACAACAGTAGTAGGGGACATCAGTGCTGTTTTGAGTTTTGCAGCTTACATACAGTAAGAATGAACAGCTGGCTTGTGACCCTTAGAGAATTGTTCTAAGGTGTTTGGTCTTTGCAGCATGGAAACCTAACAGCATTGAAGCGTCAAAGGGAAGAACCTTCAATTTTGCCCAAAGCAAAATGTGATGTCTGGTTCTGTGACCTTTTCACAAGCTAGACTTTCTATGTTGCCTAAATTGTTGGTTGAAGTGTAATAAAAACTGATGTTACAAAGCATAAGTATAAATATTTTTAAAGCTTTCACAAATAAGAGGAAATTAAGAGACTTGAATATTTAGAAGCTTTGTTCAACTTGCAAAAAGCTGTTCTGCTGTAACTGAAATTCATCTAAGTTTCCTGAACCAGGTCACTTTACTAGATGAGGTTTTAGATTGGAATTTCCAGTAATTTCTCTCTCCTTGATTTTTGGTAGGATCATCAGAATAGGATATCTTATGGCATTTTTTGCTACTGCTATTTCCAGTTTAAAAAAAAACAAAATAAACCAAAACTGAATTATTGCAAGGAACATGGACTATGACAGGCTGAAAGAAAACTGCCTTTTTTTTTTCCCCTCTAAGAGTTCAAAGTTACTTTTCCTTAGACTTTGGTCAAGAATTACTAAAAGATGCAGGTGACTGTTACTGAATCCCCTTTTCTGGCCCCAGCTCTCACTTAAATTTGCATGGTAGTTTTTGTTCCTGTTTTTGATGCTGTATTCCCTGATTTATCAATATCGACGTAAATTCAACCAAGGGGAGGAAAGTTTAGACCCCACAGAACCACTTAGGCACTTAAAGGATTTCAAAGTCTGAATTCTATTTAAATCAGTTGGACCTGGTTGGTAAACACATTCTTAAACATGGATCATAAAGTCCACAGTGTAAACTTTAGGAAAAATATCCTCATGGTGTTTATTTGCTTTTGTTTGCTTTGAGATGTAAAGACTGTTTAGCAAGTGGAAACAACCAAAGGACCTGTAGCATTCTGCAGAATGCATCAAACAAATGTTTTAAAGAGTAGCTTGACTTCATTATTTAAAGTGGAGGAGGTAAAGCTGTTAGAAAAGCAATTTTGCATTTAAAAAGGTACTGCTTCTAATTGAGCTGTTTCTGAGAGCATTGTTTACTTTTTTCTCCAACATCAAATAGGAGAAAAAAGATGAGGTCTTGAGTGACCTGTACTAGTGGGAGGTGTTGGAACTAGATGATCCTTGAGGTCCCTTCCAACCTTACCATTCTATGATTCTATGATTGTATGAGAGAAAGCTGCAACAACTTAAAAATATTCTGGGAAGAGGAAAAAAAAAAAAAGTTTGTTATTTGAAATTGTTTTCGTTTTCATTTTGGTTTTGCATTTCTTTTTAAGCTATAAAACTGAAGGCAAAAATCATACGTTGAAATGAAACAGCTGGAAGATTCCTGACAGGAAAGAAAAAAAAAAAAAAAAAAAAA
>VWZE01010856.1:187713-211360 GCA_013396675.1 Eubucco bourcierii
AGAAAAAAAAAAAAAAAAAAAAAAAAAAAGAAAGAAAAGAAAAAAAAAGAAAAAGAAAAAAAAAAGAGTCTTTAAAGTGGTAGCCAGAGAAGCATCTGGGTTCCATTATCTGAATCCCTTGGAAATAAGAGGACATAACTGCTGGAAAATGTAGTTGAAAACTAAAATCTCTTATAGGGGTTCAAAATATTTTAATTTTCCCTCCAACCATTTTCTTTTGCCTCTAGGTTTCTTTGAGAAGCCCTGGTGCTACCCTGCTCTGAGGGTTAAACCTGACCCAGGGCATTAACACTTCACCTTTAGCAGAAGCAGGATTAATTCCTTCTCTGGGTTGCTCCTCTGATGAGTGCCATGGCTGGTGCCTTTCCCCTCAAGGTATTAATCTGAGGGAAAAGTGACCAAATTCTCAGCCAATGCCTTTCTACTATAACTCTTGCACTTTTCTCCTTTTTCCTACTCCTCTACCTAGGAAACAGAGAAGGTGTGTTTTGAGAAGTGATGTCATGATTTAATTTTTGGAAACCCCTTGCATTCTTACTTCTAAAGTTTTGGTTTGATGATTTTTCTTACAGGCTGCTTTATGCTGCTTACAAATTGAACTAATGATGCAAACAGCTTTATCATAATCTATGCCCTCTCAATGTGTTGATAAAAAGAGATGCAGCAGGTCCTGCTCAGACTGTAAATATTTTGCAAACAGTTTTATCATAATCTATGCCCTCTCAATGTGTTGGTAAAAAGAGCTGCAGCAGGTCCTGCTCAGGCTGTAAATATTTTCTTTCATCACAAATAGGTGTTGTTATAAGAGCCAAAAACAAAAAAACAAACAAACAAAAAAAGCTACCTGATACATTTTTTAAGCTGCAAAAAGGATTTTCATAGTACCTTGATATAAATGCTTCCAAGTGACAGCATGCACTTTATTGCCATTAGCATGAACAAACAGAATGAGCTGGGAAAGATTAACAGGCTCTACAATTTTGTACCAGTGGAATTTGTCTACCTGCCAGCATCACATTCTTGGCCTAACTGTGTCCCTTTAAGAGAACACAATTTTTTTGGAGTCTTCCTCCTATTACTATTGTCATTAATTTAATGGGAGAAAAAAAAACCAAAACATCTTGAGTAGATGTCAATTCCAAGAGCTATTTTTTTTATATCCTATCCCTTACTTGTGGTCTGTTAAATAGATATTTTAATGCCAGACTCATGTGAAATGAATGTACACCATAAAACTCAAACAAGCAGTCTTGTTATCAACACTAACACTGTTAAGAGCAATAACCAGTGCTGTAATGTTTACAGAAGGCCTATGTATGTGTAAATAAATTTGACAGATTGAGAAACATATTTGTGAAATGATGCTCAGTATCCTCCAGAACATCTCTTAGTAGAACTCCTCACATAGTTCAACTTTTTTTTTTCCCAAAAGAAGCAATGTATAGTCTACATTGCATGACATGTCTGTGCATAACACGCTTGGTTTTTCTTTGCTGGCTGCTTAGAATTTTAGAAGCTTTGTGCTAAAATGTGCTTAAAAAATGAAGGGATTGTGCATAAACAAATGGAATTTCATAGAATTTAGATACTGTGTGATTTGGAGGGGTTCCAGGCTTGTCAGCAGAGAATCTGTGTAGTACAGCTACTCTGATTAGTTTAGCAGATTCCCTTAAATCTGTTTTCAGTTTCCTTGTATTTCTATTTCTCTGCATCCGTGAGCTCTCTCTATTCAATCTTAAAGCTAAATGAAGCAGACAATGATTTAATAATTATGTACATTCTGGTCAGACAACCAAATGATATTAGGAGTAATTTGTGCTAGTATTTCCACAGCAGATCTCATAAAGATGATTAATTCAGAAATTTTTTGAAGGAGAAGAGCAATCATAGACTTTGATACGGCCACAAAATATGTTAAGGACTGAAGACAGAGCACTTTCAAGATGTCTTAATTTGACACTTCATCCATGGCCAGCAGACCCCTCACCTTACAAGGAGGATTCTGTTTATAAAGGCTTTACTTACAGGCTTCAAAAAGCTCTCTCGTCCTGCCTTTCTCAAAATAAACATGCAGCTGGCGCACATTGATGGGAGTTTAAGGAACTTAAGCCTCTTTAAATCTGCACCAAGATGTCAGGAGAAGTACCTGTATCACAGCATCCAAAGCTTCTCGTGGATATGGCTCATCTCATGCCTTAAGTCCTTCTTCCATATCTTGGTGTTTGTTTGACTGAAAAGGCTCAAACTTCTCTGCCACAGCCATGAAGGCACTGATGGTCTTTCTGTCTATGCCCAGCCTTCCTCGAGCCTTCCTCTACCCCAGCCCATGGTCCAGGAGCCCTATTTCAGCTAAGCCTAGGGCTTGTGGTCCTTGCCACAGAGATATTGCAATGACACCCACCTCCATCTCTGTCTCTGGCCCTGTCTGACTGCAGTAGAATGGATCCCTTGGACTTACACTGTAATCTCATCTCCAGCCTCACATCCTGCTGCTTCTGGCTGGGCTCTCTGGACAGTCTTTGCACCTGGCTCATCACTTGCCTTATCTGGGGCTGTCAGTGGGCCCTGTAATGAGCAGTAGGTTCTGTCTGCTGTGTCCAACCTGCCTGGGACTTTGGTGAAGAGATCCATTCCTTCTGGAGCAGCTGACCTTTGCAGTTAGGTAGACAAGACTTCTAGAGATTCCCACCAAGTCACAAGTGTGAAACAGATCTCCAAGTAGTCAGGTAGCAAAAGAGGTCAGGTGGTGATGAGGCATTGTAGGAAAGTCTGATGTGCTGAAGGAAGGTAGAAGTCCAGAGCACTAGGAAATACCTGAGCAGAAGTTTCTTAGGAGATCAATAATATCTGCATGCTAGATGTAAGCATCTTAGCACATTGTGCTTGCTACCTGTGTGCAACTATTCGTAAGCAAAACAAAACAAAACATGTTTGTGAGGCTCCTTATGCACTGGGACACAGACATTTATTTCTGAATGCGAATTTATACACACTAAAGCTGCCCAACAGCCATGGTTTTTACAGTTGTGAAAACTCTTGGTGGTGATTCATTTGACTATATACAGTCTGTTATAGAAACTGCCCTGTCTTTTCCCAATTATCTCCACAGGTTGGCAGGTGTGACACAGAAAGCACAGGAGTCCAGTGTCCCACTAGGTCAGCATATGGAGACCGGGTTGGGTATATGGGAATCCCACCCTTCACAGTATCACAGTATCACAAAGGTTGGAAGAGACCTCAAAGATCATCAAGTCCAACCCATCACCACAGACCTCAAGACTGGACCATGGCACTAAGTGCCATGTCCAAACACACCTTGAACACCTCCAGGGATGCAGGATGCTGGCTCCACCACCTCCCTGGGCAGCCCATTCCAGTAGCCAATGACTCTCTCAGTCAAGAACTTTCTCCTCACCTCCAGCCTAAATTTCCCCTGGCACAGCTTGAGACTGTGTCCTCTTGTTCTGGTGCTGGTTGCCTGAGAGAAGAAAGTAACCTCCTCCTGGCTACAACCACCCTTCAGGTAGTTGTAGACAGCAAGAAGGTCTCCCCAGAGCCTCATCTTCTCCAGGCTAAACAATCCCAGCTCCCTCAGCCTCTCTTCATAGGGCTGTGCTCGAGGCCTCTCACCAGCCTCATTGCCCTTCTCTGGACACGCTCAAGCACCTCAATGTCCTTCTTAAATTGAGAAGCCCAGAACTGGACACAGTACTCAAGGTGTGGCCTGACCCAGAGTACAGGGGCAGAATGACCTCCCTGCTCCTGCTGGTCACACTATTGCTGATGCAGGCCAGGATGCCATTGGCCTTCTTGGCCACCTGGGCACACTGCTGGCTCATGTTTAGGTGGGTGTCAATCAGCACCCCCAGATCCCTTTCTGTTTGGCTGCTCTCCAGCCACTTCCACCCCAGCCTATAGCTCTGCATGGAGTAGCACCCTTAGCTTAGGGATGACCCAACTCAAACAGTTGCAGGCTTAAACCAGAATAAGCAAATTCACACAGAGTTCCTTTACCTGGTTCTGATGAGATGTGCTGCTTACAGGGCTCTGCAGGAGACAGCTACCAGAACTGCCTGTTCCCAGGCTTCATTACCTTTATACTGGTAAAGAATACATTACCTTTACGGCTGGCAGAAATCCAGTCCTTCCCTAAGTGGTGCAGAGTGAAGTTTATGGCACAACACTTATGCCCACATTCACTTGTTACAGTATGTACTCTTTGGCACAGTAAACAAAGAGATCCTAACCTCCTCCCAGCATTTGAAATCAGCAGGGGTGAGGGCTCGTGGTATGCAGACAGAAGCACTTGGTGCTTTGCAAACACATCAAGTCGCTGATTAGAGGTGTAAAGAGAACGAAAACAGGCCGTTAGAAAAGCAGCAAGCATGAGTCAGAAGTGTGACATACAGCTGGAGGGTTGATGTGTGTGGTTTGTACCTTTGACTGGAGTCTTCTTGAATTAGTGCACCAGGCCTCCTTGGCCAAGGCAGACATAGCTCACTGGCAAGCAATGCCACATAACAGCATGCTATGAGGATGCTCAGGCAGCTCTAGCACGTTTGTGAGAGGCATGCCCATGTGTCAGTGTGCTGCTGCAGTTCCGGAAATGTTCTTTGATTTCTCTGAAAACCTGTCCAGCAGAAGCAAGGCAGAATTGCAAAGAAGCTGTACAAATCTTGCTCCTCATAAGCAGGAGTGAAGCAAACAAGTGTCCACCTCTGACAGTGTAAATGAGCTGCATTTGCAATTCACTCTTCCTGTGTGGCCAGGCAAATCTAAGCAGAAGTTTGGTTTGTTGAACCTGTTGCTGTGTTGCTTCACCAGCTGCCCAGGCTTCTACCCACAGCATCCCAGCATAGGAAGAGACCAAAACTATTCAGAAAGCAGAGCCCTTGAAGCCATCAATATGACACAGAGTTACAAAGGCAAACAGTGCTGGGAAACATTTTTTGTCGGTTTTTTTTTTCCTCTTGAGGCATCCTTAGATTGCATTGTGTAAAATTACAGCCTCAGTAGTGAAGTCTGGAATAAGGAAAGGCAATTTCACTCCTCCATTTTCAACCATGAGAAAGGTTTACTTTATTTTGGAAGTGGTCCTTTCCCAGGAGATGAAAAACTCCTTAGTCTCACTATATCGGTGCATTTCTACACCATCAAAACTTCTGTTGAGCAAAAAGAAGATTAGAAAGGTTTTCTTGACATGTCTTTCAATGCAATAAATTGATCAGTGCTACAAAACCTATTTGAGAAATGAGGTAATTGCATTCCTCTAGGCAGATTTCAATAGATACGTGACACTGTTCATGACCCTTTTCTGTCTGTTTCCAATTAATATTTTAATGAGAAAGTTTTCATTGGAGAACCTCTTGAGGAAACAGAAATTATTATTTGAAAGGAGAAAAATAAAAGTCTAAAAGGCGAATTTTACATTTTTCCCCATTAACACTTGCCTTGAAGCCTGATTGAAAGAAGTTGATTGATCTGCTTCAAGAGATCCAGTCACTCAGCTTACGTGATAAAATCATGGGTGTTATTCATTAACTTATCTAGAAAAAGGACAGACCATAAAAAATGTAACTATTTTCATGCAAAATTCAGGTACCACACTGCATTGAAGAGGTTGGCAAACCATGTAAGCAATACTAACGTGTTACAGCTAAAGCAGATTCCTATTTGATAGGTTTGGTGGCAACATAAAGAAAGACCTTTTCATAGCTTGTGGTTCCTGTTGAGTCCTGTATATGCAATGACATTTGCAGCAAGTAAACAAGACAGTTTCCCCAGTATGTAGTCAGATTTCAATACCGTCAGCTAAACAAGCATTAAGCTGTCACCACATGGGAGGTTTGTAGCTCTTCTCCTAGTAGTGCCGTATGTTCAAAGGTGTGTCTCCAGGGAGGCTGTCTTCCTATCACTGAAGCACAGGCATTACAAGAGGCGCTGTGGTCTGCAAACAGCTTGTAACAGTGAGGCAGGTCACCAGAGCTGCTCATTTTGTGGATGTCTGAGAGATGCTTTTCAGTTAAGTTCCTCCTTGCGTTCTAGATCGTGAACCTGAGGACCGTCTTTTGAGACTTAATCCACAGGCTCAAGAGTTAGTAATTTAGAATTTTCCTCTCCAGCAGCTGGAATTGGGAACAGGCAGATGGGAACAGCTGGGAATGGTGATGTGGACTAGCACTTAAAGTGTGTGGGACTGACACACACTTAAAATGTTCTTGCAGCGCGTTTATTCAGAAGTAAAGAGCCTTTGCCCACTCAATTTAAGTCACTCTGGGAGTAAAAGGAAGCAGTTAAAAGCCATCCAAGACAGGATATGAGGTCACACCTCACTTTCACTTTTCTCTTGCCTTCATAGCTTTGTATAGTTCAGACACTTTGCACTGTTCTGCATGCAGTTTGTGTGTATGTCATGGCCATTCCTTTCCCTCTCCAGGAGCTCGCTTCCATGTGCAGAGTAGCAGAGTTGTGTGTCAGGGTAGGGCACAGACCAGGGTACAGCCAAGACTAATGTGCCGGCAGCCCTGGAGGACACATCCTGCTCACAGCACTGCACCTGAAACCTAGCTCCAGACCAATGCTTGTCATTGCCCTTATAGCTGCCACAGAATCCTGCCACAGAATACAGTCCTAGCACTACAAAGCTGCAAAGTGAACGTGTGCCCCTAAAATTGTCTGCCAAGATTGCACAGGACCAATCACACAAATAGTTCATTATAAAGCCTTAACGTTTATTTAATGACATCACATTTTCTGCAATGCCACTTGGCATTTCAATAGATTTAATAGAACACATTAGTAGCATTATTACTTGCTTGTATAACACTCTCCAACTTCCTTCTCTATGCTATGCCAGTGGTAACTAATGAATGCACATTCTAGGAAACTCATCCACCTGGAGCTGATTGTCTGAATAATTGGGAAATGGGATGTGAGGTCGGTGTGGGAGTGAGTGTGAGAGAGATTTGACACACTTTTGGAATTACAGATCAGTTTTCAGTTTCTGCTGATACAGAAATCAGTTCAAAAGTAGATAATTCCACCTGGGCCATTTATGTGCCTGCTGCTCCAAACCCAGCCAAGAACAGTAGATCTGCTACACATGCCAAACTGCCAAGAGGTAGAAATCCAAGATGGGGAGATGCCACTGTACCATCTTTCAAATTGTCTTTTTCATTCATCCTCCATATGAATAAAAGCAATTCCTAGCAAGAACAGATGAAATGAACAATATTACTGGGTTGCTGTATCAGTAGCAGCCTCATGAGCTCACTAGCAGCCTCATATGCACTGACACTGGAAGAAAGTAGAAAACTAGGGCCTGAGATTATTTTAAATCTTCTGTTCAGCCTTGAATGTTCTGCTTCACTCAAAACGCCACACAATCACAGACTAAATTTATCAAATCAACAGGGTAAAATTTTAAGACTTCAGTCAGGAGAAGCAAGAGGAGAGCTAAATTCAACACCTTGTTATTGAGGTCGGTCCCTGTCCCTGGGCAAATGTTATAACTATTGAAGGACAATGTTATGAATGTTTTTGAGGCTGTCAGCATGTCCAGTGATAGAGACTGTACTCGAGTGATGCTCTGGACATTCAGTGAAGCAACTGTTAGCCAGACTTGTGCTGAACACTTTTGCTCTCTGATATGTGCTTGGTCTACACACTGAGCATCAACACCTTGACATCCTATGCAGGTCATCTTTTACTCACATTACCTTCCTTCCTGTGCTTATTTAGGTATCTGGTTAGAATCAGACAGCTGGTGCTAATTTGAGAGACAGTGTCATGTGCATGTTTTGAGTCGTAGTTCATATAGCTATGTGTAATATCAGTTTGACAGTCACCTGGGCTCCTTCCTTTGGCTCCATGTTGATAGTCAAATACTTTTCTTTTCCCTACCCATTTGTTGAGAGAAATGATTCCAGCATGCAAGTACCATGTTGCAAGTACCATGTTGCATTCCCATTTTCCACCCTGTATTCCCATCCTTTCACCCACTCCACCCTGAAAGGATGCGAGGCCACAGCAGCTGCTTTGAGCAGAACTTGGGCAGCCACAAAAAAATGTTGAGATGGTGTTCTTTGCAGAAATTCCACAAGAAAAGCTAGGGGATTGAACTGGCTAATTTTCACATACCAGCTGAAAGTTTTTCCTATTGATTGGTGTTAGCCTGTTCCAAGAGACTCAGGTCAGATTCACAGCTGGTGTAAATTGGAGCAATCCCACTGAAGACTCTGATTTATTGTCCAAATGGTTTAAAAAATCAGCAGGAGCTTTAAATTACCAATGCTTTACATCAAACAGCTAGTAAAATTCAGAAAGATAGCACATCTTCTGTAATCCTCTTTGACATTGATTATTCCTTACAGACCAGATAAAATCAGTACAAGTGCTAGTGTGAACGTTCTGGTGGTTTAAAAAGCAAACCAAACCAAACCAAAATGATAAAACCAAACCACAGACTTGGTCAACATAAGTTTTAGGAATAAGAGTCAAAATGTGGAACCAAATTTTACATATTGAGCCTTCATTGTCCTTTACAGATGTGTGCTAGTTATCCTAATGAATCAGAATTAAGAGTCCTACACTTCTCTTGGACGGAATTTTGGGAGTCCTGTCAAAGTGACTGGAAGGATTTTGCTAGCTCCGTGAGTGGGTCTGCATCCCTTGTGAAGTCCAATTCCCCAGCAGATGTGAATACTGTCTATGCACATACCACAGTGGTTACATTTTTGTTCCCTTGCTCTTTTCAGTTCTGCTTCTCTAAGCATTCAACATGTTGCTATCCTAGACAAATGTTCTAGTGAAATTGAAGGCCCAGGAACTGAATGACCTTTGGAGAATTAAGGTGGCAAAGGAAGTCAAGGTAAGCTCCAGAATGTGCCTTTTCCTTGGTAACAAAGACTTTGTCTTAGGAGATAAATAAACATTGTCAGACTCTTTTCATAACTTCTGGGAAGTCTAATGTCAGGCCTGCTTCTAGCACATATGTATTTTAGGAAACTGTTGCAAGCCTGTTAATTCTGACTGTAATTTTCCCTGTTTCCTTAGCTGCATAATAAAGCAGACCTAGTTTGTGTTTGTTTGCTGCTCTTCAGTGTGCACATCTTGTCCCTGGATACAAGTAGAGCCATATTAAGTTTCTTCCATCTGCTCCAGATTGTTTTGCAAGCAAGTCACTGCTACTGATGTCCATCTTGTATCAAGATAAGACCATGACACAGAATGGTGATATTTCATTTTACCAGACAAAAACTCTAATAATAATTTAGTGAAAGGCAAGACCAGGCTGTGAATAGCACATTTTATTTTACTCATTTAAGACACAAACAAAGCCTATTCTGACTTTCATAGAATCAGATCAGTTTTTATATTTAGAACACAATAAATCAAAATGTAGAGTATAAAAAAGTGTAAGAAAATGTGTATTACTAAACTAAAAGCAGTATACTCTGAATGTGGAAAAGAAGATTTTGCCAGCTATAGAAATACCCACTTCTTCCCTCCCAGGAGATACAAGTAAAATCATTTATATTCATGTTGCCTTAACTGAATGCTAACTAATACTGTGTTGCTTTCTAATAAAGACTGGTTTTCTTGACAGAAAAGGCATGTAGTAATCTTTATGTCAGAAATGCAGTCTTTTAGATTATGAACTTATCCCTGAATGCTCAGCTGCCATCCCTTCTCCCACTCTCTGGTAGAAACAAGCCGGTGTCCCATTTGTTTAAGATAGATGTCTCTAATAGACACAGCAATGACTGGGAAACTCTTTGCCTTCAGTATAGTGATCATTTCAATCACCTGTGCCTGAAGATTTGGAAAAAGGCTAGGCTTTGATGAAAAGCAAATTCCCCATGCAGCAGGAAACTGCAGAGTTGCTTCAGCTCTAAACACATCTTCAGAGAACTGATGTTCAAGTCTTCACCGAGCATAACCAGGGAGGGTTAAAGAGCCACGTTTTCTGCAGTCACACCTGAGATGTAACTGCAGCCAGGTGCAGCAGATTTCAGCGTAATCTTACTTGTCTGCTGAGAGGCAATCCTTGCAGAAACATGGATTTCAGGAGGAGTTAATAAGCTTCTGCATTCAATAAATATGGTTTACTCAGAATCCAAGCAGAAAATAGATTCATTGTCATCATTAAGACATATGGTTGTACTATCCTTGAAATAGAAGAGTAGTGATATTCAGTTCAAAAGCCTTAGAATCATAGAATCATAGAATGGTAAGGTTGGAAGGGACCTCAAGGATCATCTAGTTCCAACCCCCTGCCATAGGCAGGGACACCTCCCACGAGCTCAGGTTACTCAAGGCCTCGTCCAACCTGGCCTTCAACACCTCCAGGGAGGGAGTAGCCACAACCTCCCTGGGCAACCTGTTCCAGTGTCTCACCACCCTCGCTCGAAAGAACTTCCTCCTGATAACCACTCTAAATCTTCCCTCTGCCAGTTTAAACCCATTGCCCCTCATCCTGTCATTGCAAGACCTTGTCAATAGTCCCTCCCCAGCCTTCCTGTAGGCCCCCTTCAGATACTGGAAGGCTACTATCAGGTCTCTTCGAAGCCTTCTCTTCTCCAGGCTGCAGAGCCCCAACTCTCTCAGCCTGTCCTCATAGGAGAGCTGCTCCAGCCCTCTGATAAAGAGGCATGGGCTGAACTACGTACCTTGTTTGAATATCTGAAATATCTCTTTGAATATCTGAACTATCTCTTTGGATAGAATGGTGATCTGCTGCTTCTGTCAAAGCAAGCAAAGAATCTGAATTAACCACGTGTGTTAATAGGTGATTATCATCTACTGTAGTTCATGCTTTTTTCCCTCCTTTTCCTTTTCTCAAAAAAATATTTGTAGATAAAACACATACCCAAATTTTCAAAGAATCAGAACAGAAATCTGTAACAACAGTTAATACTTCATTTCTAAATACTGAGGAAGCTGAGTCTTTGTTTTCTATAGGGAGGTCGTAAGGTATATGAGTGTGTGAAAAGTGATTTGAGTAACTCCATTGGCTATGTTCACATAGCAAAAGGAAGACACAATACTTCTGAATCATTTCTTTTGTTTCGAAGACAGGCCTGTTGAGAAAATTGTGAATTCAAGTAGGAGCCCAGTAGAAAATTCAAATACTAATTCAGCAGGTTAGGGTTCAACATAAATTAAGATTTAGATGCCTCAGATATAAGATTACATACCTTGGACCTCATAAATTAAGATTACATACCTCAGACTTCGACCAGTGGAGGACAAGGTAGAATGATATGCGAAAGATACAAGAGATCCATGATTTGTTCCATTGTTCTCAATACAATGACAGTGGTGATTAAATTATTCAATACAAGCATAAAATCACCTGTCATAACTGAGAGTACTAGGGCTCAGATACATAGTTACTCTTTAACCCCATCTACATGAAAATAACAATAATAGAATCAAGCTCTTAACTGTTAATCTGACTCAATAAGTGGAGCCCCATTTTGCATTTAACTACCAAACTGATTTGCAGCAAAGCCCCAGCCTGGGAGTTAGATCAACATCCAGATATCTAACTGTTTGATTAATAAAGATAAATGCCCGTCCCTAAGACTAAACAGCAGAAACGGACTAGAAGGGGCAACATTACCCTTCAGCTACCTTGATGATAATGAAAGGACAATAATTTGGTACTGAACAAATCAGGAAGTTAGGGACAAGGACTGCTTACATCAGATGAGAATTTCTGATTTTATTTGAAACACTAACTTCGCCTTGGTATTTCCTGGACCTGTGCCTCCTAACTGGCTACACATGCAGATGGGGTATGCCTGCCTTGACCTGGATGAAGGAACAAGGCCCTGAATTTTACAGCCAAGTCATGATATGAGTGTAACCAGGTGCCAGCTTCAAATTTCCATTCTTTGCCAGGACAACAGTAAATAGAAGCAAAAAATGAGAAAATTTCTTTGTCAAAATAAAGCCAGTGGAAAATGTGGTAAAATGTATCAATACCAGAGAATTACTATAGACAGAAGTTTCAAATAACCTGATATCCAGAATGAGTATAAAATTTCCCACTTCAAAATGACTCATAGAAGAACCCAGGAGAGTAGTAACATCAGAGCAGTTTCCCTTATGTCTAGTTCTTACTCACAACTACTAATCCACTTCAGTAACCTTGATTGCCTCTGCTAGAAAACTAGATATACTGAAAATTGTACATGCTTTCAATTATTAGTGAGATACATGCAGATCTTTAGCTGACAATCTTTTGGCTAGGTGAAAGAACATTTAAGGTTTTTCCTCAGAGCTTCTACCAACAAATATTGCTAAATACCAAATCATGCAGGCCATTTATTGCTTATCTAAATGCTTAACAGTTTATTGAAACCTCTAACAATTTAGATATATCCATGATGATCTTTTAGACAGGTGTCTACACAAGGTTCTTCAAAACTTGTGTATCCTTGTAAAGCATGACTTTGATTTATTTCAAAGAATGCTTTAGCATGAAAGAGTCACCTATCAAGGTGTTAAGACCCTTGTGGTGTAATTCCTTGTGAGAGATCACAGCTTGTTATGAGGGCTTTTGAAACCAAGGGAAACTTGCCATTGCCTTCACCTGGCTTTGAGTCAGACCATCAAAAGCACTTACCAAAATATTTCTGCTCTTATTATCTCTCCCCTGATTTTTGTTTTAATATATTATTATTATTATTTTAAAGTAATATTGCTAAGAAATGTTTAGTCCTGCAATGTATGAAAGGAAAAATCACAATCTGTATTATAATAAGATAAAGTTTACTTATTATACTTAAAAGCATCCATTCTCATGGATGTACAAAGATATACAATAATAACACATATAATAACATAGATTGAAATTTGTTCTTCCACAGGGAAAAAGCCTACAGCTGGAATATTTTTTTTTCCACCATCAATTTTATTATGTTAGGCTGTATTATGTTCTACATACCATGTGTGACATTTTTAACCATGCATCTGCTGAGAACCCAGGTGCAGATTTTCAGGCCTGTTTAGGTGCCTAACTCCTGCTGAAATTCATAAAATAATTTTATCATCATAATGCTTAGTTTTGACTAAATCTTGAAGATACAGACACTGAGAAAAACCCAGAGGATTAAGATAAGCAGTCCAATTCTTTACAGGGTGCTCTATGACAGTTAGACCTTGAGAGAGAAAATTGAAAATACCATCACATCGAAGACTGAGAAACTTAGCCAACAGGAAACACCAAGAGAAGAAAACAAAAATCCGTAAAGTTGTAAAACTGGAAACCAGAAATGCATCTCACAGGAGAAAACAGAAGAGAGATGGTTTGATCTTAGAAGTGTAGCTGATATGTATTTATACCAGACCTCAAATAGCGTGAGCTTCCATCTTCAAAAAGAGGGGGATGCTAGCAGGAAAGTCAGAAGGAACACCTGGTTCAACTTTCCAAGTGAGAACTCATTCTGCCTATGGGGTACCCTGCTGTAATTTGGGAAATATCTCCTCGCTGTATCATTTTGCAGGTAATCACTGTCACACTGCAGATCTTGGCTTCTTGAACCTCAAGAAAATCATCTGGCTTGCCAATGTTCTCAAGAGAGGAAGAGATCGAAACTTGATAAATGCTTGTGAGATATCTGAAAACCCAGTTTCTTAGTACTGGGCTGTGCTTTCACTTGGGCTATAAGGATTAAGAATTACAATTCTCAGGGTAGCCTGGATTTTGAGATATTCCTCTGAATGCAGAACAGGAAAGCACTTAAAAAAAAAAAAGTCATTGCAATAAACCCCTCCAATGTTTATCTCTCAGGGGCAGGAAGCAATGTGACAGAGTTGGTTTGTGCTTTGAAAAAAGACACCTCACCTCTGCCTAAAGAGGAAATGTGGCCCAAATTCAAGCCAAGGCTTTGTACCTGGATTGATACTGAGGTTGGAGGTAGACTACAACTGACTAAAACTGCCATCTCCAACAACATCTGCTTGAGGGCTGCTTGCCTCAAAACCAGCTAAGCTCCTCAGGAGATGCCCTCCCTCTCCACAGGTTAGCTTCTAATTGAGTTGTCCCATTTCAACAGGTATATTGGATGGAATAAATCTGAGCCTGTATACCTGGATGCATATTTGAATACCAAGGAATACCATAACATTTATATAAGAGGAGTTAGTGTATTACAGACAGTTGCAAACTTAACACAATCACAGAAGAGTGAGAAATTTCATTTTATAAAACACTGAGTCTCTTTCCCATTGTTGCTAGGAGCAGTTAAGATGTGAGCTTAACGAAGACAGCAAGAAGAGTCAAAATTAACAATGCTACTCAGAAAACCTTGAGACATTTTGTTTCCTATTAGCACTTCAGTCCTACAGCACAAGTATAATTTCAGATAAATTATTTTTATACCTTTCCCTGAAAATTCCATTACACTCAGCACTTTGATTTTATCAAACTACATTTTTAAAAGAAAGCCATTCCATTGAAAAGAAATTCAACCGAAATATCTCTACCTTTTTTTTCCACTATAAAAACACACTTTAGAAAAATTTCACTGCATGTCCTGCATTTGTTCTATCTTTAAGAAATAGCCTGAATTTTATTTATATATTTTTTTCTTTTAGAGAAGGATAATTCCAAGCTAATTTTGTTTCTTATTGATTGACTGTGGTTTAGTCACAGTCTCCCTAACTTAAAACCAATTTATAATATTTCTTTTTACAATGGAGTTCTGTCAAAGGAATTAATGAAAGTTCCTCTGGGTTGCCTTCAAGAGCTCCAGTAACTTAGCATTTGCTCACCTTGCAATCGTTTGTTTAACACCGTTGTTAAGGCAATAATTCACTGTGGTTAGATGTGAGCATAATAGTATATGCCTAAGAATGAAAAGCTGCTAAGAGGTGCAAAATCACAAACCTCTAAGACTGATGGGATCTTTAAGGCTCTGGGACAAAAGGCATAGTGAAGGCAAGTGGGAGTTGGATGGTATGCAGCAAATGTTTACCTGAATCACAACAAAAAGCAGGCAACTCAGCATAGCTCTCCCAGATCCCATATTTGTCATATAGCCATTTGCCTATTCTTTTTTCCAGCTACAGAGGTTCTATTATAAAGACACAGTTATTTTACATACATCTTATATGTGTACATCTGCATCTTTTCATGTATGTTATTAATAAACAAATGTTTTCTAATTGTTTAAATAAGTTCTCTTCCAAGAATATTTGAACTCTGGGAAGCTGAGAAGCTGGGGTTTCACAGAGTGTCTTGGAGGCATGCCAGGTATTTTTCTGCTCATGATTACTCTTCTCCCTGTTGACTGAAGAAGAGCCCTGGAAGCCTTTCCACCAGTTCCAGAGAATAGATCTTAGAGTGACAGCAGTTTTTTGTTGAAGTTAATAAGCTTGTCTGATCCTTGTTGATTGTGTCTCTTTTACAGCCATGGCATATTTTCATTAGCTTTAAATTTAAAAGTCATTGGGATTTTGTCATAGTTTTAGGATGGAGTTCCTGCTCCCAACACCATGTAATAGTTTCAACTTAAATAGCCATAACATTAAAAGCAAAAGAAAACCCTAAAATAAAAAGCAACAAAAAAACCCAACCAACCAAAAAAACCTAAACAACTTGTCCCCCCCCAAAAGCAACAAAAAGAACCCCACCAAAAAAACCCAACCAACCATCAACAAAAAAAAACAAAACCAAAAAACCCCCCAAAAAACAAAACCAACAACAAAAAAAACCCCACAAAACCAAAAACCAACAAAAAAAACCCAAACCAAAACCAACACAGGGAGATCCTTTATTGTTGGACTAGAAAATATACAATCCTATTTCAGTGAATATACTAATCAACAGAGTGTGACTTGTCCTTTTTCTTCCTGATCTCCTGACTCTTAGTTCCTTTCTACCTTATAGAAAGCTCAAAGCTTGAGCACCTCTGTCACATAGGACATGAAAGAGGAAAGAAACATGGGCTTGAATTCATTCAAATGGAAAAGGAACTCGAAACCTCTCCTCATCATTCATTTTCTGAGAGGCTGGTCTGTCCAGTATGCCATCCAGAAAAATGTAGAGAGGGGTAAATTCTTCCTCTCTTTACAAAGGGAAAAAGTGAACCTTGTGCTGTTTTTTTAAGTAGTAAGAAGCTTCTGCCGCCCTGCTTGTGAACCATCAGCTGGGCAGAAACATGGCTTCTCACCTCCTAAACATCCTAGTCTCAAAAGGTGGGATCAAGAGACAGGTATATTCCTGTGTCCTGTGTGTTTCTTACTCAGCCTTCAAGGTGCCCCACTCTGTCCATGCCTTATGCATGTAAAACCTGAGGGCATAGCTGCAGGACTTGGATCATGACATGTCCAGTCTCCAGGCTTTTGACTAAGTAGAATCATAGAATCATAGGTTGGAAGGGACCTCAAGGATCATCTAGTTCCAACCCCCTGCCATAGGCAGGGACACCTCCCACTAGTACAGGTTACTCAAGGCCTCATCCAATCTGGCCTTGAACACATCCAGGGAGGGAGCATCCACAACCTCCCTGGGCAACCTGTTCCAGTGCCTCACCACCCTTACTGTAAAGAACTTCCTCCTAACATCTAGTCTAAATCTCCCCTCTGCCAGTTTAAGCCCATTGCCCCTTGTCCTGTCATTGCAGGACCTTGTAAATAATCCTTCCCCAGCCTTCCTGTAGGCCCCCTTCAGATACTGGAAGGCTACTATCAGGTCCCCTCGAAGCCTTCTCTTCTCCAGGCTGAAGAGCCCCAACTCTCTCAGCCTGTCCTCATAGGAGAGCTGCTCCAGCCCTCTGATCATCTTTGTGGCCCTCCTCTGGACCCGCTCCAACACTTCCATGTCCTTCCTGTGCTGAGGGTTCCAGAACTGCACACAGTACTCCAGGTGGGGTCTGACGAGAGCAGAGTAAAGGGGCAGAATCACCTCCCTTGCCCTGCTGGCCACGCTTCTCTTGATGCAGCCTAGGACTCGGTTGGCTGTCTGGGCTGCATGTGCACACTGCAGGCTCATGTTGAGCTTTTCATCAACCCAGACTCCAAGGTCCTTTTCCTCAGGGCTGCTCTCCAGCCATTCACCACCCAGCCTGTATTTGTGCTTGGGATTGTGCCTACCCAGGTGCAGGACCTTACACTTGGCCTTGTTGAATTTCATGAGGCTGGCCTGGGCCCACCTCTCCAGCCTGTCCAGGTCCCTCTGGATGGATCCCTGCCCTCTAGCAAGTCGACTGTGCCACACAGCTTGGTGCCATCTGCAAACTTGCTGAGGGTGCACTGATTCCTCTGTCCATGTCACTGACAAAGATGTTAAACAGCACTGGTGCCAGCACTGACCCCTGAGGGACACCACTTGTCACTGGTCTCCAGGTGGACATTGCGCCGTTGATCACCACTCTCTGGGTTCGACCATCCAGCCAATTCCTTATCCAGCAGTGCTCCACCCATCAAGTCCATGTTTTTCCAGTTTGGTGACCAGGATGTCATGTGGGAGAGAGTCAAATGACTTACTCAGGTCCAGGTAGATGACATCAGTTGCCCTTCCCTTGTCCACTGTCACAGGAGTAGTAGTTAGAGAAGACCCATTAAAAGGCAAAGGAAGCAAGCAGATTGCTGCAAATCTTTTAGGTGAGACATTATCTGCAGAACTCCCTAGGTGGCAACTTCCTTACAGTCAGTTCCTTCGTAACCCTGATAACAACAGCAAACAAATGTCTCTACTACTAATTCCAGATCTTCATTTGATGCTTCTCCTCTCAAAATAAACCCTTGTTCCTCCAAGATTTCTATCTGGAAATTCTTAAATTAAAATGTTAGGTACATTGAGGCTCTCCCTGTTCTTCGCACATCTCACCCGTTGTCCTGACAAAGATCTCTGCTTCACAACTCAGCTTCTGCTGTGACGTCGTTAATGTAGGGCCCTGATTCACTCTCAGTGAAGTTTTGCACTTCTGTGCAGTTGTTCCATAAATGGTAGGAAAACCAAAGTTTAACTGATGTGAAACTAACCACTCCATTATTATCTTCTGCATTCTAAAAAATATGTAATATTTAAGCACCCTATGTTAACAAATTAGCTCCAGCTAGCTTATATTTGACTAGTTTAAAGGATTGTTAGGAAGGTTTATACAGAAAAATATAACCCAGCTGAGATACAAAGGGCTTTGGCCACTTGCACTTCGCAGAAAACATCACTGTATGTAGATCTACAAAGAAGTCATGATGCGTGATAGAAATGCAGAATATGACAACATGGGCTGTGTGACAAAACTGTGGAGGTCCAGAACTGATGGGAAACTCTAGAGGTTTACCTTTGTCACTCAACTCACCTGGAAGGAAGTTCACCCTCCTATTCACATTGACTCTGACAGAAACCACGGCCAAATATTTAGAAAAAATGGCTGAAGTAATTGAATTTGTTGAGGACAACTGAGCAGTCATTTTCAGCCATTCATTCTCATGCTGGCTAGGTTTTTTATGCTATCTGCCAGAAGAAAAGCAAGCCAGAAGACTCATTTTGCACAGCTTTAAGGATAGTCTTTTCTCATTGCAAAGTTAAGTGTGTGCCTGTCTGAAAGTTCCAGGATGTGACAGAGCCTCAGAAATCAATCTTCAATTTTAATGTGGCTAGGTGAAATATCATGCAATACAAAGCCTCTCCATCTGATCTCAACAACCTGCTTCATTTTACTTGCCCAAACACAAAGCACAGAGCTCTCATAACCTGAAATCAGTGGGCACTACTGGTTTCTCTAATCTGGTCTGACTGATGTGCTAATCAGATGATTACCTGGTGTTTTGTCCTGCTGGAAAAAGATCTGTCCAGGTTAATATTTACTTCAGAACCATCTTCCAAAGTGCCTGGCATTAGCCATTGGCTTTCTTCCCTACCACTGGTTGCCTATCAGCCTCACAAGACCTGTTGAGTGAGAAAGAACTGACCACATTCCACAGTTGTACTGGCTTGGGGGACAGCAAAGTAGTCAGCTCTACTGGTACTGACTACTGTCAACTGTGCACTTAGACAGTGTCTGTTAGTAAGGCAAAATGATGACCTTACACATTGCATTTAAATCCTGCACAAGTTTACTTCCAAAAAAAGTTAAACTCATGCCTCATCAAATAGCAATGCCTGCAGCTCCCAGAATATTTTGTTCAAAGTCTTAATAAGATCTTGCTACAGTGAAAGGAGTAAAGACATCTCTGTCAGGCTGCTTCAGCATTCCACAGCCATTTTAAAGTGGTTTGTTGTGTGGCTATCCCTCAAACTACATTTTCTTTTCATCCTAGTTCACAGTATCACAGTATCACAATATCACCAGGGTTGGAAGAGACCTCAAAGATCATCAAGTCCAAACCATCACCACAGACCTCAAGACTAGACCATGGCACCAAGTGCCATGAAAGAGTTCTTACGGACTCTATTCTGTTGTAGCTAAAGGTTTGCTGTCTAGAATACAAAAATTATTAAAACTTAGGTACTGCCTGAGATGTTGGCAATAAGCAAGTGAGCAAACACAAGGGAAAAAAAATACATTTTCCTTTACTTTGATACAAAATTGGATGAGGTTGGATGAGGCCTTGAGCAACCTGTACTAGTGGGAGGTGTCCCTGCCTATGGCAGGGGGTTGGAACTAGATGATCCTTGAGGTCACTTCCAACCTTCCCATTCTATTATTCTATAAAATCTGTTTATTTTATATCCCATTAGTTGCTAGAAACAACAAAAATATTTTAACTGAATTGGGATTTTTAACATGAGAGTTCCCCAAAGTATTCCCTCAATTCCATTTTTGCTGAAAAGGGGAAGGACAAAGCCATTCTGCTACATCAATCAACTGGTTTCCAGTACCTGTCCAATTTGAAAGCTGTGATCCCAACGACATACATTGCTCTTGCTGCTTTCCCTAGGAGTTCTCTCAAATTCATACAAAATCCTTAGAAAAAGTGAATGTAAATAGACACTGACTATAGGAGGGGAAATGCTGGGACTGTGCAGCCTTAAACAGAAGTGAAAAACAACGCTTGGTGAATCTTAGCAATTTAGCCTCAGTTTTCTTGCTCCTTCTGGGTTTGTTTCAGAAAGGTGTCTTTCACTGCACCTTTTGCTGTAGGATACTGCAGGCTGTAAGGGAAGGGTAATTGGTGTTTGAACACTAATCCTTATTTTGAACAGTGATTAAAGATCAGTTACAAGTGAATTGCTATGCTAAAAGCACTGAAGATGAAAGATCATTGATATGCAAGTGACTCCCTAGACATCATCATCAATTTAAGGGATGTTGAGGGCCACAAGCATATCAAGAATCAAAGCAGAAAAACTTCACAGAAATTAGTTGCCTGAAGGGGAAGAGAGATGGAAAGTGAGCATAAAGTGTCAAAGGGGATGCACATCAGCCTGCAGTTGTTATTGATGTCTGTCTATCCTCTTCTAGCAAAACTAAGGAAGAACAAGTCGGATAAAATCAAAGCAGGTGTCTGTAGATCTTTCCCAGAATGCCAATTTCAGGGCTGAAAGACTGAACATAGCCTTAAAAAGTGAATACAGCTCTGAAACACAAAAACTGAAACCTGCTGGTAGTGCAGTCACTATCTCATGGAGACAGGTTTATGAGAGATAGCTTATGCTTTTCCACTGGAACCCTACTGTCTTCAACCAGTTTCTGTGAGGTTGTTCAGAATCACATAAAGAAAGAATTGAGGTAAGAAACTGGTCTTGAAAATGCTTGACTGTCTGCATTCAGCTGATGTGAGAAGTTCTGGTGTATCATTTGCCTGCTTTAAGGTAGGTATGGGGCTAAATCCAAAGTCTTTGAGACAGAAGCATGCAGAAAGGCTGTTGGTTTCAGTTTCCTATTCTGATGTAACAGTTGCTTGCATCACTGCCTCGGTTTACTTTCTATGACAGGGGCATGTCTCTGAGGATTAGTTATTGATTGCATACCTGAGCAGAAGAAAAAACATCAGAGAGGATTAATGTATTAACATTTATTTTGTAACATTTATTAATGCATTACACCTACATACTACATCAAATTCCTGGAATCTTTTTAATCCATTAAAATGTATATTTGTGTATAGCTTAGTGTTGAATTAAAGGGAAAAAAACAAAACCAAAGCCAACAACAAATGACCCCCAACCAAAACAAACAAAAAACTCCACAACAAACCTAAACCAACCAACCAAAAAAACACCCCACCATCCAAAACACTTAGGGCTGCACTTTTTCTTCAGAGCAGCAAGGTCTTTAAAGCATGTGAACAGTTGACATCAACTAGCAGAGCTGGCCCAAAAGAAGGGTTTCTATCCTGAAGTACTATCTACAATCATGCTTAAAGCAGCCCACATTATCCTAGCAAAAGCTGACCATCTCTATAACCTAGTAAAGTATAGCCAAATACAGGCAAGGCATAATTGTGGGATGTCATGGAAGAAATATTTATGGGTTCATTCAACCTAAACTGAGAAAAGTAGAAAATGTTTTTGACTTTTTCCAAGACATTTCTTAATGTCAATGGAACTCCAATTCCAGAGCCAGGAAAATTCATTGTTCTTCAAAACTTGATTCATTGGGCAGGAACCAGTATAGTTATGATCACGGAAAGAGTAATTATGGCAGCCAGAGTATAAATAGTATCCCTACAGGCCCTTTGGAAGCCTTTTCAATCCTAATGCAATTGTTTCCTTCATAAAAGCTTTTGCACTTTCTTCAAAGGAAACTTTGGCTAAATGTTCCACATCACTTACTGCAATGTTCCCTTCCGTTTCAATTATGAGTTTCCTGGACTTTGTTCTTCAGACAACTTTTGCATCCTAGTTGCAGGCCCACTGAGGTCTCTAGTACTCAGTATCACAGTATCACCAGGGTTGGAAGAGACCTCAAAGATCATCAAGTCCAACCCATCACCACAGACCTCAAGACTAGACCATGGCACCAAGTGCCACGTCCAAATCCACCTTGAACACCTCCAGGGAAGGTGACTCCACCACCTCCCTGGGCAGCCCATTCCAGGAGCCAATGACTCTCTCAGGGAAGAACTTTCTCCTCACCTCCAGCCTAAACTTCCCCTGGCACAGCTTGAGACTGTGTTTTCTTGTTCTGGTGCTGGTTGCCTGAGAGAAGAAGGTGACCTACTCCTGGCTACAACCACCCTTCAGGTAGTTGTAGACAGCAAGAAGGTCCCCCCTGAGCCTCCTCTTCTCCAGGCTAAACAATCCCAGCTCCCTCAGCCTCTCATCATAGGGCTTGTGCTCGAGGCCTCTCACCAGCCTCGTTGCCCTTCTCTGGACACGCTCAAGTACCTCAATGTCCTTCTTAAATTGAGGGCCCCATAACTGCACATAGTACTCAAGGTGTGGCCTAACCAGTGCAGAGTGCAGGGGGAGAATGACCTCCCTGCTCCTGCTGGCCACACTATTCCTGATGCAGGCCAGGATGCCATTGGCCTTCTTGGCCACCTGGGCACACTGCTGGCTCATGTTTAGGTGGGTGTCAGTCAGCACCCCCAGTTCTCTTTCTGTTTGGCTGCTCTCCAGACACTCCCACCCCAGCCTGTAGCTCTGCATGGGGTTGTTGTGGCCAAAGTGCAGCACCTGGCACTTGGATTTGTTGAATGCCATCCCCTTGGACTCCGCCCATCTGTCCAGGTGGTCGAGGTCCTGCTGCAGAGCCCTTCTGCCCTCCAACACAGCAACAACCCCCAGACTCCCAATGTATGAGAGCTAACCCGCTGAAGTCCTTAGCTGGGATATGACAGTTACTGTCCCTGCCATTTTTTTCCAGATGAGTTTGCAAACGGAAGTCTAGGATAAGACACTGTTAACAGTCACTTCCTGTGGAGAATACCAAGGGTAATAGCCAAGTCTATGAAAACAAAACATGTCATGTCATGTCATGTCCTCTTGCTTTAGCTCATGACCTTCCAGTCACATGGAATTCTTTCCAGGTTCAGAATGACATCATACCCCAGGGTTTCATACCACATTCAGCTCTTGTAGGTAGCTGTGAAAGGCTTCCTCTCACAAACCGGTGGTCAGGCTGTTTTCATAGCAAGTGAAATCCAGATGACTGCTCTGCACAGTCATGCCAGGACCTAAAAGATGAGTGATATCTAACAGCATCAATTTTTCAGGAAATACCTTCATTACTTAAAAGGCATTAGACAGACCTCCCAGTTTACCTGGAGAACATAGTAAAAGATACACTAGTGCTTATTCCATAGATAACCATATGAATTGGTATGAGCCACTTCTAAGGTACCTACCATGTTATTACTGAAAAAACAGTGAGCACAATCTAACTCACAGAAAGAGGGAAGATTCCCAGCTGATGTACATCTGTGGAAGTCAGTGCAACCACAGATGTCTCAATCCAGCTGTTACTGAAATCACTGGGGATGTTGCCATCATTTCAGGATGTTTTAGTGGCTGTGGCTCTTGCTGTTGAAATATCATAGAATCATAGAATGGTAAGGTTGGAAGGGACCTCAAGGATCATCTAGTTCCTACCCCCTGCCATTGGCAGGGACACCTCCCACTAGTACAGCTCATTCAAGGCCTCATCCAATCTGGCCTTGAACACATCCAGGGAGGGAGCATCCACAACCTCCCTGGGCAACCTGTTCCAGTGCCTCACCACCCTCACTGTAAAGAACTTCC
>VWZE01010856.1:212150-241017 GCA_013396675.1 Eubucco bourcierii
TTCCCTTGTCCACTGTCGCTGTGACTTCATCATAGAAAGCCACTAAATTTGTCAGGCAAGATCTGCCCTTGGTGAAGCCATGCTGGTTCCCACCAATCACCTCTGCTTTGTTTTCCATTTGCCTTAGCAGGAATTTCAGCAGGATCTGCTCCATGATCTTGCCAGGCACAGAGGTGAGGCTGACTGCTCTGTAGTTTCCAGGGTCATTCTTTTTACCCTTCTTGAAGATGGGTGTTATGTTTGCCCTCCTCCAGTCAGCAGGAACTTCACCAGTCTGCTGGAAGTCTGTCCATCAAATATGATGGACAGTGGTTTGGCAACTTCATCTGCCAGTTCCCTCAGGACCCGTGGGTGGATCTCATCAGGCCCCATGGACTTGTGCACATTTAGGTTTCTTAGGAGTTCATAAGCTGCTGAATAAACTGTTTCCTTATTCTTGAAGCTTTCTTAATAACAACAAAGGTAGCTATATAGCCAAACCTTGGGTTTTGTCACCACCTTCACAGCTTCATGAACATCCCTGACCTGTCTAGCACAGTGCCACCCAGAGATACTCCAAACAGCTCTAAACAAGCATATATATTTCATTGTCATTGTGCAACACCATAAAGGGATACAAGTTGAAACCCTTAACAGCAATAAAGCAGATCTGCAAAAGCTTTCTCTGAGTTATTAGCCTAAGTATGACATAGAGCTAACACCTTCCAGACCAGCTCAAATAGCTCTCCACAGTACTGCATTGTGCAATGTGGACTTTGATACCGAGGCTTGTGGTAATGCTACGAGTAGAACCATTAGTCACAAGGTCCCTATCAATTGCGTATGCATTAAGCAGAAACCACATACACAGCACAACCTGCATGCTTATATGTGAGTGTCTCATCCATCCTCCAACTTCAGGCTCCCTCCACATTCAAAACTCAGGGCAAATCCTGCACAGCTGTACAGTAACCATCAGGGATGATCATGGATTTGTATTTGAGTTCTACTTTTTCCCCCTCGTCAATCTTCGCCTAACTATTTATCTCTCATGGGATTATGACCCGCTAAAGGTGGGTATCATGAGTGCCATACAAGCAGCCAGACCTACATATACTAATGGGAATAGTGCATTTATGTCACCCTTCCTTTCCCTCAAAACAGGAAAGCAATCAGGATTATCTATGCACATCAGGTACTTTTCTGCACTTCCTCACTCCTCCATTTCTTTGCTATTTTAGGGTAAGAGTAGTGCAAGCCAATTTGGAGTACCTGCAGCAACACCAGCAGTGTCTAGGTACTTTGTGCTTATTGAAGAGAAGGATCAGATTTTCAAAACCACTATTCACATATCCATAAGTGCCATATTACCATTAATGGGCCTTTTAGGAAATGGTGTTAATGAAAATCAGCCTGATTAGCAGAGTGTCTCAGGAAGCATATACTATACCAAGAAATTAAACTCAAAGGCACTCAGGGCTTATCATTAGAGGTCAAACTGAATTTTATCACTAGAAGGTTGTACAGCCAAAGATTGGAAGGTGATGACCTTGCTCTTGTGAGGAGACAACCAATGAACTATCTTTAGAAAGCCAAACTTGCTATCCCATCACCCCAGAGGGATGGAGGAAAGGGACAGGGTACTCCTGGCAGCCCAGCAGCTCTGCCCCTTACACCATCCCTCCACATGGAAGCAGTTTGTGCTTCTGTCTTTCCAGAATGGCTGCAGAGAGGCTGCAGGAATGGTGCCCAGCAGTTTGCTTTGCTTTTCTGACAACCAGATGGGAAAAATGGAGACTTTGCTGTGCTGAGGTATTGTCACTGAGCACTGACTGCTCTGGCAGTTCACAGAGAGTCAGGTCTGTAAGAAAACCCTGCCAGAGGGCAGCAAATCTCTACAATTATTTTTTAAAAAACATACTGCAGCATGAGATTCTAAACTGCAGCATGGTGAGCTCTCTGAGAGCTGTACTACCATTCAGCCCCTCTGCTCCCATACCTGTCACAATCTGATTCAGTGAGGTGTCAGTAGCTGGACTGGGTATATTACTCAGGTGATTTACCCCAGGACCACTTCCCATGCAAGACCTATGTCACCTGGCACAAGCTAGTCAGTGGCATGCACCACAGCTACTCTCACCTGGGGGAAGCTAGCAGCATCTCATGCCAGGGCAGGCAGGGCCAGAGCTGCCCAGTCAGGTTGTGCCAAAACCCATGGGATCACTGGAGGTTGGTCTCACTGGGGTCTGCGTGGTGCTGGGGAGTAAGGAGACTCAGAATGTCTTCATGCCATGGGTCTTGAGCATAATTGTCTCCATGCTTTACTGTGTGTTGGATACACCGACTTAATGCCCCAAGGCCCTCTGAGCTGACACATGGGAAAAGTAGTATCAGCAGCAACAAGAACAACAATATCAGTGCAGGTTGTTGAAGACTGTAGGAAAGTGGCAGACCACTCCACTTGCTGAGAAAAATCTTGTCATGGAGGACTTAAAGATATTTCTAGTTGCTCCATTGTTAAGGAGGAAACAATTACCATTTTAAAATCTGTGTGGGTAAATCACTGAGGTTTAATGACTTCTGATTTTGTTCCGTTTGAGGCATTTAGCTGCTACGCAAGTTACACACATTCTGCCACTAAGAATAGGCTCTGAAGTCACTTGTCTGAGGCGTGTGGAAGGATGTCCCATGTCCAGACTCTGAAATTTTTCCTCTTCCTCAGGCTTCTTCAATTTGCTTCCAGTTACGCAGGATTGCACCATGCTAAAAAAAGTACCCTCTTTTTGCTAGATATTTAATTTGCATGTTACACTTGACAAAACCCAGGGTGAATGTACCCAGTTATGCTCCCTCTGCTAATTATATTTTTCCTCTGTAAACCAAGGCACCCGAAGGAGTACACCTTGGTGTCCAGCTGACAGTGAAAATGCACAGAGGGCAGCAATTCCCAGCAGAGAGAAGGTGTTTTTGTTAGGCAACAAACAGCTCTATGTAAGACTAAGCAAAATCAGCTTAAAATAGGCAGTTATGAATTGAATAGGCATAAAGAGGAGTACTTGAACCAAATAATATTGCTGAAAAAGAAATAGTTGGCTAGATGATAAGAAAATGACTAAGATTCACTGGATAATATAACCCCTGTATCCCTCTCCCCCAATTAATCTGGAGCTGAAGAACACACTTTCAAGCTTTGACATTTATCATGTACATTATTCATATCAAGAGATTAGGAAATTTACAAATTATTAATAAAGTCAAGGCTCTTTTTCTTCTTTCTCTTGTAACACTGTTGCAACAATATGACATTGATCCAACCCAACCTTGATGGGCTTTTAAATCCAGATGTCTCAACGGGCAAGACAGTCACCAAATACCACTATCAAAGATGTGCATGGATTTTGAAACAAATCCTATGGAACCCCTGGAGTTTTATAGAATAATCCTTTTGCTGACTTCTTCCCAGCAAAGCTGAAGTTGATATACTCAGAAGTCTGATGGGCTGGAACGAGGTTTGCCCAGCTGACACCACGCGGTCAGCAGCATGTCTTGCTCTGTGCTGTATCTGGAGGCAACAAGCTCAGAGGCTGTTGACAAAGGAAACGACCTTGAGAGCTACAGAGTTTACACCAGCCTCAGAGAGGGCAGTATGGGATGACACATTGCTGCTATCCTCTACCTTTCCTCATATGGGTGGGGACTTCTTAGACCAGTCTCCTAGTCTTGAGGTCTGTGCCTAGTCTTGAGGTCTGTGGTAACAGGTTGGACTTGATGATCTTTGAGGTCTCTTCCAACCCTGGCGATACTGTGATACTGTGTGACCAGGGCATCTTTCAGCGATTTGCCTCAGTGAGATTCTGCAGAATACCTGTTATGTTAGCAAAGGCAGGGGACTGAATATGCTGCACAAAATGCAGCAGGACCTCACCTCACAGTCACCTGACCAACCCAGTGACACTGATGACTTATAGCTGAGATCCAAACCACTTTAGTACAGTGTTTCACTGATTCTACTCAGGGTGCTAGGAAGCCTGAGCACCACAGATTTCCAAGGAACATTTCAAATTTAAATCAGGGCACTCTCAAAATACTACAAATTAAAGTATGAATCTGGTGCAGCATAGCTATTTCCCATAGCATGTCAGAAATAAGCTAAATAAAACATCAAAAGCCATAGCTCAGCATTTTAACATGTCTGGCAGGTTGGAAGGCAGGTACCGATTGCAATTTTGTAGTAAAATTTAATTTATTCTGATGAATAATTGAAATTCTGGGCAATGGAGAGCAGATTTTAGTATGTGGTTCAACAGGACATTCATCTGACCTTTGTCATCTCAGCTTGTTTTGCCACCATAGTGAATTTATTACGTGTATGACAATACTTGCATTCTGGTGGCCTACTGGATAGCTGGACTCCTGAATACGGAAAAATGAAAATTGGTCCACTGTTTCTTATGCTATTTACTTCTCCTCCACTTCATGTTGAATAAACCTCTCTCATCTGTAGACAACTGGATGGTTTGATGGATTGATTTAATGACCCACCAAAACATCCATAAAATCAGTCTTCGTGCTTAGCTTGTACTTTTCTTATATTCTTGATGCCAGCAATTGGGTCATTTTCTGGCATACACTGAAGTAATCAGAAAGCTTTTTTGGTCTATGTTTAGCCTGGCAAGGCTTTCAGTACTCCATACCACTTTTTCCCTTCTGTTTTAAGCATAAAGGTTTTTCAGTATCCTCTGGATGATGGCCACCAATTGGATTTAACTCCATCCACCGCCACTCTTTCATCCCAACTATCCAGACAGTTCTTAACCCAGTGAATTGTCCACTCATCCAAGCCATAAGCACCCATTTTCTTCAGGAGGATGCTGTAGCAAATGATGTCAAACGCTTTACTGAAGTCGAGACAAACACCATCCACAGTCTTTCCTTCATCCACTAAGTAGGCCACCTTATCATAGAAGGAGATCAGGTTAGTTAGGCAGGACCTGTCCTTCGTAAACCTATGTTGACTGGTTGCCCCTCACATGCTACCTAGTGACACCCAAGTTGACCTACTCTATGACCTTCACTGGGTCTGAATTCAAATTGACAAGTCTGTAGTTCCCTTGGTCCTGCTTCTGTCCCTTCTTGTGGATGGGTGTCATGTTTGCCAATCTCCAGTCACCTGGGACCTCCCCCTGAGCCAGGACTGCTGGTTAACAATGGAAAGTGGCTTGGTGAGTAATTCCACCAGCTCCCTCAGCACCTTCTGTTGTATAACTTCCAGCCCCATAGACTTGTGCAAGTGGTGCAGTAGATTAATAACCATCTCCTCTTGGACTATGGGGACTTCATTCTGCTACCCATTCCTATCTCAGAGCACTGGGTATTGAGTACTTTAGCTTTTTCCTCATCCTTGACCACTGCAGTCCCTGCTCATCCAATAAAGGACAGACATTTTTCTGAGTCCTCCTTTGTTGCTACTATTTGTAGAAGCATTTCCTGTTCTCTTTAAAAGAACAAATTAATTTCCAGATGGGCTTTGTCTCTTCTAATTTTCTCCCTGCAACATCTCATGACAACTGTTTAGTCCTCCAAGTGTCCTGGCCCTTTTTCCAATGATCACAGAGTCTCCTCTTCCCTCTAAGCAGCAATCAAGTGTCTCTATTTATCCAGGCCAGCCTTCCTCCTCACTGACTTGGCTTTTGGGACATGAGGATGACCTGTTCCTCTACCTTTAAGAGTTCCCTCTTGAGGACTGTCCAGTCTTCCTGGACTCCTTGGTACCTCAGGACTGCCTTCCAAGGGCCTCAGTCCACCAGTCTCTGAAACAGGCCAGAGTCTACCCACTGGAAGTCCCAGGTGGCAGTTCTGCTGACCCTACTCTATGCTTCAACAACTGAGAAATCTACCATTTCATGATCGTGAGACCTGTATTTAGGAGTGGGCTTAAACTGACTCCTAGAATGCCCAGGTCTTGCCACATAGGTCACTTCCCTGAACTTGATAATATCCCCACTGCAAAAAAAGCCACATTTGGGAGATGTGCTTAAAGGATCACAATACAGAGTAGCCAGTCACTTGAAGTCAGGCTGCATTAGAAAAAAGTTGTAGCCCATTGTAAGACATCAAAACTGCTTGGGCTCTTCTGCTCCAGGGAGTGCCTGAAGCATGTACAGCATGGATGGAAGGCATTTTTTGACCAGAAATAAGTTTCATGATATGTCATTACCACCCTTTTCTTCCTGAATTTTCAAGGATGAAAGAAAAGGGCAAACAGCAACAGATTTGTGCTGGCTTAACCTTTACTTATCATAGCATTTTAGATTTCACTGTGCTGATCCTGTTAAGTAGCAGTTTTCCTCTCTGCCCACTTTCCCAATTCAATTCTATGGTAAATCCTAACTGAAAGCTAAACAAATGATGCTTGGTGTTCTAAGAATATTCTTCTTACAGAAATTGAGCAAATAGTTATCCTCACACAATCATAGAACGGTAAGGTTGGAAGGGACCTCAAGGATCATCTAGTTCCAACACCCTCCCACAGGAAGGGACACCTCCAACTAGTACAGGTCACTCAAGGCCTTGTCCAACATGGCCTTGAACACCTCCAGGGAGGGAGCAGCCACAACCTCCCTGGGCAACCTGTGCCAGTGTCTCACCACCCTCACTGGAAAGAACTTCTTCCTTACATCCAGTCTAAATCTCCCCTCTACCAGTTCAAACCCATTGCCCCTTGTCCTGTCATTGCAAGACCTTGTCAATAGTCCCTCCCCAGCCTTCCTGTAGGCCCCCTTCAGATACTGGAAGGCTACTACCAGGTCTCCTCAAAACCTTCTCTTCTCCAGGCTGAAGAGCCCCAACTCTCTCAGCCTGTCCTCATAGGAGAGCTGCTCCAGCCCTCTGAGCATCCTCGTGGCCCTCCTCTGGACCCACTCCAACACTTCATAGAATAGAAGGATAGAAAGGAGCTGACTCTCCTGCCCCTAGCTCCATCAGGGGTGAAGCTGAGTTACTTTGTATGTGAACCAGGGTAAGATGGTACCCCCCAGACGGTGCAGAACAAACACCCACACACACACTGAAGTGATTACAGCTTGAGCTCAGTACCAGCACATTCAGGCAACATTCCTTTCTTCTACTCCTACAGAATAGCTGTAACACAACAACAATAAAAAGGCATTTTATTTCCCCACCCCTCCACCAGCTGAGTGTTTGATTAGAACTGAATGTTATTGTTGGAAGGAATAGAGCAATTCCCTGCTGTCAATCTACAGGATGATGGCAATTATTTTAAGACAGACATCATGTAAACCTCAGCAAGCCTCGAGTATGGACAGAGACTTTTAGGAAACCCAATAGAGCCTTGCTCAGTGGCCATGCCCCAGTTCAGCCCCTCCATCTAGTTCTCATCAGATGTCACAGGATCTAATTTTTCACTAGAAGCACAGAAGGGATATTTTGAGGAACTGCTGCTGACTGTCCTAGCAGCAGCTGGTGAGTGCTGGGAACTAATGGACTAAAAAGGAAAAATCCAAGAGTGAACAACACAAACATGAATATTTCATGCCTGCTTTTCAACTGGTGAAAAAAATCAATAAAGATAAACCATCTTACAACAGAGGAGATTGTGCCCCTTTAAGTGCAGAGAAAAAGTGGGTCCTGGCCCCATCCCCAGCGCACATCTCGGTACAGGTCACTAGTAAAGGCCTGGTTCTGAGGCGTGACCTGTGCAGTATCTTTACCTGTTTACCCACCTGGGAACAAATCAATGTATTTTCCAACCAATTCAGAGCATCTGAAGAACTGCAACTTGCAGCTGTAACAGTGTGAAATGAGACTACTTAGTCCATGCAAAAATCACTACAGTTTGAAGCAGAAACACATAGAGTTTGAGACAACAATTTGTAAAAGCCTCTGGCTGCCAAAGCAGCTTAATAGAGTAAAATCCTGTTGTGTGTCATAGTCATCGACTGCTCTGACCTGGCTTAAAACAGTCAGGATCTCATCTCATACTGAATCAAAATGGTTTTAACTTAGCTACAAAACAAGACAGTGTTTTAGCTTCTCTGATATTAAGGCGTGTCAATGAGATTTGACTTTGATACCCTTTTCCTTATTATGGATTCTCAGACGTTTCCTCCGTGCTCATTCAATGCTTCGCAAAACTTTCCACAGACTCATTCCTGTCCTTTTTACAGTTTTACAAGCGAGCAAGAAGAAGCATTTAAACATAGAGGAGCTCATCCCCAGTACCCATGGGTGATGTTAGAGTGACTATCAACTCTCTATCCTACCTAGCCAGAGGCACACCAGGCCTCCTGGCCCTTGATCTCCTTCACCCAGAGTGCACTGTGGACACTCACAAGTGATGACGGGAGAAGAATTCTTCTGCCCAGTTGAACAAGCTAGGGGCTACTTCCTTTCCTGGGGGTGATTATAAAGGGGAGTGGGCAGGGAGGGCAAAGTGGCCACACCTGGGGTGGGAGGAGACTCCAATAGCACCCAGGTGGTCTGGGTTTTGGAGTTAAAATGGGAAAATGCAGTGTGGGATGGGAAGGGGTAGATATGGTGGAAAAGAGGAGGTGGTGCTGAAAGGAGTGGCATGGAGATGAAAAGAGAAAGGTAGGGGGAAAAAGGAAAGAGATGGAGAGGAAATGAGAAAGATGGGGGAAAGAGGGAGATGGAGAGGAAAGGAGGAAGATGGGGGAAAATAGGAGATGGAGAGGAAAGGAGGGAGGTGGAGAAGAAGGGAGATAAAGAAAAACAACACACAACTGGGCTGTAATGTTTGCACTGAAATCACCCTTTTCATGACCAACTCTGTCATTTCCTCTTGGACTTGTAACCAGATATCTTTGGTGGTTCACTATGTTGGCTGAAGAACAGGAAGTCACATCTGTCTAAGAGCAAAAAATGAGGAAATAAATAGGAAAACTAAGAAGTAAAAATGAACAACAAATACAAATTATAAATACATGTATATGTTCTCAAAATGCGAGGTCTTTCAGCAAGTTCCACATGGGCTGGCAATGTGTCATTGTGGCCAAGAGTGCCAATGGCATCCTGAGGTGCATCAAGAAAAATGTGGCCTGCAGCTCTAAGCAGGTTCTCCCTCTCTAGACTGCCCTGCTGAGACCACATTTGCAATACTGTGTCCACTTTTGGTATCCCCAGTCTCCCTGTGTCTCAGAGACAGGGACCAGCTGGAGAGAGTCCAGTGGAGAGCCATGAGGATGATTTGGGGTCTTGAGCATCTTCCCTATGAAGAGAATCTGAGAGCCCTGGCACTGTTTAGTCTGGAGAAGGCTGAAAGGGGATCTGATCAATGTCTACAAATATCTGAGGGGTGGGTGTCAAGTGGAGGGGGCTTATCTCTTTTTTGTGGTGCACAGCAATAAGATAAGGAACAATGGATACAAACTGGGACACAGAAGGTTTCTCTTCAACATGAGGAGAAACTTCTTTACAGTGAGGTTGATGGAGCAGGCTGCCCAGAGAGGTTGTGCAGCCTCCTCTGGAGACTTTCCAAACCCACCTAGGTGCATTCCTGTGCAGACTACTCTGGGTGATCCTGATTTGGCAGGGACATTGCACTTGATGATCTCTGGAGGCCACTTCCAATCTCTAATGTTCTGTGACTCTGTGATCAAAATGTAAAAAGAAGATTGCATTCTGGAAAACCACAATCCAAGTGCTTCTTATCAAAGATGAGGTAACTCTACCACTCAAATTATCATCTTTGTTGCAATCAGAAATATTTACTATTGAGTTTTAATCCAAGTATACTCAGAGCTGAGTGTTTCTGCTGTGATATGAAAGCAACAACTTCCAGATCAAGGTGCATCAGTACCTGAATTCCTGCAGTGGCCCAAGGAGATCTTGTTTTGTTTTTCCTTACTTCTGGGTTTAGACAAGAATGTTATTTGTCCAGATTCCACAAAATAAGATTTGGCTAAGATTATTTGTTCATGAAGCAGCCCAAAGTTTCTGAAGGGCTTCAGTTCATACTTGTGTTAATTAATCCTGTGCGCTCAGCATCACTTACCATTGTAGGTCCTCAAGGACTTTGGAGAATCTTTGTGCATGAATCAGCTTCACCAAGCTTGAAGAGACACCTTTGACAGAGAAGTAGAGTGGCATGCAGTGACCCTGCCTCTATCCGCTCCCCACCAAGGCCAGCCTGCATCTCACTTGGAAGCAGCACTCCTTCATCCCCGAGTCCCACTGAGCCCACTGAGTGTGAGAAGTGACAGGATTGCCACCAGGGCCTGTGCTCTCCCACATAGAGGGGTCCTATATCAAAGAGCTCCAAACAGTGTCTTGGGTCCTCCCTGTGATCACCAGGCAGCCAAGGCAGCACAGCATGGAGGAGGTGGTACCTGGCACGAGCCTGTTTTAAACATCCTGTGCTGGTTTGAGGCTAATTGGAATGTTTTAATAAAAAAATAAGATTATAGGTTGTGAAAAGAAAACAATGGTGATGTCTGCTTCACTCATAGGCTTGCTGAGATATATAAGAACAAGGACATAAATATAGATAACACAGACGGAGAGTCTCGTCTCTGTCTCTCTGGGAGCTGCTGGCCTCTTTGCTAACCTAACTAACCCCTCTGGTTCTTACCCCCCTGGCCAATCCTCCAAACTCATCTTGCACATAAGCCAGACCCTGGGGTCAGGTAGAGGGGTGGGGAGAAGGTGGAAGGGTGGTTGGGAGCCCCTCCTGGGGTCTCTGATTTCTGGGAGGGGAGTTGTGTTTCTGTATTACCTTTAACTTGTATATTTCTGTAACTATTCCTGTCTATAGTGTATATCTCTGCTTGTACGTTGTGCTAAGCTGTAAATAGAGCTTCAGTCCTTAACTTCCAGCCGGCTGAGTCTAGTCTGGGTGTTTTTACAAAGTGTGGGGGGGCGGGGAACTCCCAAACCATCACACATCCCTATTGAGAACCTTATGCAAAAATCCCCTAGGCATTAAAATGCTTCCACTCCCTATGGGGAGAGGAACAAGCAGTAATACATTGGGGGCAGGGGTGACAAACCAAAGGGAATGCAAGTGTCAGCCTAATAAAATGCAGCTGCTGTCTGTTCACAACCCACTGCCTGTACCATAGTTGAGGAGAAAAGCATCATATAGAGTTTCTACAGCACATGGAGTGAGCAGACACAAAGCCAAAGTATGGAGCAACTTCAGGAAAGGGAAAAATTATATGTTTGTTGTTCTGCTTTGGAAACCCAGCATCTGAAGGAACAATATAAAAAATGTTCTTAATAATCTGCTGTCTAATTGACTGAGAAGGTTATTACGAGTACGGAACAAACGTTTTTCCAGAAGTCGCCCACAGATGCCAGGCTGCTTCATTATCTGAAAAGAAAAATCAGGACTGATACTCTGGGCTGCTTTACTTCTTGCACATATTGGAGAACACATTAAATAAAAGCCAGAAGAGTTCTTGCTGTAATGGAAAAATGAGAAAGGAGCTCTGAGTCTCTCTGAGAAAACAGGCTGCCAGTACGTTAAAATATCATCTTAATTAGAATATCATCAGAAGATAAACAAAACATCAGAAGAGGCCACATTTAGTGTTGATATAGGAGCAGCTGCACGAGCAAAGTTTGAAGTATTGTCCTTTGAAATTATAGAGGTCTGCTTATTTTTAGCTGGTTAGATGTTGTTAGCTTCCTGCATGCACGTGGTTACATAACAGACATAATCCGCGTGGCAGCAGGGGCCATGCGTGCTAAGCTAAGCTACGTGTTTACGCAACTGCCTTCCAGATTGCTCCCACCAGGCAGAAAACAAAGCCTCACACCCCTCACAACTGTGCTGCTGCTCCTGGGTCAGCTTACAGACACAGGCGTTACAATGAACACACACACACACACACACACATCTGCTCATTCATATCCACATGGACGTGGAGATACGTAGCTATAGTAACACACACACAGAGCTCCTTGTTTTCTTATTACGGCTTAAACAAAGTATTCATTGAATCAGAAAAATGCTACCTTGGAATTAATCTGGTGACATTAAACGAAGTCACTGGTGTGATGTAACTGTTAAAAGCAGCAGAGTTAAATCTCAAATGCATATTTATTTTGGGAAGCTGTTGAAAGAGCTCTCCCCTCTTTTCTGAAGTGGCCTGCAACTGCTCCTTACTGCTGGGTGCTATGGTATGTGGGAATTGTGCAGTACATGGAAATTATTGAATAAGAGCAGTTTAGGGCCTTTAATCTCATTAAGCTGTATGTGACAGTATTTTTCCCCTTGGTTTTTGTTTGTTTTTTTTGTGTTTGGGGTTTTTTTGTTTATTTGTTTGTTTGTTTGTTTTTTTCTTGAAGGATGAGACTTTTGCCTCAGAGAAGCTATTCTGTTCCCAGCCAGTATCATTCTTTGACACATAATGATTATTTCAACATATTTTTAGAGTAACCTGTGTTTGCAAATATTCTCACTCTCCTAGTCTGGGCCAGACTGACAGCAAATTACTTCCTCTGAAATGCAAACAAAAGAGAAGCTGTGGCTGTCACAGTACCTTAAGCATATATAAATTTCTTTAGCCAAAAAAGGCCCTTCATATGTCTTCTTACTATATGTGATGTGAAATTTTGATTTACTATCTGCAATTAATGCTGCCAGTGCAAGGCCAAGATAATTCTTAATTTAAGCAATAGTGTTTTTATCTTAGCAGGGAATTTTAATAGAAATGTACATATGTGCATTTGTGCACAGTGCCACAGTTCCAAAGTAGTTTGAGATCTCATTCTGCTGGTTTTGTCTGTGAAGGCTCTTAGCACGTTTTTTGATAACAATATCATTCCCATTTTTTGAAAGTCATTGACTCTAGCAGTGAACATTATATTTGGAAACAAAGCTAATGAAACACAAAAATTATGTTCTGCCAATGAGAATTCCTCAGCTTTTTTCACCTTAAAGTGGCAAAAAGGGACTTCAGAAAACATGCTAAATGCTCACATTCCAAAGCTGAGCCACATTAGGTGAGCTTTACCCTGACTGACATCTGTTGAGGCACTGAGGTCTGAGCTAGAAGGAGCCCTCAGATTTGGAGGAGCTCAGCAAGTATCCTGGCACAGCACAACTCCTCATCTGTGAACACTGGTGCTGCCTATTGTCCCCCAGAGAGGCACAAAGGAGGCCAAAGGCTGCCAGATGCTACCTCTCCCCTGTCACACTGACCCTGGAAGACAGCTTGGGTGAGACACTGCCAACTATATAGAACACACCAAGGCTGCTTCTCCACCATGTATTGTCTAAAGTAGCAACACTCAATTTACAGCTTTGCTACCACTTCCTTATGGGTTTTTCCTGTAGGTTTAGCCATGTGAGCAGCATGATGTGAGTCAGAGGAATTAACCTGACTTTAGGGAAAAACAAAAAAAAGTATCAGGAAGAGGCTGGGTTTGCTGGGTGGTTTGTTTGGTTTTGTTTTTTTTTTTTTGGTTGTTGTTGTTGTTTTGTTCTGTTTTGGTTTTTTTAACAAGGGAACTTTTGACCTGGGTGATTTCCCAATCTAGGTCAGTATGAGGGCATCCAAATGGATGGGACAGCACAAGCTGGCATCAGCATGGCATGGTAGTGGGGTGAAAGTGAGAGGAAAGGTAGGGAGTGGGATGAAAATGCTAGTGATGCCTTAATCTGGTTAAACTGGGATCACAGCTAATTTCCAAGGTTTTGACTGTATTTCAGATTTTTGGTCAAACATGACTTCCCCTTTGTAAAACCATGCTGACTGCTCCCAATGACCTTCTTATCCTTGATATGGCACAGCACTGAGGAGAAGCTGCTCCATTATCTTTCTGGGGATGGAGGTGAGGCTGACCGGTCTATAGTTACCTGGGTCCTCCTTCTTAATCATTTTGAGGATTGATGTTTGACCTCCTCCAATCCCCAGGCACCTCTCCTGTCCACCATTAATTACCCAAGATGATTAAATATGAGAATCAAATGCAAACCCCTTCTTTTCCAGTCAGATGGACTACCACAGACACTCATAGGCTCTTCTGTGTAAAGAAGAGTCATTGGGCAATTTTCAACCTGACAAAAACTGACAAAGGCCTATGGACTTTAACAGGACTATGTACCCCAATAGAGAACATGCATCACAGATTGGTACAGGAATGCTTCCACTTCACCCACAGAATTTGTATAATTCATGTTCACTTCCCACATAGCACGAGCATGTTAGCTGAAGACTTTGTGTCAGTTTAATTGAATTTGGGCTATCCAAATAAATTAAGTAAGTCATAACAGAGTTTACTCTTATAAGTCTACAGAACTAATGGAAACACTTCACAAAGTGACATACAACATTTTAAAACCACATTTCACTGATAGTGCGGGAGGATTACAGCACTTCCATATCACCTCTGGTTTCAGAACACAGGAAAGTATTACACAAAGCAGGAACACGCAGTGACAGTTATTTAGCAAGACTGGGCTAATAGTTTCTATGTTCACAACACACTAAAGTATGTATAAGTTCCCCTTGAAGCTTAGTAAAGCTTCAACTCCTAAAGCAGAATATATATAACCAGCAAAAACCACTTGAAAATATAAACACCTTGTGTCTAAAGGAATAGTTATTAACAAATGTCAGTTTTTCTAAACTTTAATTCTAATTGTCCCACATCAAAATAAGGAAGGTTTTTACCTTGGCTTTTGCTGTCACCTGTTGCTGTTATATACTACAAAGCAAAAGGTCAGTGGCAAAATTCTCCTGTACCTTCCAAGTACATGTCATTAACAGACTGATTCACTAGAGCTAGCACTAAGTCTCTATTTAATGAAGTCAGTCCCCTTTCAGGAATTACATTTAAAGGGAGTATTGCAGCATTAACATCCTTTGCAGATTTGTAATGAGCAGGGTCTTCAGTTAGAGTGAATCTGAGCATCAGGTATGAATCTAGTCCTGGCAAGTCAAAGAGAGTTTTTCTGTGGGGTTATTATGAAAAAGCCTTCAAAGGTAACAGAAAATTAAAATGAGTGTAGGATACCACAGCAGATATATCATAGAACCCTGGAATTGTCAGGGGTGGAAGGAACCTCAAGGATCATCTAGCTCCACTCCCTCTGCCATTGGCAGGGACACCTTGCATTAGATCATGTTGCTCAGAGCCCCATCCAGCCTGACCTTAAAAACCTCCATGGATGTGGCTTCTATCACCTCCCTCAGCAACCTGTTCCAGTGTTTCACCATCCCCATGGTGAAGAACTTCTTCCTGATATCAAATCTGAATCTACCCAGTTCTAGCTTTGCTCCATTCCCCATAGTCCTATCACTACCCAACATCCTAAGAAGTGCCTCATCAGCTTTCTTGTAGCCCTCCTTCAGATACTGGAAAGCCACAACAGGGACAGAGTCATGCTGATGTTTAAAGGAATTTAGGACAGTATCAAGAAGGAGCATGGTTAAGGGTCAGATTCAGTCTTCCTTACTCAACCAAGTCTCCTGTCCACATAGCCATGTTGATTTTAATCAAACTGTTACAGGAATAGCATACCATGTAGTCTGGCCACATTAGTTAGGGCTTCCTTATTAATTTCTGTGCCCATGCTCTAGAATAGTTCTCACTTCAGTGCATCATGTGAGAGTCTCAGAAGAAAATTGTTTTAGTATCTTCCCTAAAACAGAAAGAGGTAGGGAATTTATTGAGTTTGTCTTCAATTCAATGAAGACATTCATTGCTCTTTCCATTGAAAGGCTGTGTGGAAGACAGACCTTTGATGAAACATGGTTGATAACACAGGAACATGGATCGATGAATAATTGCAAATGGACATGCCATAGCCTGAGAGAATGGTGTGTTATGGGCGCTGAATTAATGAACAATCAGTAGTTCCATAAGCTATACCACCTCCAAAAAGTTCTCCATCTGAAGCTGCAGGCTGTAAGCTAAAACATTGCCAGTGAGTGGAGTTCTTGATTTCTCCTCATCTGTGTGATGGAGATGCACAGTGACAGTGGGATCTGTCAGCTTGTTCCCATTTCCCAGTTGTTGATAAGCCAGTTTGATCAGCTGACTACACAAGAGTTGTTGGCAAACAGATTTACCAGAGTAGAATAGAAAGCAAAGACCTGCAGCAGCCTCAAAGTCAGCAGTGATGCCAAGCAGCAAGGCTGAGTGCTCCCCAAGGGGTTGAAGTAAGAAAAAGTGGTCTCCTATTGCCTGCTGGCACTGCAGAGTACCAGCTGCCAGCACCAGTCTCAGAGCTCAGAAGCCCCTCACCTAAACACATGTATGTTCTGTTGGTTGGGTGGTGTAGTGGGAAAACAAACATTTGGCCCAATGACTGACAATTGCAGAGATTTTAAGTCAAGTGGTACCTTGGAAACTGATGGCAAAAAGCTACAATAGAAATACTAACACCTCTGGAAGTAATACGAATCAACTGGGGTCTTGAAATACAGACATACACACATTACTTAGCATGCATTGATATGTAACTCTATACTCTTCACATTGTCCACGCAGAAGCAGTAGGCTTAGCAAGTTTTGTTGGATGTGGCTCTGTGCGTGGTGCTGCTTCTCACACACAATGCCATTTGACTTCAGCAAGAGCTGCAGTGAGCATATTACAATCTCTGGTCAACATGAAAACTTTCCTCATCATATACGTTAAAGTATCCAGCTCCAAAACACAGAGCATCTGTGTCCTATTTTAAGCTTCTGTATGGATGAATCTTTGTACATGTTTACTCAACTTTCTTACTCGGGTAAAGCTTCCACTCTTACAGCAGAAGTTTTATCTGTTGAACAAACGAATAAAACATGATTTAGGAGTAAAGGAGCTGATAAAAAAGAGGAGGCTGCCTTCAGAATATTTAGTTCCCAAAACAATTCCAATAGTGGGAGATGCAGAAAATTGAATAAAACTATTTAATCAGTAATGTCTTTTCCCTGTGCAATAAAAAATTGCTGAGGAATGAAACTCTTAGTGGCACTATTTCTTATTTCCTTGCACTGTCTCAGAAGGCTTTAGTGTGTGGTATGAAGCAAAAGCTGCATGACTCCTAACAAGAAGACATAAAGCTTTTGTTTTCTTGATCTACTGAACACAACATGAAACCAATTCTCCATTAGCCTATGGTCAGGCAATTCACAAAATATCCCTGTCCAGCCCTGGTAACACTGGCACATGAATCTCTGCCTCATGGCTTCGATGTTCTCCAGGCTGGGTTTCCCAGTTACCTGAAACCTGGGGCCCTTCTCTGAATGTTGGGTTCGGATCTTAAAATTAGTGGGTGGCAAATGGAGGTAAGCAGAAGAGTCGCTGTTTTTGCGGATACATCTTCCATTCTTCTTACACAAGACTTTGCTACAGAGTTTGGCTGCTGAGGTCACATTAATGACGTAATGTCCTAAGGGTCCATCAATGTACTGTTTTACAGTTGAACAGCTCTCCTGTAAATAAAAAAAAAAATAATATTTAAATTATGACCTATTTTTCAGTAGCTAGCTAGCATTATGTCAAAATTTATTATATCTAAGAAGATGCCAGTACAAAAGTGTTCTTGGCTAAAGTAACCTGTTGAGATCAAGCTTTCTGGAGTAATCTATTAGGCTTAAGTGAATTTACTTCCATGTAGCATATTAACAAAATATTGGCCTTTTCTATACTGTCTGTTTGGCTGCTTGGGAGAAATAAACTAGAGAGAAGTCCTAGCAAACAGAGAATTTATATGCTAATCTGAGACTAACTAGCTCCTGAAGTAAAGATTTCTGGTGACTGCTGACAAGGAGCAGTGCACAGCATTAATAGGTTTTAAAGCACATATTGAGTCACCACTTCAGTCCTAACCTCTCCAATTCTAGCAGTTTACAAGAAGCATCATCATTTCCAGAAACTGGCACAGAAGCTGATACAATTGTGGCTAGGAAGTTCCATTTCGCATATCCCTCATCCTCTGCTTAAGTCAGTGCTGCTTTGCCAGAGACTTTAGAAGGTAGAGAGCAGTCTGAATGAAAAGCAGAGTGAACACCAAAGCCTATCCCAGTTTTAGAGGTGAGGGCTAGCCTGCCATGCCTTCTGTAAAATGCCTGTGCAGCCTTCTGCCTCCTCTGTTACTCCAGCAGGGAACAGTTATGAAAGCCTGCAGAACCAGGGGTGAGGAATGAGGCCTTTTCTTGTGGTAACATGATTTTTCTTGTGTCATTGTTAACCAGAGAAAACATCCCTCCTCCAGATTCCATTCCTTCTCTGTGGATCTGTATAAACTGCCATGGCTACAAAGTAGAACACAGTGAAACAAACTGTCCTTGTGTGAGTATGCAATTGTTTCAAAATATGTCTTTCTTCTAACCTGGACTCATTATTCCACAATGCTACAGATGACTTGCCCAAAGCAATGTGCTCTGAGGCAACAGGACTTCTCAGCCTGTTGCAAATATGGAGCTAACGAGACCACAAAGCATTATTGAGTCATCATCCTCAGCCACTGCCTGAGCACACTGAAAAAGACAGATGGGTGCTAATATGGAACATAGTGAAAGAGAAAAGGCATTGAGGTGATTCCTAAACATTAATAAACATATTCAACCTACCTTTGAGCTGGCATATTGCATACTGCCCCAGAGAACAACTCCAGCTGCTCCCAAAGCTGCGCTTTCACCAATGGTATTGACCAGATCTCTCTGACAAAGAAGGTCAAAACCAGGTATCAGAAAATGAAGGACAGAAAAATAAATGTACAAAAAGCACTAGGATATGGGCACTACCATTTACACTTTTGTTTGCTTGTTTTGCATTTTTTATTTGTTTAGTTTTGTTTTTTGTTCATTTGGGGTTTTGGGTTTTTTTTTTAATTCATGGAAGAGACATCAGTCCTGCAGCATATCTTTTTCAAGTTAAAATCACTATTTAGTTTAGAAAGCTCTTCTGTGTAATCTCCAAAGGTTTGCATATGTTATGCTCTTGAGTGTGACTACTAAATCATGAAGTGACTGTAAGTTAATTCATAAGATGTTCTCCAACCAAACTGACAAAGTAAGAATTGACTGATACATTTTTACCCAGAGGAAAAGGACCTTGGAGTCTGGGTTGATGAAAAGCTCAACATGAACCTGCAGTGTGCACATGCAGCCCAGACAGCAACCGAGTCCTAGGCTGCATCAAGAGAAGCGTGGATAGCAGGGCAAGGGAGGGGATTCTGCCTCTTTACTCTGCTCTCGTCAGACCCCACCTGGAGTACTGCGTGCAGTTCTGGAACCCTCAGCACAGGAAGGACATGAAAGTGTTGGAGCGGGTCCAGAGGAGGGCCACAAAGATGATCAGAGGGCTGGAGCAGCTGGCTCTTCAGTCTGGAGAAGAGAAGGCTTCGAGGGGACCTGATAGTAGCCTTCCAGTTTCTGAAGGGGGCCTACAGGAAGGCTGGGGAAGGATTATTTACAAGGTCCTGCAACGACAGGACAAGGGGCAATGGGCTTAAACTGGCAGAGGGGAGATTTAGACTGGATGTTAGAAGGAAGTTCTTTCCAGTGAGGGTGGTGAGGCACTGGAATAGGTTGCTCAGGAAGGTTGTGGCTGCTCCCTCCCTGGAGGTGTTCAAGGCCATATTGGATGAGGTCTTGAGTAACCTGTACTAGTGGGAGGTGTCCCTGCCTATGGCAGGGGGTTGGAAATAGATGATCCTTGAGGTCCCTTCCAACCTTACCACTCTATGATTCTATGATTCTATAAAATCTTTGCTCTTTCCCCATGTTTTAAAGATAAATAATTTTCAGCTAACTCTCAAGAGGGGAGTACCTTTTCCATAAGGTTACACATGTTAAGAGGGCTGGAATTTCTCTTTCTGATGTCATTGAGCTTTGCATATAATTCAAGCTTCAAAGGGAGAGCAAAAAGAAACAAGTAGAAACCTGACTATAGCTAATAAGTAACTCATTTTAATAATTAGGTAACTTGCTGACAAACAAAGAAGTAAGATTTCTGATTGTCATTTCTAGTCACAGTTATGTCTTTTACCACGTAATTCATATTCAGTATTCCCAAACCCATGAGTGCAGAAGAGATCTTTCCTGAATAACTTATGAACAGGAGATTGCACCCTCTTTCTAATTTTGCTTACTCACACACATGTTCTTTTTGGTCTGTTGCTTCCCTGTTTTCTTCCTAGTATCTAACACAGGGTGCTGGATTCATCCTGAGCAGGCTAGGAAGAGTACTGAGCCAAGAGCTCATGCTCTAGAGGTGAGTGCTCAGCCTAGATGGCCACACAAAGAGGGAGGCACCACCATCATCTTCCTCTGCCACAGACAGGTTTAGAAAACAAAAGTTTCACCTGTTCACTTGAGTATTTTGAGTAAAGGAAAGAGGAGTGCTTCTTGTAATGGCTAAGAATTGCAAACCAAGAGTAGAGATGTGGAGGTGCTTCCTTGAAGCCCTGATCAGGGCACACAGGCTCCACCAGTGGCCTCAGACAGCGTAGTTCTGGTTTTGGAGCTGAACTTAGTGCTAATCCTCACACAGCACAGCCTAGTATAAATAGGGGCTCACTGGCACAGCTCTTTAACATGAATGTGAGAAGTATCTTATATGGAAGAAAACATGCAAGTTTAAAAACTTTCAGATATAATTTTAAATATGAGCATCTTGGCATCTGTCTAGGTGGAGAATCCACACTGCTTGTGTTTGATCCTCATCCGTCCACGTCAGAAGACTCCTGAAGAGGCAGTTCTATGGATCAGCTGCCACTCAGGCATCTGGTATTTCTCAAAGTGTTAAGTCAACAAAAGCCTCTTTCCTTCTGACGTTTGTTTGCATTCAAGTTTTGGGGGGCAGTGTGGAACAACCAAAGATTCTCAAGTCTGTGCTGAGCTGTCTGAGGAGACAGCTGATTTGGCAGGGTGGAGGAGGTTCTGTTTTCTGCCAATGCTTCTCCATATTTTGATGAGCCAAATCACTGCGTTGGACACAAAAAAGAAAAAAAAATAGAAAGAGAGCTAAGCTGTTTCAGTTTGGGAGCTTGAGAGGAAATAGAACAGTCAGTTCTCATTACATGATGAAGAAATAAAAATAGTACTTCTGTAATATTTCCTTTAAATTTTGAACAGTCTTAGTTACAGATGTTTTCTCTGTATTCAGGAAGAATGCGAGTCTGGCATGTTTGCAAGGAATGGTGCCTGTATACATGCTCATCTAAGTATCCAAGAAGACTGTACCTGAATGACAGAACTGTTAGATATTTGTTATTTGATGGTTGCCATCCTGCTCTTTTAATGACTTCAGCCATCTAGTCAGAAAGCACAGATGCTACTGTGTAACTTCCCTCTCCCACACGCTCAGTAGTGAATTGTCAAGGCAGAGAGTTCCTAAATACCCTACATATGGCAAACTTCTTATATTCATTTCTAGCAACCCTTCTTAATGACTGTAATCCTAATTCAAATGCATATATTAAAAAAAAACAAACAAAAAAAACCCAAAAAAAAAAACCCAAGGCATGATGAATTTTTCAGACACCTATTAGACTACTCACCTGATTCACGGGTGCAGTCAGGGTGAAAGGTACAATACACACATTTACATCATCTGTTTGGCACCTGAGTTGAAATGTCATCATTCTGAAATGTTGCTAGACCTGTGTCTCTTCCTCAGTGACTGACTCACAATCATTTTTTCTCTGATATTTACTGCATTTTCTGTACTGTGTACAGAAGAGCTTACACACATGTCCTGAATATACCAGCAATAACTTCTGTTGGGTCAGAATGTCAAAGCTCTTGCACAGCTTGATGGAGCAGGACAGAGGTTCTTCTGGGCTGGTCCTTGTCATAGTTCAGGCTACCAGCCTGCTATCATGATTTTCTATGGTCTTTTAGCCCGGGTGTCATTGTACTGCATTGACTCCTTTCTTTGCCTCATACATGCATGTTGTTGCTGGAGCTAGGAGGTGTGATGGTTTGTGAGTTCCCTGCCCCCCCACACTTTGTAAAATGACCCAGACTAGAACTCAGCTGGATGGAAGTTAAGGACTGAAGCTCTATTTGCAGCTCAGCACAATGTACAAGCAGAGATATACACTATAGACAGGAATAGTTACAGAAATAGACAAGTTAAAGGGAATACAGAAACACAACTCCCCTCCCAGAAATCAGAGATCCCAGGAGGAGCTCCCAACCACCTTCCCACCTTCTCCCGACCCCTGTACCTTACTCCAAGGTTTGCCTTATGCTCAAGGTGAATTAGGAGGATCAGCCAGGGTGGTTAGAAGAAAAGTGGTGAGTGAAAATTAATCAGCAGAGGACCCAGACCGAGAAGCTGCTAGACCACCCCAGACATTGTGCTGTGTCCCCAGAGAGAGACAGACAGAGAATGCCTTATCTATATTTTTGTTTCTTTTCCCAAAACATATCCCAGCAAGCGTATGAGTGAAGTAGACATCACCATGTTCTCTTTTTGCAGCCTATAGAGTAATTTTCTCTATTAAAATATTCTAATTAGCCTCAAACCAGCACAGGAGGCTTCATGCCTTGTTCGTAGGTTTTTGAGCATCACTTACAGGCATGTTGTGGGTCAGATAAGAAGCTCTCTTAAATGAAGCCCTGCAAGTTCCTGGCAGTGTCAAAGTTGTTCATACAGACAACATATATAATCTTGAGACACGTCAAGCCCTGTTCCCACAGTTGCCTGCAGAGCTCAGTGCCAGTGCTGTCCTTATCAGGAGATATGCAATGGAGCATAACTCCAAGGTATTTCTGTGGCTATGCAGAGAAAACTCCCTAGCTACAGAGTCATAAAGTGATCTCAAAGCATACAAAAGTAAACGGCTACATACAATTGAAAAACAGGACAGTGAGCCAGAGAGTACAACTTAGGAGAAAGATCACTCCAAATTACCACTGTACTGATCAGAAAATAGCATGAGGTAAAACACTAGCTTCATATCACCACAGAGCTTGAACTTGTGCATAGCTGCTAACAACCTGTTAGCATTCTTAGCTTTCAGCAACATTTTTATACTGATCAAGGGACCTATTTATCTTATAAAAACGTGTTGTTACAATCCAAGCATTTCAAGAACAATAATTTATTTCACAGTCTGAGTTCTCTAGTGAAGGTGTTCTGTGTGATGTCCTGCTTGTACCAACCCAAATCATAGAATCATAGAATCATAGAATGGTAAGGTTGGAAGGGACCTCAAGAATCATCCAGTTCCAACTCCCTGCCATAGGCAGGGACATCTCCCACTAGAACAGATTACTCAAGGCCTCATCCAACCTGGTCTTCAACACCTCCAGGGAGGGAGCATCCACGACCTCCCTGGGCAACCTGTGCCAGTGCCTCACCACCCTCACTGCAAAGAACTTCCTCCTAACATCCAGTCTAAATCTCCCCTCTGCCAGTTTAAACCCATTGCCCCTTGTCCTGTCGTTGCAGGACCTTGTAAATAATCCCTCCCCAGCCTTCCTGTAGGCCCCCTTCAGATACTGGAAGGCTACTATCAGGTCCCCTCGAAGCCTTCTCTTCTCCAGGCTGAAGAGCCCCAAATCTCTCAGCCTGTCCTCATAGGAGAGCTGCTCCAGCCCTCTGATCATCTTTGTGGCCCTCCTCTGGACCCGCTCCAACACTTCCATGTCCTTCCTGTGCTGAGGGTTCCAGAACTGCACACAGTACTCCAGGTGGGGTCTGACGAGAGCAGAGTAAAGGGGCAGAATCCCCTCCCTTGCCCTGCTGGTCACACTGCTCTTGATGCAGCCTAGGACTTGGTTGCTGTCTGGGCTGCATGTGCACACTGCAGGCTCATGCTGAGCTTTTCATCAACCCAGACTCCAAGGTCCTTTTCCTCAGGGCTGCTCTCCAGCCATTCACCACCCAGCCTGTATTTGTGCTTGGGATTGTGCCTACCCAGGTGCAGGCCCTTACACTTGGCGTTGTTGAATTTCATGAGATTGGCCTGGGCCCACCTCTCCAGCCTGTCCAGGTCCCTCTGGATGGATCCTTGCCTTCATTGTGACCCAGCCAGGCTTATTTGCCCGTGATTTCTGAGTCAGCTAGGATCTGCAGTTTCTGCATCACACAGAGAGCAGCTACAAAGAGTCCTTGGTTGCTTAAAATGAGGCATACTGAATTAATGATTGCTTCTATGTACCACTAACTTCCTGGGGGTAGCCTGAAATGCTTCTCAGGCTCTTAGGGTTTTACCACTCATCCTCAGCTCCAGCTCCAGGTAGAAGCCACGTGCAGACATGGTTTGCTGGACTGACTGTTGCCTATTCCCTTGCAATTTCTTCCTCTTTTGCTAAGTGAAGAACTTGTCTCTGGCAGCAGCAAAAAGCAAGCTAAAGCAGCATTTCTCTGCCAACTAAAGGGAGGGAGTACGTCCATGTGTCTTTAGCCATTGAGGGGTTCTTTCCATGAGTTCCCTGTCTCAGATTTCCTCCCTTCTTGAGAAATTGATAGCAAAACTTTCAGCACTTGGGACAACAACTAAAGAAATGAACAAGCATCTGTGTCTGTCTATTATGTGAAAAAAATCCCTGAGATCTACAAATGCTGTTACATATCCAGGAAGTCTAGATAGTCTACATGCATTTTTACCATCAGTATGGCCAGTGTGTATTTATTGCACTTAACCATTGGCTGAAAGAACATTGCAGGACTAAAAATTAGCTTTCTTTATTAAAAAGACTCTGCAGTGTTAGCACTAAATGTTGAATCATGAAGATATTTGGACATATTGTACTCCCGAAAAGCAAGATGGCCAATGTTCATCATTCAGAAATTAGCTACTCCAGGCCAAACTAGTTTACTTGACTGGTTTATTTCTATACTGAATGAATTTGCATTTGGATAAAGAAACAAAAAAGCCCTGAGGCTCCTTTCTCATGAAAGTTTATCTTTCCATTACTCTAATTAGATTTAAAGCTCACGAACATTTGTCAAGTTCATTTCACAAGCTGTTCCGAAGAATTAAAACATCAGAATGAATTACTTCCTTAAGGAAATGATTTCTTTATACTTTTTTTCCTAAATTACCCTCATTAAAAATACACAAGGTTATCCTAGAGAAGTAGACCAAATCACTGCAGTTTTAACTCTTGAAAGGTACAGAGCTTTTTACTGTGACTACAGTACTTCCTTTCAAAGAGGATGCCTTAAATAAATAAAAAATAAAAAAATAAAAAAGGATGCATAAGTGCATTTATACAAGGAATATTTTAGAAAGTATTTTTTCAAAGAGTTTTTTTTTTTCTGATCTCTAAATTTCTAAAGAATTCTGTCTGCTTACCTCTGTCAAGACATGAAAAGTATAGGCATAAAATGGTCTGGAGTAAACAAACACAGGCAAAACATAGTCTTTTCTAGCAATTGATGCAACACGTATTGCCTCCTTAACCCGATAGTGAACAAATTTTAGTGCATTGGGACTTGACTTTAGTATATAATCCAGGTATATAGAAGGGTAGAGAGCAGTGCTTTCCTTCCACAGCCAAAGCAGGAGGTCATTGCGGGAAGACTCAATGGGTGGGCATTTCCCTGTGTATGTTTGGGGGTGTTCTTTGTAATCATAATTGTAGCAGTCTGGGTAAAGATAGTAACCCCACAAACCATTTGGTCTCATATGCTCAGCCAGAAGGATAGTGTTGTTCATAAAACTCTTGCCAGCGTTTTCAAATTCCTCTTTAGCCGCTTTCCTAATTTTGTCCTCTGACCACTGAGGATGCCGTCTCCTAACAATCTCGAGAGATTTATTTCTATAAATGCTTTTATTGCCCCAGTTCCTATCCCACTGGGGCCTCCAGTTTTCCCAGTCAATGACTGCAAGTCCCTGGAATTTCTTCATGGGTATGCAAGAGTCAATGTCAGACTTTGCTTTACGAAGGTGTTTGATTAGACTTTCATTCTGGGGCACCCCTCCATTGACAGGATCTCCATTATCTGAGTAGTAGGGATAGTACCCCAAATGAGTGTGATAGAAGATTGTCACATTGGATCCACTCAAAGTCTCATTGGTGTTGGATGCAATGTCAAAAATACTGAGATCTAGGTCCACTTTGTACCGCAGCCTGCACTGCTCAGTGGGCGCGTTCCATACAACCATGAAGGGCTTATGCAGAACCAGAGGTGCCTGTGCTGGCTTTGGCAGCTGAGCATCAACCATAGTAAGCAGCACTGTCACTGCTAACAGTTTGACCCAAGCATCCATGGTATGTTTTTCTCTGGGAAATTGTTATGATGTGCCCTTGAAAACAAAAATGAGAGAAGACATGTTAAAAAGCAGTAGCTACTCTGGAGGCAGAGACGATGACAAAGGGATGCCCTTTGGTTTCCTTTGCCTTTGTTGATATTAAATCCAGCACAAGCAGAGAAAAGTGCACATCTTTCATCTTGTAAAAATAAAGTCTGATTTCAAATGGTCTGAAAGACTTTTTGATAGATTTTGCTGTCCAGAAGTTATGTTCTGATGATCAGCTTTTTCTTGCTTTCCTTCTCACCCAGACAACCACCTACAGTTGATTCAGACCTTTCCTTAATGCTTATTCACTTTTATAATAAATGTGTTAATCAAAGAATAACTTAAAAGAGGAAAATAAACCAGCTGCCTCACACATTGATCAAGAGAACCCAGAAATAATGCAGTTTTCACCATATCTGAAAAGAAGTGTATTGTTACCTATCTTTTAATTTAACTTTTGTTTTCTTAATGAACAGATGCAAAAGCAAAAATCAACTTGCAGGCTAGAAGGGATGATACTATTAATGACTACTTATTATGCTGAATGCAAATTAAATATCAATATGTAAAAGAAAATAAATTAAGCAGATCTGAGCTAGCTGGAAATGCATGTCCTGTTTTTTAAAAAANGTCCTCTGTTTTCCCTGACAGTCACACTGGCTTTGGGACTATGAGTATTCTGGGATTTGCCAGAGCTGCAGGTGTGCTGGTACTCTGGGCACCCACACCCACACTTTGCACACCGTGAGGTAGCTGTTCACACACTGCCTCCAGTCAGCTGTTCCAGAATCTGTGCCTGTTCGTTTCCCTTCCCCAAGAAGCACAGCTCAGCTGTGGCCTGGGTTTGTCATTCAGGTCTCTTTGTTGGGGAATACAATGCCTATTACCTGTGTTGATGAACATACACCACACTGTGTGGGGGTCCCGCTGATACACCATCTTGAATCCAGAGATCATAAAAATAGTTTGTTATTATGAACACTACTGCATCTCTAGCATGACATGGTATAGCCTCTCAGTTGTCATCCTCTATCATTCACTGTCAAATTTCTCCATTTTAGACACATTAAATTACTGCAATCACTGTCTGCATTCCAGGCTCAGTTCATGCACTAGCTGTATGAATTTGAAATGTCCTGAAATTGGCTGTTTTCCTGCATTTGCACTTATTTTTAATTATTTCTTTCCTTGCCCGTGAAGTCAGACCCAAGTTACCTATCATAATTAGTCTGTTTTCACTAGTTTCTGGTATTTTCTCACTCAGTTGACATTAATCACTTAACTCCTTTCCTAGGAAAGAAGAGCTCTTCACATATACCTATCCACCAGCTCACAGCCTGAAACTATAGGTTTCTTGCTTTCCAAACCAGTATAGTCAAGATACCACTTTAAATAACACTCTTGGATATTCCCATTTAATCTGCATCTGTCTGCCAAATCCTCAAGAAGGATGTGGGTACCCCATCTGAATCTGCCAGCAGACTTGCTAAAGAAAAAACTTTTCCACTGTTTAAACATTTGCTGCCTCTCATAAGTGGTATTATCCAGAATTTCTCCCTCTGTCATTTGTCCTTCCTTACCATTCTACTACTGAGTTTCATATTTCTTTTCCTATATGCCACTGTTCTTCTGATCTTATCTTTCCCTGAAATTTCTACTTTCTCTTTTTATCTCCTATAGAACAGCCTTTCCCTCCTCTATTCCTAGTCTTGTGTTTTCCTATCATCAGCCCCAGAAAAACATTCCCTCAACCAGTGGCCTGGTACAAGACTTTCCCAAGAGATGGAGGAAGGCAATTTGCATTAAGCAATGGCTAGGGGCAGCTAGTGAAGAGCAGGACTGCAAGAAACCACAACGCTTGCTCCCCAGGAGCAAGTTCTCATTAGCAAGCTTGAGATTTATGTCCTTGTTACTTTCTCACCTGCTCTCTGTCTGCTTACTTTGCATTCCTAAATATAAATTTAGCTCCCAAGCTTCAAAACTTTGCTCACAATCCTTTAGATCCAATTAAGGATAACATCCTTGAGTGAAATGGGACATTGCTACAGGCAATTAAGCTGGTACTACATACAAGCATGCCTATTGGACAAGGATGCCAAGTTGCCATCACTCCATCGAGTTGCTGGAAGAAAATCCCATGCTTGCAACTGGTATCTTTTTCTGTTTGCCTCCAGTATTTTGTAGCCATCCAAATAATGCCATAGACTGGAAAAAAAGCCCACCCAACAAACAAAAATCCACAAAAGATGCCTTTCTATTCCTGTTTTATACAAACGCATGAATGCATCACAGTACTTTACATTCCTTCTTTGACGCAGGAAACCAAATTTATACATCTGTGTTTTTTGCATTATTTGGATTGGGTTTCTTTGCAGTACGTGAGAACAAGCCCATAATATAAACAAAGAATTTCTCAAAAAGTGATAGCTCAGTTGAAATGGGAAGAGTACCAGGAGAGAAAGAAAAGGACTTTAACAATTTTTGTTGCAATATAAAATCTAGGAAACAGATGATAGAATCATAGAATCATAGAATGTTAAGGTTGGAAAGGACCTCAAGGATCATCTAGTTCCAACCCCCTGCCATAGGCAGGGACACCTCCCACTAGGACAGGTTACTCAAGGCCCCTTCCAATCTGGCCTTGAACACCTCCAGGGAGGGAGTATCCACAACCTCCCTGGGCAACCCATTCCAGTGTCTCA
>VWZE01010856.1:241481-256814 GCA_013396675.1 Eubucco bourcierii
TGTCTGGGTTGCATGTGCACACTGCAGGCTCATGTTGAGCTTTTCACCAACCCAGACTCCAAGGTCCTTTTCCTCAGGGCTGTTCTCCAGCCATTCACCACCCAGCCTGGATTTGTGCTTGGGATTGTGCCTATCCAGGTGCAGGACCTTACACTTGGCCTTGTTGAATTTCATGAGGTTGGCCTGGGCCCACCTCTCCAGCCTGCCCAGGTCCCTCTGGATGGATCCCTGCCCTCTAGCAAGTCAACTGTGCCACACAGCTTGGTGTCATCTGCAAACTTGCTGAGGGTGCACTGATTCCTCTGTCCATGTCACTGACAAAGATGTTAAACAGCACTGGTGCCAGCACTGACCCCTGAGGGACACCACTTGTTGCTGGTCTCCAGGTGGACATTGTGTCCTTGATCACCACTCTCTGTGTGTGACCATCCAGCCAATTCCTTATCCAGTGAGTGTCCACCCATCAAGTCCATATTTTTCCAGATCACAGCTTCCTATTCCCACAATTCAAATGCTGATATTGTTCAGTCTTGTGTTATTATGGACATAGAATTAGATAATTTTGTCAGATATCAACACAGTTCTTGTCTAGATATGACAGCCCTGGGCATTACAATATTGCAGGTAATAAATCATAACAAATATAGGCCAGGAAATAATAGTGCAGAATAATTTTAAGTTCTGTTTTCAGTCCCTGGCCAATTCTCTCCTCTGTCCCCAACAAGACTTTAAATAACATGGCTGAAGTTGGCAGCAACCTCTAGAAGTCAGCTGGTCCAACCCCTTGCTCAAGCAGGACCATCTATAGTTGGTCACTCAGGATCTGGTACAAAACACCAGAAGTGACAAAATAAAAATGTTTATCTCATCATGTTGAATAATTCTTGAGGTCCTTTTGGATGGATTGGTCGAATCTCACTGAAGCTGTTAAGCAGCCTGGATACCATGCTCAACTGTAGACATGAAGATGTCTGAATCTGCAAGGCGAATCCCACAAAAAAAAAAAAAAAAAAAAAAAAAAAAAAAAAAGCCAGGAATCAGTCTGATCCTGTTCCAGCTCTTTTGAAGATAGGAGTCTGTTAATGGACCTGTTCAGGGTCCTTCAACGAATGCTGGATGCCTCTCAAAGCTACTATACATTCCTTATTTAAAGCTATATGGAATTAGTTACCACACTATCTCTGCTAACCTAGAAAAGGAGGAGATAAGTGCCTAGATAAGGCCTACCTTTTAGATGGCTAGAGCACCTCACTGCAAAGCATCTTACTTTTCCTGCTACTGTCTATTATACTCAGGAGAGGTGTGTATCTATTATACTACCTATTACTATCTATTTTATCTATTACTATCTCCTATCTATTATACTCATGAGAGATTCACAAGTGCAGTCTCTTTAAGAGGAGACAATTCAAAATGATGTTCTCTGAAAAAGCTCTAATGCAGTTGCATTCATCTGCAATTAATTATGATATTATTTGTGCATGGGAACTTAATTACAGATGCTTTTTCTTTAAAGAACCATCTGAAGTCAAGTGAAACAAGTTTTCAAAGAAACAGGTAAGCCTATAGTCTGAAAGAGGGGAAAAATAAATTATCTGCTGTTTCACAAATGGACAAAAGAACTTCTAAACAACAAAACATCTTTTATTACAATTTCCACTGCTGTGTCTTTGGACTATGGCCTTTAGTCTCATGTCTGGGCACTAATTGGACTGCTTTATCTCTGGTTTTTAATGAGTACAGACTCTAACAATTCCTCCTTGAAGTTCATTATCAACATCTATTCAAATTCTCATGTATTTCTGATTCAATGTTATATTATCATGGTTAATTTAACTTCCCAAAGATGCACATAGCTTTCTGAGGCACTACAGTGTTTTCAGAGCAGAATTTGTTCCCAGTGTTTCTGCTCTATATTCTAAAAACAAAAATTAATTCTTAGTAAGTGAAACAAGTGGGGCCTGATCATAAGTCCATTGCAGTTGGTGAAGTACTTCTTATTGTATTCAGGAAAGTTTGGGTCCCATTCTTGCTGCATGAAATAACACGCAGCTTTCTATTTGCATGAGTTTCTGCTATGCAATTTAGGATGAAGTGAGTTATGGCTGAATGTCAATGTACTCTTTAACGAGTTCTTGAATAGAAAAAAAGTTAATTAATTTCTGCATATTCCTTTCATGATTTTTGTAAAACAAGAAAACATTTGTTTTTCCCAAGCAAATGTTGTTAACTTAGTCTGACCTTTACTTCAATTGTGTTTATTGGTCAGAATTCCATTATATTTCAATTTCCAAACAGTGGGTAACAGCTGAACTAAACATCTTAATTGCATGCTTTGATTAAAAAAAAATAAACAGCTTAAAACTAGGAAAAATATAGATTCTCATTCTAAATAAATCTATTTGTGCATTGTGTGCTCCAGTACAGCCCAGCGATGTTCTCCAGATGGCCAGTTCTGCTTCTCTGCTGGTTTTTATTGATTATCCTGGTGTTCTTTGTACTGTAACATATAATGTTACAGCTGGTACTTTTCATTATGATTTATATGTTGGTCATATAGTGAGCCAAAGCAACTTCATAATAGAAAAAGCATCTTCTCATTTTATATTAATCTGTATGGTGACTTTTCAAGGAAGTATAATCCATACATTTAGCTACAATCATTCTATTTTCATCTTCTGCTAAATTTCATTGTTCTTCATGCCCAAGGTTTATAACCTCTTCTAGATGAACAGCTCACTTGTATGGATATATTCACTATTCATATTTATCTTGCAGGAGTGGGACATTTTAAGCATTTTGACTACCTATACAGTTTAATGCCGATGGGCAACAAGAAGAATAATCACTCTTTGATCAAATGAGCATTTCATAAAACTTAATCTTTCAGTATACACTTTAGTTAACAGTTGACATTCTGGAGACTTTATGTCATTATCATTCTTTCCCTATCAGATGAGAAGCTTACATGATATCTATGTAATTTTTTTTCCCACACATTTTGAAGAAATCAATATAACTTCTCCAGAGCCATAAAGGTAAAGGATGACCTAAGACAAAAGAGATTTTGAGCAAAATCTGCAGTGGGGACAGTATGTGCTGGTTTGAGGCTAATTGGAATATTTTAATGGAGAAAATTACACTCTAGGCTGTGAAAGGAAAACATCGTGATGTCTACTTCACTCATACGCTTGCTGGAGAATTGTTTGGGAACACTAACCAAAACAATAGATAAGTCAGTCTCTCTCTGTCTCTTGCTGGAACAGGAGCTGCTGGGGGATCTAGCAGCTTCTGGGCTCTGGCTCCTCTGCCGATTAATCCTCACTAACCACTTTTCTTCTAACCCCCCTGGCTGATCCTCCTAATTTACCTTGCATGTAAGGCAAACCTTGGGGTAAGGTACAGGGTTGGGGAGAAGGTGGAAGGGTGGTTGGGAACCCCTCCTGGGGTCTCTGATTTCTGGGAGGGAAGTTGTGTTGCTGTATTACCTTTAACTTGTCTATTTCTGTAACTATTCCTGTCTATAGTGTATATCTCTGCTTGTACATTGTGCTGAGCTGTAAATAGAGCTTCAGTCCTTAACTTCCATCCAGCTGAGTTCTAGTCTGGGTCATTTTACAAAATGTGGGGGGGCAGGGAACTCCCAAACCTTCACAATTTAGATCAAATGTCAAGTACAGTTGTTTTAATTGACATTTCAACCTCTTTGAAATATCCTAAAGATGATCTTGAAAATTAAATCACACCTGGAAGCCAGCATTCTGTGGCTAAGCTGGGTTTATCTCACTGCTTCGGTTCAGACAGGAAAGGGAAAACGACACTCTGAAGTTTCAGGACCATTGAAATGTATGCAGTGTCACGTGTGGTGAGAAAGCACCACTGAGGTATGACTTGGGCCTCACATCTTCCGCCAAACTCCACAATTATTTCACAATTCAGAAACGTATGTGGAAAAAAAATGTAGTCACATCAGATTTCCTCGTTAACCAGTATCTGGCATAACTTTAAAATAACAAAGAGGTGCAATTAAATCAGACAGGAAAGGTGATTTTTAATTTTTTTATCCCCATAGAAGACTCATGCTTTCTGGCCTTGTTGTAGCTCAAACCAAGACAGGCCCACATTAGCTTTATAACGCTTCACCAAGCTTACTTGCAATATTTCATATGCGTTATTGACTTCTGTCTTGAAACTGCTGAGCATAGTGCTACACTTTCTTCCATTGTAGACACATGCTCATTTTAACTGGTATTTCTCATATCTGTGGGGAAGTGCTTTTCCTGGAAAGTAAATTAAGTATGATGGCACTTAGAAAGGAAAATAATGAAACTGAATTGTTTGCATTCCACTGAGGAATGTGCAAAATTGGCAGATAAAAGCAATGCCCTTTTTTGAAAACAAGCTGACCACATTGGGAATAGATATTAGGCATTTCCTGTTTAGCTTCCTTGTTTCTGTTATGTGCAGCCTGTGTCATGCCTTAAAGTGGAAGAAAAAACCACAAAGAAGCATGAGAATGACAGATAAAAGAAGTGGTTTTGAAGAGATATTGTTCCCATGGAAGCCATTACTGTTTTTCTCTATTAAATAGAAGCACTTTCATACTTTGTGTGTCCTCTTCTATCTTAGTCTACCTGTAATGTTTTTTTGGATAGTCATACTGGTACCAGCAAGACTGAGGGCTGCTTGACATTATAAATGGTGATGGCATTTCATCCCATCCTTTGGCTGTAGGACTCGTTTCATAGAGGATGAATCACCCCCTTAATTACTTTCTCCCTGATACAAACCTCAGTAAAACCAGGAGTCTTCTGACTTTTCTTTTCCATTGCTATTTCTGATGTGTGGTTTTACTTGTATTTACAAGAGAGAAATGAGGGTGCATGTTAGCAAAAGGCAGAAAGGTAAAGCTTTCTCAGCTTCCCTCCATCAAATCCTTGGGGTAGCCTGGAGACAGCTGGAGGCACTCTACCTAACTGCTGAGCACCCAGCCCTTGAATGCTGCAACTATACTGTAAGTTGTCCCAAACCAGATGTGCTGGGGTCAGCTCATTCTTGCTCCAAGCTCAAAGATAAGCAGTGGGGACAGCCAGGGTCCAGGATTTCATTCACCCCAGCTCTCTTCCCTCACTGTCCCACTGCTTTTAACACAAGGACCTCAAACTGTTTTTCAAATGTTAATTCTTAATTTCCAGATGGAAAGAAAAAAAAAAAAAAAAAAAAAAGACAAAAAAAAAAAAAAGTTCCCTATTGAGATACTGAAACTTCTCAGTGATTTACTAGCAAATCAGTGACAGAGGGAAAAATAAGACACAGGTCATGATTCCCAGTACTGTTTTAGTTAAAAAACTGCCCAATCATTTAAAATCACTACAGATTATTGATGACATTTTGACTATCAGGGAAAGATAAAGTAGTATTTTTTAAATCTGTCTGTCCAGTAGAAGGAGATTAAATAAATGTGCCACAATTTTTCAATTGCTGAAGGACTGAGTAAAAGAAGTAATTTTTGATCAGATGAAACCACATAAAATCTAGAGTATGACACCAACGTTACGTATCTAACACATTAGAGTGCACCTAATATATGAAGCACTGACCTAATATTTTAATGAAAAAGCATGATACACTATTTTAAATTCCATTCCATCTGCTTCTATTGCCTTGTGAGCTGGAGACAGATATATTTTAGGAAACAAAAATTGTTAAAGTTATGTTAAAAGTATAATCTTTTATATGCAATTTTAACATTTATTTTATCTCCATATACAAAGAATTTTTAAAAAATTGTGGGAGCTGCTGTTCTCTAAGAGCAATATTGATTGTTAGAGCTGCTAAAGCCTTAATTCCCTAAATAATTAAGACTAATGTCCTAAGCAGTGTTCAATACACTCTTCTGCTGGCCCTGCCCCTTGATGGGTGAAAAGTGCCTACCAACAGTATTCTATGAACAAGTTCTTACTGTTTCATAGATTTTCCTTTTAATTTATTGCTAAATACATTTAACCAAAGATTGTGAACATTAATTGGCACTAACAGAATATATTGTAGCTTCTGGCATGTAATTTTAATAGCTTATAAGAATGTATGAATGAGTAATATTGTACAATAAATAATACATGAGTTTACATTGTTGTGAAGCATTTAAAATAGTTTAGCTTCTTTTGCACCATCTGCTCCATTCACATACTCATTGTCTGAAAAGCTTATTGTTATTAGAGACACTTATAAAAGAGAAAATTGAGCTGAATTGATAACAGAATTCCTACAATCAGGCCTTGGCTTATTCCTCAGAAAATGCTGTAGGCTAAATTAACTTTAGCTCTCTCGATGATAAATTCTGCTTTCAGGTGGTATAATTCAAGAAAATTCAATTGAAATTAATTGAGGGGTATAAATCTGGAAATATTCCAGTTGAATTAATGGAGTTATTAAGCATTTATGATCTTGTGAGAGGAAAAATGTGTCTTCTAGTCAGCACAAAACCCCTAATATGTTGGCACATGCTTAAAACGATTGTGTATTTCCACTGTAAATCTCTGCTTGCAGTAAATAAGTCCTATTCTTTGGTTATCACAAAAGGAAATATTACAGTTTGCTGAATAGAAACTCAGGACAATTTGGAAAATGTGCATAAAACAGATTTTTGAAGTGAGGTGAAATTAACTTCAGACTTTATTTGCATGCCAATAAACAGTTTGTCTGATATCTGCATTGTCTCAGATATACAAATTAAAAATCCCTCTAGGTCTACAAATACATAGCACAATATATTTCTAATAATATAATAATCATTTCTAAACAGAACTCACTACTAAAAACCTAAGTGCATCCTCTTTTGGGCTCCTTCTGAAATTATTTTAACATACACTGTTTGTAGATGATAGACTGCCTTACTGTGAGTCATCTTGAAAACAATTACCTTGAATGTTTTGCTTCTAGTGAAAGAAGTGGTTTGTTCTTTGTTTTTCTTCCAGGTTTTGCTTTGTTGTGTTATGTTTGTTTGCTTTTTTTTCATATGGGATTAAATACACAACCAACATATGATTAGTATGTAGTGTTGCAGGGACAGTCCAGTGCATTTAAGCAATAAACTGATCAGTTTAATGCCCTTAAAGTCAAAACATTAGTTTTGTTTTTCAAGTGTGAATTTTATTCACAGACATAATTTTGTGATCACTTTTCTAATTTAAAATTGCTGTTACAGATTACAGTGTAAAGCACCAAAGAGCTATTTGACAGGGAAAAATAAAATACAGAGTCCATAACAGACATGCTATAGAAAATGACACAGAAAGCTTTCCTAAGTGGTAGACAACAAGTAGAAGCGAAAACTTTGTCTCTACTGAATATTGAATAAATAACATGGAACTTACCTGGAGAAAACCAGTGAACAGCAGAAAACTTTGGTGGAACAATTTACAACAGCTGATGTGTTTGTCCCAGGAATGTGCTCTTCCTAATGAGTGGATTTTTAACTAATGAGAATCTGAGGGCATCTGAAGCTAAGGGCAGAATTTCACCTAAACCCTCATCATGCAAATTACTTAATTTAAAATTTAGCCATATTATCTGTCAGTAATTTTTCTTGCCATACTAATTTTGTATCACCTACTTTTATGGCCTGATAAGGGAATGACCAGACTGGTATTTGAGAATAATTAAGTTGTGCTTTTGAAAGTGCCGTGCTCTGAACTTAGTAGTGGCAGTCATTAACAGCAGGGACAGCTCAATCACCATGGCAGAGGTAAAAGCAGAGATGTTTGCAAATTTGAGCAAACAAAATAGTTCAGGAAGAGGTATTTCAAAGAGAACTGGCTGGCTGCACACAGAGGGGTGATGAATGGAGCTAAATCTAGTTGGTGGCCAGTCACAAGTGGTTTTCCCCAGGGCTCAGTACTCTGTTCAGTAGCTTTATTGGTGACATGGACAGCAGGACTGAGTGCACTCTCAGTAAGTTTGTAGACAACAAAAAGCTAGGCAGGAGCGTTGATCTGCTTGATCATGCAAAAAGGCTCTGCAGAGGAACCTGGAAAGGCTGGATTGATGGGCTGAGGTCAGCTGCATGAGGTTCAACAGGGCCAAGAACTGGGTCCTGCACTTGGATTGCAACAACCCTGTGTAGTGCTACAGGCTTGGGGCAGAGAGGTTGAAAACTTGCCTGGCAGAAAAGGCCCTGGGGGGTGCTGGTTGACAGCCATCTGAACATCACAGTATCAGTATCACAGTATCACCAAAGTTGGAAGAGACCTTAAAGATCATCAAGTCCAACCCATTACCACAGACCTCAAGACTAGACCACGGCACCAAGGGCCACGTCCAAAGCCTCCTTGAACACAATTCAGCACCATGGCTGTCAGTCGGATGAAGGCAAGAAAAAGCGTGTGTACCCAGACAGAATTGGTGCTTCAGCACGCAAGAGTCCAAGCTGCTGGTTGCAGGGAGTGCTGGAGCCTGGAACTTGCCATGGAGGGGGAAAGGGAAAACAGCTGTGTGAGGTGTGAGCAGGTGAACTTTCTCCTCAGTCTGGTGGCGGAGCTGAAGTATCCAGGTTCAGGTCAATAAGGGAAAGTGAAAGGAAGCTAGATCTGTGGGAGCAAGCTCTGCAGACACCCCCTGCTGGGGGAAGTGTTCCTGGAAAGAGGATACAGGTCCCTGTCAGGGGCAGCAAGGGACATTCACCCAGGCCCTCTCCTCCTCTTCCATTGCCTCTGCATAATAAGTATGAGGCCCTGCAGGCCGAGGGCAGTGGGGATGAGAGGGCTGAGGAGCAGCCATCTGGGGAGGTGCCTAGGGCAAAGCGGCCCTCACCAACTATAATAACCAGCTCCACAAAGGAAAAGAGAAGGGTTATAGTTGTTGGGGACTCTCTTCTGAGGGGGACTGAGTGACCTATATGTCGTCCTGACCCATCCCACAGGGAGGTCTGCTCAGGGAGGTGGTGGAGTCATCGTCCCTGGAGGTGTTCAAGGCAGGTTTGGGCATGGCACTTGGTGCCACGGTCTAGTCTTGAGGTCTGTGGTAATGGGTTGGACTTGATGACCTTTGAGGTCTCTTCCAAGCTTGGTGATACTGCGATACCTCCAGGGACGGTGACTCCACCACCTCCCTGGGCAGCCTGTTCCAGTAGCCAATGACTCTCTCAGTCAAGAACTTTCTCCTCACCTCAAGCCTAAACTTCCCCTGGGGCAGCTTGAGACTGTGTCCTCTTGTTCTGGTGCTGGTTGCCTGAGAGAAGAAATCAACCTCCTCCTGGCTACAACCACCCTTCAGGTAGTTGTAGACAGCAAGAAAGTCTCCCCTGAGCCTCCTCTTCTCCAGACTAAACAATCCCAGCTCCCTCAGCCTCTCTTCATTAGCCAGCAGGTGGCTGAGAAGGCCAACAGCATCATATCTTATATCAGAAATAGTGTGGTCAGCAGGAATAGCAAAGTGATTGTGCCTCTGTACTTATCACTGTTGAGACCACACTTCAAACAAATGCTGTGTTCTGTTTTGGGTCACTCACCCTAGGAAAGGAAGGTGCTGGAGTATGTCAACAGAAAAGCTGCAAAGCTGGTGAAGAGTCTTACAAGGAGCAGCTGAAGAAACAGGAATTGTTTAGCCTGGACAACAGAAGGCTCAGGGGAGGCATTATTGCTTTTTACAGCTATTTGAAAAGAGATTGTAGGGAGGTGGGTGTTGGTCTCCTCTCTCAAGTAACAAGTGATAGGGTGAGGGCAATGAGGGCAAACGGCCCCAACCTGTGCCCGAGGTGGTTTAGATTGGATGTTAGGAAACACTCACCTGCTGGGTTGTAAAGCATTAGAACAGTCTGCCCAGGGAACTGATTGAGTCACTACCCAGGGAACTGATTGAGTCACTATCACTGGAGGTATTTAAAAGATGCATAGAAGTGGTGATTAGGGACATGGTTTAGTGGTGGACTTGACAGTGTTAGGTTAATTGTTCTATTCAATAATCTTATGAGTCTTTTCCAAACTAAGTGGCTCTGTGCTTTGAGGATAAACCTCCCTAAAACCTTATCTCAGAGTGTTCAGTCTTTGCCGTTCCCTGAGCAGGACACCTACAAGTGGACCCCAGGGATGGCTGATTCCTGATCGTGGTGGCTGAGAGTCATGGGATGACATGAGTGACAAAAAGCAGGGCATGAGGCACAGGAAATATCATAGCACCTTTGTGTGCTCCTCAAAGAGGCTTTTAAAATGATTCAGTATGACAACAACTTCAACAGCTATATTTTGACTCAACAACCAGTCAAAAGCTCATCAGACATATAGGGATGGATAGCAGTCCCTACACACAGGGATGGTTAAGGGCATTTGTGTATCATAATTGTGCAGACAAGAATGTCCTAAATGCCCACATACCCATGTGGAATTGCAAAGTGTAAAAGAAAGAAACCCTGAGTTTCCCCATCTTAGCAACCATGACTCTTGCCATATAAGTATTAATTTTAAAATAAATACAGGAAACAAGTACAGAGAATTCTTGGAACAGCTACAGACATTTTTGTTGTTGTTGTTACTACATTTGTCTCCAAATCTGCACAGTTATTTGAATTAAATAGGAAACCAGTAGCTCCCTAAGCCTGAGAAATAATAAAGGCAAGTTTCCTACTGGCCTGTGCCTCATCCTTGACTGAGCTCCAAACTAAGGTTTCCCAAGGTCGAGGCATGCACAGCAGATATCCTGTGCTGTGTCTCCAGCCATTAGGGTCTGTCTCATTTTCTTGTCTTTTACTTAGCAACTTTTCTCCAAAGGTAAAGAGGAGACAAAGGCAACTCATGAACTTGTTTCTTCAAGGCATCACAAGTCATTCAGGGAGCGCACAGCTGATGGAGCAAGAGAAATTATTTCAATTACTGGGGAAAAAAGCCAGCAAGAGAAAAAAAATCCCCATGTGTTCAGGATGATGAAACAGCCGTAAAATAACACAGAATGGAAGGAACAGCTTTGAGAACAAGAAGTTTTTATAGTACTACAGTATTACAATGTTAATACTAAATAAAAGTCAGTGTGATACATTAACCCACAGCAGGATTTGGATTTTCATCTTTCTTTCTATCTATGCTTGTGTGGGCACTAAGAACTCAGGGCATTTCACAGATGTTGCTATTTTCATTTGAGCTTGCAGTTCTATTTGGTAGTTGAGAAATAGAGATCATGAGGGAGGTGCAACAATTGCCATGAATCAGAAGCTGTCAGTTTCTGACATCTGACAAAGGGTTACCTGCATGTGTATAAATATAATTCTGACAGAGGAGGAGGATGACACCAAAATTTGCAGTTTAGCTCCTGCTATCCACTCCCTGTGCTGTACAAAGCTTCTGATAAATCCAAAACCCCAGAACAGCCTTGCTGTATGTTTTCATGAACTCAGGTGGTGAGCATCTACGTTAGGAGCCTTCTCAAGATATACTCCTCAGCAGCTGGACCTCATCCTCAGGCACACAGATAATCCTTGTGGGACAGAAGGAGTGATGGTCTGCAGGAAAAGAGAGGGAGAGACTGGTAGGGGAATAAATCAGAGAGACTTATGCTCTAATTTTATATCAGTGACAAATGAAACCCAGATCTTAAACGAATTTGAGGAAGAAACCTGCACTTTATGTAAAGAGGTATTTGTTTAGAGCTGGAGAGGAAGCTTAGCTGTTCCCAGCTACCTATAAATAATGATATTATTATTTCAAAGTTTATTTCCTGATAAATATATATCAAGAGAAATGTCTCAGGAAATCACAATAGGACTATGAGTTGCCACACGCATAAAATGTAGTCTGTTTTCAAATACAGAATTGTTTGGGTTTTTCTCTTTATTTTTGGTTTGTTTTTTTAAATTTTTTTTCCCCCAGCTAACTGAAAAAATAATTACAATGTATTTTTCCTAATTAATTACCAATTAAATATTAGTGTTTAAACACTATAGGGAAAATATGAAGTCCTGATATATATTAAAACCCAGGTTTTACACCATGTCACAAACACATTCCAAATGATAAATGCTTTCAAAACACTTCATCTTATTAAACAACTGAACTAATGCAGCAGTTCTCTGAAAAAGATACATTTAATAGTAAAGTTACTTTCTACATTTTTAGAAAAAATTAAATTAATCACTGCCTAAAGATGAATTCCTTGTGCTCAATAGCTGGGGAAAAATGTCTAAGAACATGTGAAGGAATAATCTGGTATTAGACTGAGTTTTAAAACCGATTTTAAAATAAATGTTGTCAAGTTGATTAGACTGGTGAGCTATGGCTTAATTTCAAGCCTATACATGTACCTGGAGCTGAAATCCACTCCTAAGGGCCTATTTTAATTAAAACGAATGTCGAGTATTGTGTCCAGTTCCGAACTCCCCAATTCAAGAGAGTGCCTACTGAAGAGAGTCCAATGAAGGGTCATGAGAAAGATCATGGGACTGGAGCATCTCTCTTGTAAAGGAGAGGGTGAGGGACTTGGTGTTCTTTAGCCTGCAAAGTAGAAGACTAAGAGAGGATCTTATAAATGCATAGCAGTATCTAAAGGGTGGAAGTCATAAGGATAGGGCTGGGCTTTTTTCAGTGGTGGCTAATGACAGGATAAGGCAATAGGTACAAACTACAACATAGGAGGTTTCACTTGAACTTAGGCAGAAACACCTTTACTTTACAAGTGACAGAGCACTGGAACAGGCTGCTCAGAGACGTTGTGCAGTTTTCTTCCCTGGAGACTTTCAAAACCTGCCTGGCCATGTTCCTGTGCAATCTGATCTAGGCACACCTGTGTTAGCAAGGGATGTTGGACTAGATAATAGCCAGAGGTCCCTTCCACCCCTACTATTCTGCGATCCTATGATTCTATGAAGTAAGAGGCTTTGCGCTCCTGTGGTCAAATTTCCAAGTCACATCATTGCCTAAAGATTCAAACAGGCACTTGTTGATGTTATTAAGAGCAGTTGAAATGATTTGGCTTCATAAGACACACACAAAATTATCCAAATATTTTGTTGTTGTTTATTGGTGATTTCAATGCAGTCAGGCACCTAGCTATCTTTAGGTTTAAGACTGATTGCATTGAACTGGGTTTGTTGCTTTTCAAAGCATTGTTAGGTAGTTACCTGCACTTTAAGCCCTTATATAATTTTATAAATATATCCCTTCAAGGGTTAGAAAGTTAAAGGATTAAATTTCTGAATTCATTCAATGTTAAATACTGCACATTTGATTTTATGGACAGATAAACTAACACATACCCTAAAACCATCTAGCTAACCATGAAACAATAAGCTGCATCTCCCAGCTTTCTGTTTGGATAGGGACATGTTTGGAATGCTGGTACTGACTATCAGCAGTATTTTTGTCAATGCTTATCACCCACAACTTTCGGGGAACAGCATCCTTCTGTGACAGGCTTTCAGTAAAGTTTGGCTAAAGTTAAGGATGCTTATGTCATCTCTGCTAGAAAAGTGTTTGGACCATGTTGCCAGCATTGATCCTGCAACCCCTATCTACCTCCCCCAAGCTGCATGATGAAAGCCAAATTATAGAATCATAGAATCATAGAATGGTAAGGTTGGAAGGGACCTCAAAGATCATCTAGTTCCAACTCCCTGCCATAGGCAGGGACACCTCCCACTAGGACAGGTCACTCAAGGCCNTTAAATCTCCCCTCTTCCAGTTTAAACCCATTGCCCCTTGTTCTGTCATTGCGGAATCTTGTCAATAGTCCCTCCCCAGCCTTCCTATAGGCCCCCTTCAGATACTAGAAGGCTACTATCAGGTCCCCTCGAAGCCTTCTCTTCTCCAGGCTGAAGAGCCCCACTCTTGTAGCCTGTCCTTATCGCCTATTACCCTACTTATTTTGAGGGGAGGCATCAGACCACCTGCTGCTGAACTGCCATGTTACTCACAGACAACAAACCATAGATAGATACGTATAAACTCTTTCTATTAGGAGTAGCTCTGAATAATGGCCTGTGTAAGTGGCACTTCTGCCACACAGAAAAGGACAGTGAGTGTGCATAGCTTTAGGGTGAAATAAAGGCCATCCGTGTGCTAAGACAGGGAAATTAGAAATCAACCAAAACCAGTGTGAAGTTTAGCCTAGCAATCTAGTTTCATTGGGAGAAAGACAAGGGATTTAATAGTGTTACAAGGAAATTTTGCAATAAGATTAGAGGTACTGGGAGAGCAACATCAAATGATCCCTCTTAGCCTACTGGAAAACAAGATATTAAAGGAAAACTCCCTTCACATAGGGAATCTAAAAAGAACCTAAAAATCCATTTAAGACAGAACCTCTTACAGCCATGCCTCTGCATTTCTGTAAGCATTTAATTCTGTGGGTAAATTAAAAAAATAAACAAAACCAAAAACCAACGAACAAACCTGCACTTTAGTAATATTCTTTGGATGTATCCAGTGGTTTGAAGAACCTTCAGTTTTAGATATTCTTGCAAGAAGTTCCTGAGAATACACTCAGCATAGTAGAGAGACACCCAAGATCTTGCTCCGTCAATGGTGAAGTTTATAATACAAAGACAAAATCCAAAGGTAGAAATGTCCTTAAAGCCTGCAAGCATTTGTAAGCTTGTTACACTCAAATGCAGTTTTGGAAGGGTAAATGCTTTAACAAGTCTCATGAAATCAGATCTGTGACTCCCCAACTCTTGGCACATCTTTCAAACAGTGACAAGTCAGGTTGACTCACTGAACATCTTTCCCTAAAGAGTAACTAGTTCTGAGATGCTGAGATACTTTATTCAAAGCCCTTTTCCTATTTATTTATTTTTAATCTCTAATATTGCCATTATTTGGCTCTCCTTTATAGAAAAATGTTGTGCCATTTTTTGTTGTTTTTCCCTGAACACAGATGGATTTTCATTGTCATGCCAAAGGGAGCTAGCAATCTCATCACAAAGAAAGAGAATAAATAACAGACCTCTTTCATGGTTGAACAGAGGAATGAAGTTATATTTAAACTGTAAGGAGGAAGACATGGAATATATTGTTCAGCTTCATGCAGAGAGGTGGTTGACTCACAGGCCTGTACAGCTGACAGTACTTTCAAGCAACAGCAGGAGATAAATTAATAAGGAGCAAAAAAAATGTCAATTTATGTTGATTAAAAGGGGAAACTAAAGAACAGTCATGACTTCCCACATACTTCTGCAAGGCAGGTTTCTTCTGTTTCTGTTGTATAGCCAGAAAGCAAGAGCTGACACCTGTGGCAAAACAACATCTCCAGCATGACACCAAGCTGGGGGCTGATGTTGCTGGGTTGGAGGGCAGAAGGGTTCTGCAGTGGGACCTCGACCGCCTGCACAGATGGGCAGAGTCCAAGGGGATG
>VWZE01010856.1:264087-278512 GCA_013396675.1 Eubucco bourcierii
CACTGACAAAGATGTTAAACAGCACTGGTGCCAGCACTGACCCCTGAGGGACACCACTTGTCACTGGTTTCCAGGTGGACATTGTGCCGTTGATCACCACTCTCTGTGTGTGACCATCCAGCCAATTCCTTATCCAACGAATCAACAAAGAATCTCGCCCAGCTTTGGCATTACCCCTTGTGAGCAAAGCTCAGAGGCCATTTCTCTGTAGCTGAAGGCTGAACTTCATAGCCCCCAGGTATAGCTCCTTCACTTGACCCCATTGCAGGACTAGCTGTTCCCAGAAACATGGGGAGAAAAAAAAAACCGCTGGCTGGTTTTGCTGCCCAGCAGTTCCTCTACACTTGCAAGGTGCGGAGCTCCTCTCTGATGAGTTGTAAAGGTGGTACAGGTCTTGCCTGTCCTCCTGGTGTGATAACAGCAGTTCAGAGCCTTCTGCTGTGCAAACTTCATGTAGGAAAACAAACATCCAAGTGCTTCCACCTACTCTCCCCTTGCTAGACTCACCTAACATGCACACATTCCTGGAAGCATTATCCAGAGTTTCAAGTTCTCGAAGGTTAAACTGCTAAGTTACTATTCATCTGGGCTCTATGATGCACCTTAACTTCAAGGAATTAAAGGTGTCCATTCTGGAACTGCAGTTTCAGGAAGTACATACAAGGATGCCAGGTGGTACATATTGTACCTGAGATCTCTTTCATAGAATCATAGAATGGTAAGGTTGGAAGGGACCTCAAGGATCATCTAGTTCCAACCCCCTGCCATAGGCAGGGACACCTCCCACTAGTACAGGTTACTCAAGGCCTCATCCAATCTGGCCTTCAACACATCCAGGGAGGGAGCAGCCACAACCTCCCTGGGCAACCTGTTCCAGTGCCTCACCACCCTCACTGTAAAGAACTTCCTCCTAACATCCAGCCTAAATCTCCCCTCTGCCAGTTTAAGCCCATTGCCCCTTGTCCTGTCATTGCAGGAGCTTGTAAATAATCCTTCCCCAGCCTTCCTGTAGGCCCCCTTCAGATACTGGAAGGCTACTATCAGGGTCCCTCGAAGCCTTCTCTTCTCCAGGCTGAAGAGCCCCAACTCTCTCAGCCTGTACTCATAGGAGAGCTGCTCCAGCCCTCTGATCATCTTTGTGGCCCTCCTCTGGACCCGCTCCAACACTTCCATGTCCTTCCTGTGCTGAGGGTTCCAGAACTGCACACAGTACTCCAGGTGGGGTCTGACGAGAGCAGAGTAAAGGGGCAGAATCACCTCCCTTGCCCTGCTGGCCACGCTTCTCTTGATGCAGCCTAGGACTCGGTTGGCTGTCTGGGCTGCATGTGCACACTGCAGGCTCATGTTGAGCTTTTCATCAACCCAGACTCCAAGGTCCTTTTCCTCAGGGCTGCTCTCCAGCCATTCACCACCCAGCCTGTATTTGTGCTTGGGATTGTGCCTACCCAGGTGCAGGACCTTACACTTGGCCTTATTGAATTTCATGAGGTTGGCCTGGGCCCACCTCTCCAGCCTGTCCAGGTCCCTCTGGATGGCATCCCTGCCCTCTAGCAAGTCGACTGTGCCACACAGCTTGGTGTCATCTGCAAACTTGCTGAGGGTGCACTCCATTCCTCTGTCCATGTCACTGACAAAGATGTTAAACAGCACTGGTCCCAGCACTGACCCCTGAGGGACACCACTTGTCACTGGTCTCCAGGTGGACATTGTGCCATTGATCACCACTCTCTGGGTTCGACCATCCAGCCAATTCCTTATCCAACAGTGCTCCACCCATCAAGTCCATGTTTTTCCAGTTTGGTGACCAGGATGTCATGTGGGACAGAGTCAAATGCCTTACTCAGGTCCAGGTAGATGACATCAGCTGCCCTTCCCTTGTCCACTGTCGCTGTGACTTCATCATAAAAAGCCACTAAATTTGTCAGGCAAGATCTGCCCTTGGTGAAGCCATGCTGGTTCCCACCAATCACCTCTGGTTTGTTTTCCATTTGCCTTAGCAGGACTTTCAGCAGGATCTGCTCCATGATCTTGCCAGGCACAGAGGTGAGGCTGACTGCTCTGTAGTTTCCAGGGTCATTCTTTTTACCCTATCTTTCCCACTATCTTCTTTTCTCTCAAGAAGGGATATCCTGGGCCACTATAGGGATGCAGTTTGTAACATAATGGCGATATTTGATCACAAAGAAGCAAAAAAGTATCAAGAGTTACACCTATATATATTTGCATAAAGCTGTAAAGGCAAAAATCATTAAAAAAAAAAAACTCCAAACCCCTTAGAAAGTCCATGATACCTGTGAATTTGTAGAGACTAAACCAGAGATTATAATCACATGTAACAAACCAACCCAATTATTCACTGAATGAGGAAGAACATCAGAACCTTGTGCAATAAACTTTTATTAGAAAACTGAAATGTTACAGAAATACAGTATAGGCACTGTCTAGAAGTCAAATGTCCAGTGTTTAAGGAAAGAGAACAGCCTCCAGCACAACACAAAACTCTTGGCAAATTTAGGATTTTGCCCAAGATCCCCAACTCGACATTTGTAGCAAACATTTTTGCAGACCAAAATCACACAGTGGAAACACTGCCTTAGGCAAAGCAAGAATCTGGGTGACCCTTTGGCCAGTTCTTAGATTGACTGTCTTTTGATGTTAGAAGCAGTCAGTACATTTACATGCTAGCCATTCCACCCACATTTTCATTTCTTGCTGTATTTCTTGGATTGAAAATGTCACTGACATTACCTGTTCCTGTAGCACTCTGGGCCTGGTGGTGAGCATGATGCAGCTGAACCTTTTCCTCAAATCCACTCTGTACCATTTATAGCTAAAAACTGGCATGAAATTTCAATAAAATATCCCTCAAACTTCATCTCAATGGTTGAACAAAATTTAGAGTAATGCGGAAAGAACCCTGAGCTGGTTTTATAATTGCAAAAAACTTGATCACCGTCACTGGCCATAGTGATTGCCATGTTAATTGTTGCATTCTCTGCACTTGTGGTATCATGCCAAGATCCAAAAATTCCCTTGGAGTAAATTGAAGTGAACTGACTTGGAATGATTGATGAGTTATGTTTATCAGATCCAATGAAAGCTCTCAGTCACTTGCACCTTAAGGATGCTCGGTTGTTAAAAGCTCTCTAAGGAAAAGCTCTACTGTTTTGCCCTCAGGTCCTGGGCTATAAATTCTTGCCTAGGCAGTACAGCCATGTTAAAAGTTGTTAAAGCCTCAGCTGGTGCAGAAGTTCCACTATAAATAGGCATTTGTAAGGCCAAAGACAAACAATGTTCTTAAAATTGTTGAAGGCAAACCTGGTGAGATTTTTCCTTTACTCAAAAGGCCAGGATGCATCTCTATTGAAAAACCAGTGCAGAAGAAGAAAAAACAATGGTGATACACGCACTAATACATATGTGTATATATACATACACATATACACAGAGAGTCATTGCCATCTCTGTGGTCCACAGCAATTGTAATGAAAGCAACAATAAATGAGCAGTGCATTCTGGAGTGTGGGCTAGCATGAGATATGAAATAGATGCATTACAGACTTCTGAAGTGCCTGTTTCACTTTGGGGAGAGGTATAACCTCCTGTTGCAAAAGTACTGCTACTCTTTGGAGTGCATATTGCAGCTGATTAGCTCTGTGGACTGCATTGCTTAATGGACAATTTTGTTTTCAAATACTTCAAAACTGTTGGCTCAGAATCACATGTTGAAACAAGACTCACTTGTGTAGATTGTTTACTGGGTTTTGTTTGTTTGCTTGTTAAAACTTTTAGACTAACTTTAGCTATTCAGTTTCATCAAGAGAAAAACAAACACATCGAAGCACAAAGTGAGGTTTTATAAGTAATTGCGCTTTTGAGGGGAAACAGAGAAGTAAGAAACACAGTAAGAAACAATTTGCTCTAATAAAAAAGAACATGTAGAAAGGGAGATAGTCAACTAAGTTCCTGCTACAACATAGAAAGCATTGACAGCAGTACTCAAGTAGTGGCAGATCCTCATTCCATTTCTTTTTTGGCACTCCTCTCTTCTGGTAAGCAGTGCTGAGTTGGGTTTGTGTCCACACACAGATTGGAATCACCTTGAGATGCCCTTCCCCAGGAAGCTAACACTAGTGCTGTATCTTAAGCAATCTAGACATTGCGATAGGGAAAGGGTAAAAACAAGGAAGTACTTGTGCAACACTGCATGACCACCAGAAGGGGTTACAGCGGGAATGGTGGGTTTTACATTCATATATCTGTGTCAGCTTTGAGAACTACACTGACAATTGCCCACCACCAAGGAGGGTCTGCCAAAGCCTCCACCATAAGCTCAGGCCAGCAACTAGGGGCAGCATGACAAAAGTGCGATCATGTGCTGGCACTTCTGAGTGCTGAAATTCAGTTAGTACAAAATTCTCACATGTTCCTGCCTGCTAGTATTGAATTCTCTGGTGTTCTAGAAGGGTGCCCAACATCTCCACATCTTGTTTCTTTCAGCATTCTTTGTTTGCATCAGTGCAACATTAGCTGTAACCCTTCTAATTTTCTCCTTGGAGCATATGCTCAGCATCCTGAGTGGGTTGACTGGTCTTTACATATGTGAAACTATTCTTACTAATATCGAAAAAATAATAATCTGTCCTATGTAGATCTTATTTTTCTCTGACAAGAGTGGTGTTTGCACTTTTTAATAATTTTTAGCACACTTACATTTTTCATTTACAGGTTAGCCGGAGGCTATAAGGCCGTAAAGGTAACATCCGAGGCTATAAGGGTAATATCAGAGGCTATAAGGGTAATACTCATGGCCAAATTGTGCAGCTGCAAGAGAGTAAACTCAAAATGAAACAAAAAGCACTGTTACAGGAAACAGGAAACATTGATGAATCCACAAGTTAGCTTCAGATGAAATATTTTTTCTAAATTTTGTACGCTTTAGAAGTATACCAGGAAGTGATGGTTATTTGCATTGATATTCTTGTTTCAAATGAAGCTTGCAAGAACAATAACCACCTCTAATGTGCCCCTGAAAGAAAACCCAACAATTAATTTATGTGGCTTTTGCTTTATTTTGATGGGCAAACACCATTTAGATATTTGATCCTGGTTGGTGGTCCCATACCACTATATAGCCCATCTTCCTGACAGGATGGTGGAGGTATTCTAGCCTGGTAGTTTCCAGCATTGCTGCTTTTGCATAGCTACACAAATTCTCTACAAGCCATTCTTCAAGATACTGCAGATGAGTGCCCCCGCACCCACTGAAAGAATTCTGCCCTTCAATGTTTATAGAGTGTATTGTTTAATAAGATTGCATTTAAATTTCTATAAAGGTTGTCAGTCCAATGCTTATGACTCAGAACAGAAACTTCCTCAGAGAAAGACTTCATTTAACCACTGACTTCCTGATACAGAGAGTGAGCAGCACACTATAAAGACAGGTTATAAACATACAGCTTTAAACTAACCAGCAAGCAGCTCTGGCTTCAGAAATTTTATTACTTTTTATTAAATGCAGAAGAAATTGTCTAGCATTGGAAAGTGCTAAAGAGAATGAAAAAGCTATTTGACAAGATTTATTAGACATATTTTATCATGCATTTTCTGTCCAGAGCAATTTCACAGCTGCAGACTAAACAGAATTAAATTAAGCTTTGACAGATTTGTTTGGAAGCTATTGTGGGCCAACAGACCCCAAATCATTTTTTAGTTTTACATAACTTAAGAAGGATTCTGAATTCCTTCCATAGCCACGGTTGGGTTTGTTTTGTTTTGTTTTGTTTTGTTTTTTAGATGGCAAGATACTTAAAATATAAATATGAACAGGAAATACACTATTTTCTGAATTATTGAGTTCTGTCATTTGGTATAAATGTTATAGAATCACTTTGACAAATGCGTTCAGCTCCAGCTTAAAAGCAGCTCAATTTTTTGCCCCCACTCACTCCTGCTGGAGTCACGTTACAGATCCTTACAAACCTGTACATTTCTCTCTAAATGTATCCATCATTAACTTCTAAACACCTTTCCTGAAGTAATGGCTCAGGACAAAAAAGGTATTTTTGCCTCTGCTTCTCATGAAGTCCCTCATCACCTGATAAATGAGGACATAGTCACAGTGGATTGTTTAGAAATTACACGTATGGTCAGAAATTTTACCTATTGAGCAGAAACTGTAGCTATTCAGTGATCAGGAAGTATTAAAACAGTTACACCTTCTCTCAGGTATTCTGCTATTTTGTTTTGCCATGATACCTCATCTATTCTTTCCTGTTCTCCTAGACACACTGTCTTTCCTCTGAATGTGTTCAAGGTTAAATTCCAGAAAACAGGGAGACAGAATCATACACAGTATTTCTGATAGAGTGCATTAGGGCCTTGCACAACAGCACTAACAACACTCTGACTTTAGAGGAAATTTCTCCCCTGAAGCTTTTGGGACTTCCATTCACCTTTCCAAGGCCACACTGCCAGGGCAGCACCCATTCATTCTCAGACAAACCCCCCTTGGTTGTTCTCAACTGACAGTTAGACACAGTGCCTTTTACTACTGAATTTCATCTCATTCCTACGACTCATCCTCAAAGCTGCTGTACTCTGTCTAATATTCTGATCCTTTTCATATTCAATGACAATAAATAACACAAACAGCTCAAACTGCAAAATTAAACAGACTGCAGGTTATAGATTACATCATGTTTGAAACAAACCACACATAATTATAGAGACTTTGCCAAACATTCTGTATATTCAAGAACAATATAAAAAAATTGTGTGGGTTATTATTTCATCAAAAATATTTTTCAGTATAAACATGAATTGATTTTTGCCTTCTCTTTTGAAGGTTTAGAGTTCATGTACTTACTCTAATCCACCTTCTTTACAGTATTCCTTAGGTAACCAGTTAATACTGAATTATTTCAGTGTGAAGGAAGTCTCTGTATGACATGGGCTTGTGTAACTCTTTCAGCCTTGACTTTACACACAGACATAGTCAGAGAAAAGAGAAGTATAAATACACAGCAACAATCGAACACACCTAAACCTGTTTGGGAAACTGGATCTGTCATTCAGTCACATTTGGCTAAAGATTTTAGCATTACAGAGCACCACAAAACTTGTTAAGACCATCCACACTCCAAAAAAGTTCATAGAATCATAGAATGGAAAGGTTGGAAGGGACCTCAAGGACCATCTAGTTCCAACCCCCTGCCATAGGCAGGGACACCTCCCACTAGGACAGGTAACTCAAGGCCTCATCAAACCTGGCCTTGAGCACCTCCATGGAGGTATTCCACAACCTCCCTGGGCAACCTGTTCCAGTGCCTCACCACCCTCACTAGAAAGAACTTCCTCCTAACATCCAGTCTAAATCTCCTTTCTGCCAGTTTAAGCCCATTGCCCCTTGTCCTGTCGTTGCAAGACCTTGTCAATAATCCCTCCCCAGCCTTCCTGTAGGCCCCCTTCAGATACTGGAAGGTTGCTATCAGGTCCCCTTGAAGCCTTCTCTTCTCCAGGCTGAAGAGCCCCAACTCTCTCAGCCTGTCCTCATAGGAGAGCTGCTCCAGCCCTCTGATCATCTTTGTGGCCCTCCTCTGGACCTGCTCCAACACTTCCATGTCCTTCCTGTGCTGAGAGCTCCAGAACTGCACACAGTACTCCAGGTGGGGTCTGACAAGAGCAGAGTAAAGGGCCAGAATCCCCTCCCTTGCCCTGCTGGCCACGCTTCTCTTGATGCAGCCTAGTTATGCCATGGTTTTAATTGTAAGCAATCTAGAAAAAGAAGTGAATTTATTTCTTACCATTTACAATTTGGCAATCTATATGACATTTACAAGCAGAAGAATGTAGTAACTAAAGGCTGTCTTCTGCCACTACGAAAATTTCTCATGTTCCTTCGTTCTGAATTGATCACTGTAGCTAGTAATCAAAAAAACTACCTAATTATTATAATGTATCATAATGGGAATAATTCTATATTGCCTGTAATATCATACCTCAGCCTAATGCAATGTGTAAAAAGTATTAAAATAGTGTACAAATTGTCCTGAGCTTTATTCCATCTGAGCTGAACAAATCGCTATCAGTTAAAAATTGGCTTAGCTTTTATGAAGCTTAGTAAAAAATTAACACCCCCCTTAAGCAAACATTCTGCAGTGTATGCTTATGGAAAATTATTCTCATGGTAATCAGCTGTACATGCTGACAAACTTGTTCTTTTCTCATTGCCTAGCTGCCTACCAACCTCCTCTGACTTCCAGCCATGACCTCTCTGGAAGAGCTGTCATAGCAGCAGCAAGTATTTTCCCAGAAAAACCTATTAACTATGTTGTAGGTTTCCAGGTTTTGAAAAGCAACTCATCACACTGTGAGAGTTATTTTAAATGAAGATGTTTTGTTTAATCTTTTAAACAGATTTTTAAAAAAAATTTAAAAAAAATCAAGGACAAGAAACCTAACTGAGTAAACCAGGTTAGCATTGCATGTTTGCTGTTGCAGGAAACGCAAAGACCAAGTCTAGAGCTCAGATAAAATCATTTCTGGCCCTCTTTAAATCCACAAAAATATCTAATCAGCTGAAAAATGGTAGGCGTGAAGCTGAGATAGATATTTTTAGTACATGATGATAAGTTTGAAGAATCATGACATCTCCAAAAAAAAGTTACACATCTTCCAAAGTTCATCACAAAGAATAGAAATGAAAATGATTAAAGGAACTTAAGTAAATTTCTCTACTTCAGGTTGTCTCACGTAGAATCAATATTTATTCAAGGATGGTTAGGTTTAGGAGACAAATTTCTGTAGATGTTCTCCAAGTTTAATGATTCCTCCCTCTGGATCAGCTGCTGAGTTCTTGTATGTGTTTACAAGGCACTTGGGCATTAAATCTGTGTAGGGCTTAAGGCACTGCTGTGCTGTGCATACTGGGCTATTTCACTTAAAAAAAGAAAAAAAAAACCCAAATCACCTAGGTTAAGCCAACTTCTCTTTCAGGTTGAGTTGATGATAGTAGATACCCACATAAAGCACTGATAACACTGGTGTGTGCCATCTTAACGTGCCATAGGAAGAGTCCTTAATTGTAGCAACAGTATACTCAGGAAAATAAATTAACTTGGTCATCTGTGCTAAATTCTAGATATTCCTAAGGTCTTAACAAAATCTGATTATCTTTACTTATTAGGACACAAAGAAACACAAAGATTTACTTTTAGACTTATCTCTGAGGTGAAATAGGTGGACAGACTCCATGTTTTCTGTTTGATGCATTACATGCATAAGCAACAGACAACTGATAGCACACGGTTTTGAAAAATATCAGTAGTTTTCATCCATCTTCTCAAAACACTTTGCAGCATGTTCAACAGCATACACTTATTAAGCTTCTAGATTTGTTAAGTATGTTCTTGTTTTCCTGTAAAAGCAACATAGTTCACTGCATCAATGGCTCTAGCTGGCCCAGAGCTGATGTAAGTAAACGCCCTGAACAAAAAAATCAGGCCGATCAAGATATGCATGTTCTCAATCTTGCTTTATGAGGTGGAGCCATACACCTGCAAGAACAGTGATGCATAAAGACTGCTCTTTTTCTTCTTTTTTTACTCTGAAATATTTGCATTAACTAGCAAAACCTCACAGAATATGATTAAAGAAGTACTAATGCACCACAGACAGCCTGTTGCAAGAGAAGCCTCAGGTCTGGACTCATCTGCCAGGTAAGGACTGACCTTTGACAGGATCTCACTCTTTGGCCTCCTCGAGTACAGCAGCAGCAGAACAGGGTGGACAGGACACCACCTGCCCTGACACACCAAAGGGTTGCAGTAAAGATCTGTAGTGCAAGTCCCTCTAGCACAACTCCAACAAGAACCAAGGTATGGTTCGTGCCTATTCATTACAGCTGTTACATGTTGGATACAGAATTAAAATTGAAAACAAACAACAAAACAAGAATTACATGAAAGTTATTATGTCATCCATCAGGACCTAAACTGCACTTGTTGCCGACTTTCAGTACTTATTTGTCAGCTGTTCATCAACCTGGCAGGACTAAACTACTGATCTCAAGCCTGCTCTGAAGAGGGCAAGTATATGCATTGTACTTGGTGCTTACAGCAAAAAGAGTGAGTTTTGCATGCACTTGCCTGTGCCCCTCTCCCAACAACGTTGAGCCACATCTACAACAGTTTCCGGTCCCTTACACCCTCTCTGCTCAGTAAGGGTAAGGCTTCCTGGTCTGAACCACACTGATCAGGGTGGGAGGCAAGCCACGCTGCAAACAAGAACTGCTGTTTCAAAGCCAGACCAAGATTTCTGTTGTTAAGGAAGTGTGCTCTAACAATGGATTTGTAGATTGCAGTAAGGAAAGAACACGTGTTTCTTTTTCGTTTTTTAACTAGTGACATTCTTGAGCTTTACTTGAGCTGATAAATGGCTGGAGGGAGATTCTATCACACTGAATTTAAAAAAAATGACAGGAAACTTAGAGGAAGGAATAAACATTGCTTTTAATACCTGTGGATAAAGCAAAATTAACTTATTTACTTCACTCGTGGTTATTGCTGGGAGTAAAACACAGACACCGCACCTCTGCCAAGGTATAAACCAACCAAAGAGAATAAAAATAATGTTTCAACAAACCCTGCGTTATACAGTTTTGAAGATGAGCTTTGATGCAAGGCTAAATGCTAGCTGGCCTGGGGAAAGAAAAAGTTTTCCTCTAACTTGCAGAGCAGCTACAGAACTGTTCCATAGTTACTGGAGGTGATAATCCATCAATAAATAGTAAGAGGAGAGGGAGGGTGCCTCAAATTCCAGTATGTTGTTTGGTCCATCTTCTCCACAGTCCTGAAAAGGAGATTGATACAACCTGATACTTGAGGCCACAAAGGAATGGTAGAGGAGCTCTTGCAAAGAGCTAGATCTCCCCAGAATTATTTAAAAGTTAAAACAGAATTGCTCATATCTTACCCCAGCAGACTGAAAGTACCATTCTACAACCAAACCAAATCCAATGTTATCCTTTGCTGAGCAAAACAGAAGGGTGCAAATTACTTTCCTTCAAGTAAACAGTCTGAGGTCAAAGATAAGGGCTAGAAAAGATACAGCAGACAGACATGCATAACAAGCACTATAGGGAGAGAAAAAGTTCTAGCTGGCACCCAAGATGGCATTCATGCAAGAAATGAAAGAACTTCTTGTCCCACAGCATTGGATCTCAGGCTTCAGCCTGCTCACTCACACAGCAAGAACTCTGCTGCAGACAGCCCACCCCACAAAGGAAAGAATTCTTCCTACTGACACTATGCTTCCACATCCATGTGGAATTAACAGAGACTTTCCTCACTAATTAAAATAAAGCCTAAACTTCACAACTTCTGTGGCTGTACTTCAAGTCCTTCTCTAACCAAAATCTACAAGATATAAATTCAATACAGAGGAAAAGAAAACACCATAGGCCCCATATCTTTTTTCCAGACTACTACCCTCTTGAAATAAACAATATAAAACTTGTGAGAAAGGAAATGCAGTGATTGAATTTGAAATGAGCCATAACTTAATGGATGATGCACTTCTCTCCAGAGCAGGTTGAGATTCCTAAACATTTAAAGGTTCAGTGCATAGAGAGTAAGAGTGAATGAACATCTTGTTTTAAAATACCATATTTGACATACATTCAGAAACAATGCAAACCCAGTCCTCTTCAGTGAAGTCTCTGAGAAAAAGAAGGCAGTTTACTTAAAAAAGGAAACTTTTTGTCTTCACAGCTCAAAACCCATTTCCAAGGAAAAGTGGTTTTGCAGTAAGTAGATTGGTGAAAAGTGAAAAGGGTGTTGAAAGACCTTCCTCCCTTTTGTTCATTCCCACGCAGCCCTGTAGACATACTTCTCTCATGCAGTGACAGTAACCACATGCCCTCACTCCCAATGTCTTCCAGCCATGCTTATGTGGTTGCAGCAAGAATAAAACTAAATGAGAGACAGTAGGAGAGCTGCATTCTCCTCTAAACCTGCTTCTTTTTGTAATCGTCTCTTCATTATATGGAATATAAGAAAAATAAACAGTGTGATCTAAATTCAGCACTAGGACAAAAATCAAGATTTGGGAAATGGAGTGACACTACTAAAAATAAACAAATAAATGACTGGAGAATTAACTTCTTGCATTCATATAATTTAGACTTTGATAAAACATTTAAAGCAAAATATGATTCATAGTGCTAGACAAATGAACTTTAAAAGTTTTTTACATTTTTGCTCCACTTTTCTCCACTGCAGAATGTTATTTCTGAAATTGGGTGAAAATTTAAACTCTCAAACTCAAAAGTATTAAAGTGTGAAAAATTCCTGCAGTGGCCCACATCTGAAGACAAAATTCAGAGATAGGTATTTCCTGTTGATGGTAAGTCTGACAAGGATAATAAAAGCTGTTTATTAAATAAATATTTATGATATAAACCTTTAAAATCATTAAACTTGCTTATATTGATACATATTATGTCACTTTCAATGTATTTCAGTACCTTAGTTTTATTTGGGGGTACTTGGAAACAGAAAAATATACGAGAAGAGCAGCTTCCCACAAAGCTTACAGACATAAGGAGTGGGCAATACAGCCTGAGCCCTAAAGATTACAGTGAAACAGAGGAAAGCTGGGAATGAACAAGGACAGCAATTTCCCAAAGGGAAGTCAGAAAAAGAACTTCAAAATATAGACAGGTCATTCTAATTGGTGGCTTTCCTTGAGAACTTTGATTGAAATTGGATGCTTTATGTAGGAATATATCAAAGAAAAAAAAATAATTTCTGCGGGTCCTTTGGACTTATCAGCAGATACTGATATTCCATGTCCATTCAGGGTTCAATGCTTTGCCATGACAGAAAAACAGAAACAGCTTTTGCATAATTAATGAAACAAGAGTCAAAAAATGTCCTTTTAATTCATTTTCCTGCTTACCCCTAATAAAAAGGAAAACAAAATCCTAACAATAGAGTCTGAAGGTTGAAGGGCCTTTAAGACTAGTTACCAGTCAGCTGATGTGAGAAAAAGTATGAAGCAAAAGCTACTACCCATAACGCTGAGAACTCTTTCAATGGCAAGATCTACACAATAATGAACAAACAAGAAAAGTTAACAGGAATGTTGGGGAAAAAGAAAAAATCAAGTCACATAAGTGGTTAGAGAAGCAATGGCCATACTATTATGTACCAAATGAAGGTGTACTAAATTTTTAGCTATCTACACTGTAATTATACACTAATAACCAGGTATGTAAATTTCCTTGGAAGGGCTTTGGCTATAGACTAATTGCTTTATGAAAGCAAAACAAAGCAAACAATCAAAAACCCTCAATACCCAAATATCCGCCAAAATCCTAGTGCCTTGTAAAGTGCTTCCATGTGTTTTACCTTTTTATGTACATTTTTCACAAGCTAAGTGCCGCCAAAACTATTTAGCTAAAATATTTCCCATTTCACTAAAATAATTACACAAGAAAGGAATAAAAATGAAGAAGCTAGGACTGCTGGAATGTACTTTGAAAGCATTGGTTTCTTCTGTTTTTCCTTTACAGCAAAAGCCCAAGCCACTGCTGTGAGATCTGCAGACTGCGGAGTCCTATAGCTGTACATGTCTTAAATTCTTTTTGTGCTGGAAGCTCAGGGTTTTTCATCATATTCCCCCTTACTTACACTTTTGGACACAGTTATAGGCTCTTAACTACAGGGGGAAAGGCCTATGCCATCTGTTTCCGCCTGATCATTGGGAAGATAGTAATAGAGTACAACTTTGTATTAAGTGCTGCGTTCACAGATTTTCACCCTGTGCTTCTCTAGTTCCTTTCTTCTTGTGCTTCTTTCCTGCAATATGAAGTAAATCACCTCCCAGATGAACAATGAATTTACTGAAAGGATGCAAAGGTAACACATTCTCCACCTACAAACACTGAGAAAATTAACACTTCCGTGTCTAATTTTCACCTCTGTATGCAAAATAAAAATAAAAATAAAAACAAACAAACACCCCCCACCCCCACCCCCCCAACAAAAACCCACCACCAAAACCAACCAAACAAAAAAGGTGCCTTTTCTTTTTTTCCCCTCGTGCATCTGAAAGTCAGGCTGGGCTCAAAGCAGCTGTGCTCTGGGTCTTCCGTCTTAGGAAGGTCTTCAACTTCATCCCAGCTAGTTGAAGCCACATGGAGAGAAGCAGAGGGGAAGGGAAGTTTAGCTGACAAAACTCCTGATACCCTCAACAACTAACCCCCGGAGAGCGTAAAATACCTACTACTATTTTTAGGTTTTACTTCAAAGTGCTGAAGCCCGCGCTAAGCAGTGTGATATGGCTGACACCCCCGCTCCTGCCCCCCGTGTGACTGCGCACAGACGGGACTCCGTTAACAACTCACCCCACGCAACACGGC
>VWZE01010856.1:278537-301392 GCA_013396675.1 Eubucco bourcierii
CGGCGGGGCACACCACAACCGACTTGGTAATTTGTATGGCAAACCATGGAGAAAGAGTCTCCTTTCTGTCACAAAAGGGGGAAAGATTTTTGTGTTACGAATACAACCATGCTTCACCAAAAACTTAAGGGCTTCCAACACGCCCTCACCCTCGAATCCCCGCGTGAGGCCTGGCAACCCACCACATTTGCTCAGCAGTGAGCTTCGTTTCAGACAATGGTGCAATTTAACGGATTTCTGCAGCTCGTCAAACTCCAGGTGACTCCCTTCACGGGCCTGACCTGCCCCCGCCTCGGGCCGGGCCAGCAAGGCTCAGCGGCGCCCCGGCCCTGCGGTTCCCATGGCTTCTCAGACAGCGCCGTGCCAGTCCCTGCCGTGCGGGCTCCATCTGGTGCAGGCGGCGGCAGGGACGTTGGTGACCGCTCCTTCCTCTTCTTCTTCTCCCCTGCTGTTCCCCGCCTCCGCCCAGCAGCCGCCAAGCCAGCCTGTCAGGTACTGAGAACAGCGCGGGCGCCGGCTCTCGCCAGCGGGCTGCCGAAGCGCGGCGCAGTGCAGCCCGGCGCGACGGGAACGAAAGGCGGGTCCCCCCCACTCCCTCCCCGCACAGCGCATGGTCGCGGCGGCAGCGCGCTCGCCGGCCTCCCCTCTGGCTTCCGCGCGTTGTGGTCTCGCCCGCCCCCGCTGCCATGTTGGATTGTGGGGCCGCCGGAGCCGGGCCGGAGTTGGAAGTTTAGCGTCTTTAGGAGGGGCGGACGCGACCGTGCCGGCGCGGAGCGGCACCAATACGGCAGTCACCCTCCCCGGAGACCTCTCTGCGGACAGCGGCAGTGGGCCGAGACCCCGCCGCCCTTCCCCACCTCCCTCCTTCCACGGCTCTAAGAGGGAAGCTCCGTGATGCGGCTGCTGTGAGGCCGTGGCGGTAGCGGAGGAGGAGGGGGCCGCGGGCACCAACGGTCGCAGAGCGGCGAGGGCAGCGCCGGGCCGGCCCCGGCCATGAGTGGCAACCCGCAGCAGCAGCCCCCGCAGCCGCGGCGGGTTACCAATGTGGGCTCCATGCTGCTCACCCTGCAGGAGAACGAGAGCCTCTTCAGCTTCCTCGGCAAGAAATGCGTGGTGAGTCCTGGCCCGAGCGGCAGGGAGGTGAAGGGAGGGGGCTGCCCGTAGTATTACCGGTTTGGACATCTTCGAGTCCGTCCCGACCCTGGGCGTGGGGGACTGGGAGCCGCAGTAGGTAGGGGGCGTTTGGGGACAGGCTGCCCGGGGCGCCGGGAAGTTGAGGGCTGCGGAAGTTTTAGCTGCCCTGTCCCGATGTCTGGGAGAGAGGCGGGCTCCGCAGGCCTCGCTCCCTGCCCGTCTCGTCCTCAGGACGCCGAGCGGTGGGAGTGCTGGGGGCAATGAATGACGGCGGCCACGGCCGCGGCGCGGGTAGCAGGGCTCCTCCGCCATCCCGGCCCGGCGGGGCTGCCCACCCCGAGCGCCGGGCCCAGCCTCACCCCCTCCGCCGTCTCAGCTCTGGCTGGAAGCCGTGCGCTCTCGGGCGGCTCCGAGACCGCCGGTATGGGCTCTGTGCTTCCTGGTTCATCGGTATTAAGCACCCAATGGGCGCCCACTGGAAGTTCTACCCTGCTCTGCAGCTGACCCTTGCTATGCAGGGGGTACTGGCCAGCCGCGGGGCTCGGTGACAAAAGTTAAGTTGCTCGAGAGGGCTGGGATAAGCCCCGGGCGCACCTGCAGGACCACGAAGCAGTGTTGGTGAAGCTGTAGGAAGGCTCCTATCAGTGCTAGGCCTACTTTGAATTTTATCTATACTTTTCCTAGCCTGAACAATAGGTTCGTGTACTCAAATACTACATCTTTTTATGTTTAAAAACGCAATGTAATGGTTAAAAGAAAAAGAAACAAAACTTGTAGTAAGCGTGTTCCCAAGTATATCAGTTTTCTTTCAGAATATCTTCTTGCATGTCAATATAAAACTGTATTAAAATCGTACTTATCTGTATTAAAGAACTACTCAAAGGCTTCAAAACTTAACCACTTCCTTTAGAAAATAAGTGGCTTTTAGAAATACTGCATTTTTTTGAAAAGTGAAAAACCAAAAGAATAAAAACCAAAAACAAAGAGACATTTGGAAGCCATTGAAAATTGTGTTACCTGTTTGTCTTCTAATGCTTTTTGTCCAGCACCTATCATACTAATGTTAGGTACTGTGCAACTTTCTGTAACGCTATGAAGAATACTTAATAAGGATAAAATTGTGATTTAAAGCAGGATATCCCTACAGTCATAATGGTTCCACATAACTCTTTGGACTTTGAAATAGTATTGTTGATCAAACTGACTGTTGCAAGAAAAGCCTAAGATGCAGTACCAGAACAGGAAATAGGTGATACTTATATTTGGGTGGATTAAATAAGATGCTGTCACAGTAGCTAAGGTAAATGGATCAGAATGTGAGACTACAAAGCTTGGTTTTTGAAAAGTAATAAATTTATTAAAAATATTTACCTTCAATTAATTGAACTATTTTCAAAAACATACTTCATACTTTTAGCTCATTAAAAAAAACTAAACAAAAGCCAGTGGTTTTTAAAAAGAGTGCATGTGTTGGTATGTAAGTTCATTTCAAGGGTGTTGTGTGTGCTTGGTTTTTTTCTACAACTTACATTTCATCAAGTAAACACACTCTTCATTTTTGTTATGTTCAGCTGTAACACTCAAGTTCTCAACTATTCTGCATAAACAGCATGTTGAAAGCAGACTGGAGGTAAATATCTTCACAGTATCTGGGTGTCATGAGATTTGTGACAGGGTGATAGCTTCATAGACATGACATGCTTTGTATTTGTCTTGAAACTACATGTTCTTGTGGTTTACACTGAATTTTGGATGACATTCGAATTTCAAGTTCTCTTAAGCCTGGTCTCTTCCCTTTTCCCTCCAGCCCTATATGCTCATTAGGTTAAGCATAGGCTTATTTTACCACAATTTTTATAAACCAAAAGTGGAGGTAACTCAGAAACTAATTCATCAACAATTTCAACATCTTTGTTCATTGAAGGGAAACATTTGTCAGAGAAATGGAATGGACACCTGAAGATGGTAACAGCTTTGGCTGTCTAATTTGAATCCACAATATTAGTCTATCAGAGCCCGGTTGTTTCTCGATGCTGTTGACCTTTGCAGCCTGATTCAGTGTTGCCATACTGTGCTGAGAAATGCCATTTTGCTATAAATACATGATATTTGATCTCTTAATACCCATCTTTGAATTATGCATTAGTGAAACTTCAGAGTAAATGCTGCTTTTTAAGAAAGGAACACCTTGCAGATTCTGTAGGATGCTACAAGCTCACTTTCCCATCAGCTGAATTGTCTGCACTACCTGGCTGCTACAGGCAGTGTTTCTGTCAGTATGGAGTATGGGTATGCTACTGGATGTGCTGTGCATCTGCCATATCAACAGCATTTTAGTTTGTGTTTCACTTGACCTTGTGTTTAGATTACTAGTGAAATAAATGCCAGAGGAACAGTTTAGATGTTAAACTAGATACTTTTTTTGTAGTTATGATTTATAGTGCTCTTACAGAGGCCATAATGCTGTTATCAGGCTTGAGGGGCTTGGTTAAGAAAACATATGGCTCTCTGGGCCTGATTTATTTCAGCAGTCTTTCCTTTGACTTTATTTTTGACTGATAACAAGGCAACTACTTTCAAATAGCATTGAGGATTCAACTACTCAATTGATGTACTATGGAAGAGCAAAGGAATTTTTCAAGTACCTTAATTTTGATTGAGTACTTGCAATGTATGACACAGATAATGACATAATTTTAATGGCATCTAAGCAATGATGACTGGGAAACACAAAAAATTACCTGGAAGTCACCACAGTGCTGAGACTGATACCATTTTCTTAACTACTACTGATACCTTGGGAATCTCGTTATGTAGTAGGTTAATGTATGTACAGAAGGTAACTTTTTTTTTTTTTTAACTTTTTTTATACTGTTTGCTGAGCTGTAAAATACTTCCCTGAATCTAAGCAATTAAAATTCCTTTGCCCATGACAGATCTGGTTTTCAAAATGAAGGTTTTGGCTAATAGTCAAAACTGCAGCTACAGTTAATTTGGCTGAAATATGAATCTGAGTGTAGGACTACTATCAGTAGGCATCCAACATAAAGTAACCCTTCAAAACTTATTGTTTCTTGGGCAGGTAACTTTTATTCAAGTAAATAACTTTTTTTTTTTTTTTTTAACTGATACAGGTGTGAAATTTATTCTTTGTAGCAATGTTTCAATAACTGATTTTGTCATCATGTAGAAATGAAAGTCTGTGTAAACTTACACTAAAGTGAGCTATGAGATTACTGTATTAATGAAATATTTTTGTGGTTATACAAAACTTGAAAGGTTTTTGTTTAACTCTGCTCAGTTCCACACGAGTGAGTCACATTATTCCTTAAAAAGGAATAAGAAGCAGTTTTGTTAGAAAAAACAAATGCTGGATGTCCCATTAATAATTTCTAAGAAGATACTTTTACAGTTTACATGCAATTGGTCAATGATGTCATTGATGAAAAAGTAGTTTATTCCATAGAAATAATTTTGTATGTGAGAGGCCTTAGGAAGGAAAACGTGCTATTTTATTCTGCTTAGAAGTGGAACTCAACACTTAGATAAGGTATAACGAGCAAGGCTAGGAAGAGGTTATTTTGTAAGATCTTGCCGTGTTGATGTAGTAAACAGGAACTGATAAAGAACTGAAAAAGAGAAGTGACAAAACAGTAAACTCAGAAAACTCTTTTAGCTGCTTCTAAAGTGCTTGTGACCAGAATAAGATTTTATGTCAGAGCCAAAGGACAAATAACAGTAATAGCTGAGACGTAACCATCATTCAGGTTTTTATTTTAGCTCTTGCTTGATAAGAATTAAAGGTTTTATCAGGAAGAGACTGCACAAACTAAGACTTGAAGGTGGACTACAGGTCTGAGTAATGGGCAAGTTCATGTGGCTGATAAGTGTTTGGTTTCTTCGGTTTGAGTTTATGCTGCAGGCTGCACATCCAAAAAAGGTTGGCATTGTAGCTTGAAAAGGAGTTATCTCTTGAACACGTAGGAAGAACTGAGTCATCAGTTCAGTGGTGGTTATCACTTTGCATGTGTTTCTAAGTGAAATGCAGAGGAAGAAGACAAAATGTATACGATAGGGTCTTGTGGATCAGAAGACTTCAGAATTATGCCTAGATTTCTTTTGAGGTCTGCCCTGTTCTGTCAGACAACATGTAACATATTCAGATGCTTCACTAGTACCCACTGTAGTCCTTTTCCTAAACAACTTGTTAACAATAATCTTTCCTTTAGAAAGAATTATATTGGATTTTGAAAGTTACTCTGAACTAAACCTGTGCATATGAGACTATTTTTCACAGAAATGGGTTAGATCAGACTCTTCAGGGGGGGTGGCTTAGCCATCATATTCAAACTGTATCTTTGTATCTACAGTAGGATTATTTATCATAAAGTGTTTCTCATGCTCGTTTTTCCACAATTTGCTATTAAGCTAAGGTAGTCAACTATGCTGTGAACAGGTTATTTACCTATGGATGAGAAATGTTTCGAGACCACATATGAACACACAAAGCATTGCATCTCATAACTCCTTGTATTTGGGACAGAGCATCAATTCACAAGTGTGGGATTTGGTTCAAGAGTTAGAGACAGAAATGTATGTTTCAAAACCCCATCACTGTCAGTAAACATCACTGGATTTTATCCAAATCTCCTAATCACCTTAACATAGAAATTTAAAATTATCTGCTGAATTTCTGTCTGTTTCAGTGGCTAGTAGCTACATCTCTCTGGCCATGCTTGTAGCTGTTAGGCTAAACACAGATTTGTTTCTCCATGTGCAATGTGAATCCTACTACAAATTTCAGTGGTATATCTCTGTTATGAAGTATTACGTGTTGCTAAACAGAAGGTGATCTATAACACAGGCCTGGAACAATGCTCTTGTATTTTCTTTTGAGCTACTTTGTAGACGTTGTCTCTGTTGTGAAGATAGTCAAGTGACAAAACTCTGTTAGCATCTCTGTGGTTAATTGGCTGCCAGGTATACCACTCATACTCCTGATAACATGCTCTGGAATCCTACAGTGAACAAACACAAACAGGATGAAGACAATTTGTAATCACAAGCTGTGGTGTTGTAATTTACCAGCTCCTCACAGCTATGAATTGGATGGAGGAATTTAGAGTGCAAAGTTTTAATGTAGGATTCAGATTAAGAGTCATGCTTTGACTACAAGGTTTTCACCAAGATGTCCAGATACCAGTTGATTAGGAGAATACTGAAGGAAGAGCTAGTTTCTTGTTAGAAGGTAAAGACTGAGCTTACTATTCACACAGATATGTATATGTTCATCCTTTAATGGAGAATTTATGTGATTTCTGTTTTATCTGAATCTGTTGTCACTAGAATGTTTCCTCTGCAAATATAGTTTCAGGAGTTCTTAAGGGTTTCGTATAAGCCAAGTTTGTTGCAAGTATATAGGATCCATCTTAGACCATGCAATTGCAGGGTAAAAAAGTGATAATGAATATTATTATTTTAAAACTCAAGTCTCTTATTTCAAGGGAGTTTGAGGAGTACTGCTTGTAAAAAATTACTTGTCTTCTGTAGAGATGCTTGTGACCCTTGTTGCTCTACTGTTATTGCCTCTAGTAGTGCTGGAATTACAAATTTAGTTACTCCTATCATTATTTAGGTAGTGGCTGAAGGTGCCAGCAGCAGGTGGAGTTGGAGTGAAGGAAGCACTGAAGTGATTTCTGTGCAATGAGTGTATGTCATGTAGGAATGTTGTTGTTTGTTAACCAACGTGACAAAAGTCTTCATACTTCCACTGACCTTTTTATAGTCAGGGATGACATTGGAGACATCTCTCTTCTAAGTGATCAGAGAAAGTTTGCTGTTCATTTAAAGCTGTGGTAAGATTTATGGTGTCCTCTCTTCCAGTAAGCGTGTTTCATAGGCTTGTCTCTTGAGGAATATTAATATTACAGAAATGTCTCTTGCACTCTACTAAGTTTTATGATTTAATGACCTAATACCTAGATAATAAAATATAGGAAATAACACACGTGTCACAGGCAGTAGACAGAGTAGCTTATTGACAGGTTAGGGTAAAATTTGCTCTAGAAATGTTGATGTGTTAGTTTGGCACAGAGTTTTTGGTTTTTTGGTTTTTTTTTTTTTTAATTGGCCACTTTGCTTTCTTTGCAACAGTAAATCGTACAAAATGGATTTAGAAGAACTGGAAGTATTGTCTTCATGGGTGGTTTTAAACAACCCTTTCTACAGAGACATAACTTGAATGCTGTATAGATAGTTTTTTTTCTTAGGATAGTTGCTTGGGTACATTTCCACATTAAATTCAGTTGCTTTTAGAAGTGTTATTTATGCCTGGATAACCGAAGAAGTGGGCACAGTAGATGTGCAGTTACCTTTGAGGATAGTTGCAGTTCAAGATCCTGGAGTGTGCTGTGATCTTCAAATGATAAGAGTGGTGTACTAGAAGGGCCAAATGAAGAGATGTACTGCAAACCGTCACAGGGATGCTTTCTTAAAAAACTGCTTGCTTGCTTAATTCTTCAGATTCAACTACCCATGTTGAAGGTGTTGAATTTTTCTAACAGTTTATGCAGTGAAAAACATTTTAGGCATCTCAAAATGTCTGTGTAAGGAGTGTATGATTCTTGAAGCAGTTCATTAAATGAATTACTCAGTTCCTGTAAACTTAATGTTCTGCAGAGTTCATTGCTGGCAAGGAAACTTGCTGCACAATTTGGTGACATACTGGCAGATTTGCAGATTACAACTCACCTCAGGCACTTGCTTTCACTTGTTCGCCCTCACCTTGCTGAGACTGTTTTCTCTATGCTGTTTTGTAGCTATCCTTACTATACTTACTCTGAGACAACCCTTTTTTTGAAAAGTTTTCTCCAGTATGTCTGGCTTAAAGCTGAAAGATCACCTTAAGGCTTGCTAATCAAGGTCATAAGTGTTTCTGTTTCTGTAAGATCCTTTCACGTGATTTTCTCCTTCAGAACTTCATGTGCAATTCAAAACTCTCCTACACTCATCTAATTTCTCTTCAAAGTGAATATGTTATTTTGCCTTTATCTCCCCTTGTTGATTAGCCACTACACAGCACCAGAGTGGTATAGTTAGATGGGAACGTAACTGCGCTCACTGAACATACTGTCTGCAGGGGTACTGTGCCTGCAATCTGAGAAACACCAACCTAGTGAAAGAAAATGTGGCTTCCTCCTTTAAAAAGCTAAAAAAAAAAAATTATTTCATTATTTGAACTCTTAGTTATCTTTGCATAATTATTATCTCTAGAATTGTGAACACTTTCAAGAAATACATTTACTTCAAGTGTTATTGATGGTTTTCCCAGAAGTTAGGCAGCATTTGGTGAGATTATGTACAAGAAAAGTTACATTTAAAGTAGGGTAATGTAGGCATTTCTAAATAACATTCTCTGAATATTAAGTGTCAAGATCTGGTACTTATCTTGCCGTCTCGATTGGAGAACAAGAAGAATATTTGAATATGGGATTTGGCACAAAATTGTAAATGCATTCTACCACACATACAACCCCCTCCCCCTCACTCCAAGGTGACAGCCAAGAGATTTATTTATCTGGATGTGATTTGTAGATAATAAAATAATGAGTAATGATTTGTTGTATAAGTATCTTCCTATGTTAGGAATAAAGAAAAATAACATGTTTTATAACCTTCTGAGTCCTTTTTGTAACAGAAGCAGTACTTTATTGACATAAAAAGAATCTTAGGTTCTATGTAAAAAAATAAATCTTTAAGGTTTTTATATAGCAGGTTGCTCTAAAATTGGTAATGATGTTTTAGGAATCAGTTTAACCATTATTTCTTTAGTAAGCCAGATTTTACTGATCTGCTTGCACAGTGACTTCTGTCTTTCAAATCTCTTGTCTCCACTTCCATCATGGTCTCCTTGCACTCTCTCATCATACAACACTTCTTCTTTTTAATAAGTTTTCTGTCCCAGCAGAAGGGTTTCCTCCCCTTATTTCCACTTTTCCCTTTGTACCTCAAGTGCATCCATGATCTTCCTTTCTTCTTTCAGCCCCTATTGTACCTGTGATCTGCACAAAGATCTCTATGTAGAAGTGTCTCTCCTCCTTACCTTTCTTCCCGCCACACCCTTACAAGTGCTTTGTTTTTGCCAATGAACATTGTGTCTTACCAGATAGGCAGTTTTACCTGTACTCAGTGCTGAGGTAGACATGGCTTGTATTCTTTTAACTCAATAAACCATTGTAGGAGGAAAGAGAGAAAAGGAAACAGTCTCTATGCTAGCCAGCTGTTTGCTGCTGCATACATGAGACCACACTTCAGCTTCCATATATAGCCATTAGATATTTCTCTCCTATTTCATCTTCACTGGTCCAAAGTAATTATTATTATTGCTATAGAAAAGAGAAATTTTGGTGTGTTTGGAGCAGGAGGTGAAAACTGGAGTATGATATTCTTCAGGCTTCTTGCGCAGCTCCACCCTTTGCTGCTCCTTCTCCAAGCAGGACCAGACTCTCCAGTTCATAAGCTGCTATATTAAGAAATTTTATTCTGGCAGATACAGCTTCAGTGACTCTACAGACTCAAATTCAAAACCACAAAAGTGCTTAGTCCTGCTTTGATTGAACTGTTAAGTTATTTCTCGCTCTTCTAACCGTGTGGCAGTTCTTCCTGAGCACAGCTAAGATGTGGTCATTCTCTGCAAGTAGCCATTTTTTTTTCTTTGCTCCTCCTCAGTCAGCCAAAGCAAATAGAAGTATCTCTTGCTTTCTGACACTAACCATACACTAAGGCAAGCAAATAGCTCTTCTCTGAAAAACTGCGCTTGATTTTTGTGGTTAACTGAAAAAAAGGAAGAAAACTATGAGCATCCTGTACCAGTATGTGCTCTGCAATACCACAGGCAAAAGCTTCCCCTTATGTTTGTGAAGAAGGAAGCAGTAGTTTCTAATAAATGAAATACAGGGCTGGTTTAATTGCCTTTGGTCTATGCCTAAGAGTATCTCATGTACGGAATTCATCTTATAACTGGGCATCTGGCAATTAACAGTTTGAAAAAATGATAGATTTGGGGCTTAATTTAATGCAATTTTCTATCACCCAGTGTTTTTTAGCCATACAACAGGTATGATCATTTTGATCTTTCTTAAACAATGTTGACCTCTTCCAAGTGTTACACCACACTGTTAGCACTGTTCTTAGTTTATGTAGCTGGAACTCTTTAAATTTAAAATTATACACAGTTCGAATGTCTTTGCAACAGAAAGTACTAGTTTCACTTGATCTCTAGGAACTCACTGATTCAAAGCACCTCTCTATTAGAAAAAATAATTTTAGTTTTGTCTTTGGGAGATTTGCCCTTATCATATGCAGATACCAACACTTGTATACTGGATAGTCTGTCTGTTACTAAGTCTGTATCTCTGCACAGAATATGCCCATTCTTGCCTTAGTTCTAAAGCCAGTACAGTGTGCCACACAGCTGCATTATCGTTTTGTTTGATAGGATGCATGGAGCTGGATTTGGTGCTAAATATTTTTCTAGGAGATGCAACTCTTTATTCCATGTCATGACTTGCATGTCATTATTTTATGTGATTTAGGAGGTCTCTCAGTGCTCCAGTTCTTCATTGACGCTCTTCCTTAGCAGTTTCTTTGAACATACCTGGCCTTGGGTGCCTATAAACAACTGTAACTGTCTGTTCGTCTGTCCTCTGTTCATATTGTTTCTGTGAGGGTTGCTTATCAAACAAGTGCTCCTGCTGCCATTCCAAGATTCACAGTATGTAACCAAAGGGTCCATCCCTCACGCTGGCTGCACCTGTCTGGACCTTCCTGTCTCTAATAACTGGAACTGACAAGCTCAAAATGTGAGACATGTAGCCAGACTACACTGAAGCTTAGTAGCAGAAGGATGCATCTTGTCCTTTCTCTCACCTCTGATCTGTCAACCATCTGTCCTAACATATTAATGCTAACAAACTTAAGTAGGGCAGTAGCATGAACTGATGCACTGTTCTGTGACTGTTGATGGTGTCTAATTTGTTGGCACACTTCCTGGCACAGGTTTGTGTAATGCAGCTAGTACTTGCCCAAATTAATGAATGTGGGTTTGGGAAGAGAACAGTGTAAACACAGTTCCTCTTAGGCAGTGTGGGTAGGGCTGTCCTTACCCAATTTGCATTGTGCTGGGAGGAGAGAGAGAGTTCCTCTGTGTAGATGTGCATTCTGCTGTACCAGTTGCCATTGGATCCAGAACTTACTCCTGGTCCTAGTTACTAATACTTGCACAACGAGTGAAAGCTACCAGGAGACAAAAGCAACTGTATTGCTGAGGATGGGGAGATGGAAGTGTTCTGGTATTCTAGTGTTATCAGTAGCAGTACATGACAACAGGACTCAGTTCTGCTGCTGTTCTCTTAACTGTTCTCTTTGACAGCAAGTGAGAGTAAAACGTGGTTTTCCTGCCAGCAACAAAATTCAGTCTTGTCTCTCTGCTCCTAGAAATTGCTTTTGGGAACTTGAGAAGGTGCAGGTGACTAGAAGTTTCAAGCAGACAAAAGTGTGGCTATGCATTTAACAGCCTACTGCAGTGGACAAATTACTAAGTGCGTCTGATGTGTTGTGAACACAAGGTCATAAGGTTCCTGATCCTCTTCACTGATTTTGAGGAAAAAAACCCTGACTTTGCAATCTAGTGAGAAGACTTGTTCAGCTTGTAGCCATTCTTATACAGACTGCATTATGTACAGCAGGGGTGACTTCTAAAGGCTACTGCATTTCACTTACTATGTACTTGATTGCAGAGCACTGGCCTACCCAGAAAATTAATTCCTGTCTAGAGCTTTTTTTCAGACAACTGGTTTGTAAGTAACTTAAGAAAAGTTCTGAGCATCTTCAGAGACTTCAGGGATATGCTAAGGTCTCTTGAAAATCTTTCCTGCAGCTGCATTTTGAATGATTTTAGCAGTTTTGTGTCAATTCAGACACAATGATTTGTATCCCACTTGAACTCCAGAGGCAGTTCTAGGGCATAAAGTAACATAATTAATGATAGTTTAATCATCATATACACTGTTGGTCTCACCTTAATCATTGTTTCTGTCTGGGCCAGAAAGGTGTGAGCTCAGAAACTTTTTCAGTTTTGTCTTCTACGTCTACTAGATCAGTGTTAGGTCTGCTAGGATAGGTTACGTCTACTAGGATAGTGTTAGGTGCCTCAGTTCTGTAGACACTTAGCCAGTGTGTTCCTCTCTTCTCCCTCTCTTCTCCCTCTCTCCAGTGTCCTATGTACTCCCTTGAAGGCAGTGTTGTCTTTTTTTCTGGTAGGAACTGAACCATTGGTGATACTCGGGACTGTACAAACATTTCTTCCCCAGCAGGTAGTCTTTGCTTCAGAGCAGATGGTGAGATAACAATTCATCATGGATTTAGAAATAAAGTGCTTTTAGTCTTAATTTCAGGATGGTGACTTGCATGTCAGTTCTGGCTGTAAAAATTGCTCATTAGTAATTAAATGATGCAAAGCTAACATTTGTGTCACTGAAGAGAACTTCTCCAAGGTCACCACGTACAGATAATACCGTTGATGCAATTCTGAATTGGCAAAGGATGTTACGTAGTTGGCTTAATCCAAATAAATGAACCAGAGACAAAAATGCATCTATCATCATCATCAAGGCTGATTTTCCACTTCAGATGCTTTGAGTACTTCAGTGAAGTGCACCATACTGCCCTGGTTTGTCAGAGGAACCTGAGCCTGAAGTGGGGTGACTGTCATGTTGCTTCTTTCACAGCAATCTTCAGAGGACAGTTAGTGTTTGTTGCAGAACTGAAACTTTTATGTAGGGATTAAGAGATTTAGAGATCTTTGTTTCACATAAGCTGATAAAAAGCGCTCAAGTTTTGTTTTGTATCAGATTGCACATCTCTTGGTGGATGGCTGAGGCCTTCTTCTGAAGGCTGCACTTTTGAATAACATTCTCTAGAGCACATTTTCATTGGTGAAGTTGACGAACATTTTAACTTACTCTGTAAATTTCCTCCTTCCATAAGTACTCCACGTGCCCAGGAGTGGACTCTGGACTACTAGAAAAATGAAGATTTTTTTTTTTTTTTTTCCTCCTCACCCTTTCCCCTTTAGGCTTACTCAAGGTCTAGCTATGTTACCCGGCACACTTCTGTAGGGAAATTACCAAGTTTTGTACCCACACTGGTGAAGTTTCTGCCAAACAATTTAATTCCTACGTCTTTTGAGGACACAGTTATAATGACTTTAAGCTGAGGTCCATAAAATTTCCATGCTGAACCTCTAGCAACCTATTACTGGATTGCAATTACATAGGTCCCACTCCTGTGTTTGTTTCTTCCAGAAAACTGGAAGAGATACTGTATTTCTGATATGAAGACTCATATCAAGATTTTTGAATAGGGTGTCATTTTTGTTAAACTCTGTCTTAATTTTTTTCTCTAAATTGTATACTCATGGGATTGATACTGTGCTTTATATACTCAGCATCAAGAGCTTTCTGGCTTTATGGTAACAGACTGAGGCTGCACAGATGCTCAGAGCAATTGGTGTAGTTAGTTGATCACTAAGGACAGGAATATCTGTAGAAAAACTTGAAACCCTGGAAACTTGTTTTTTACTTTGAGAAAGAGTACCTTCTCTGCTGTGTTTGGGTTTAAGTTGCGTCACTGCTGTTAGGGAGGAATATCTCATTTCCAGAGGTGTTACACATCTGAAGAAACCCAAATCAATATGTCACTGATAACCCTTTTTCCTTGTTTAATAGTTACAACCAGTATTAATGAACATTTTTGTTCTATTGATGTGGTGTAACAATACAGCTGCTGTTTTTCTGCTATCGTACAAGCATTGTAACCTATCATTGTATAAGCAAAGGTATTCAGGAAAGTCTTACTTGAGGTGACAGAAAAGTTCTTCCGAGTTCTCCCAGTCGGCAAGAATGGTAACACTGGTCATGCTAGCCTCCTCAGCTCCAGAGGAGACTCAAGAGACTTGCAGAAAAGTAGTTCAGAAACTGAAGCATGCAGTCTTTCAAATCTGATGCTTGATTACAGTAATGATACTGACTGATTGAATTGCCAGTGCAATACAGATTTATTGTTTTTCAGTATTTCTTTTCCACTGGAATCAAAAGTAGAGATATCTTAAGATCTTTTTTGTAAAAGTTACTGCAGAGCAGGCAAACTCGTAAGTAACCTTCTGGCACATAGTGGAGTTAGGAAGAATTTTGTCTTCAGGGAAGGTTTTCCATTCAGTAACCTTCTGCTTTTGTTTTTGGGCAGTGGGTATTAAGTTTGGGAAAGGAGATTGTTAACTTTGTTGTTAATATGTTAAGTTTCTTTAGGGAACCTTAACTAGGCAGAAATTAATTGCATCAGTTTCTCACTTTAAAAATTGGGTGTTGCAAACTCATCAATACCTTTCCTTATTTTTTCCCATCAACAACCTACACTCAAATAGTACATCTGTACAGTTCCTTTAGGTAATCCAAGGACAGTGTAACAGAAACACAAATTGTACAAAAGAACCTTTTGTTGTTAATATGTTAAGTTTCTTTAGGGAACCTTAACTAGGCAGAAATTAATTGCATCAGTTTCTCACTTTAAAAATTGGGTGTTGCAAACTCATCAATACCTTTCCTTATTTTTTCCCATCAACAACCTACACTCAAATAGTACATCTGTACAGTTCCTTTAGGTAATCCAAGGACAGTGTAACAGAAACACAAATTGTACAAAAGAACCTTTTGTTGTTAATATGTTAAGTTTCTTTAGGGAACCTTAACTAGGCAGAAATTAATTGCATCAGTTTCTCACTTTAAAAATTGGGTGTTGCAAACTCATCAATACCTTTCCTTATTTTTTCCCATCAACAACCTACACTCAAATAGTACATCTGTACAGTTCCTTTAGGTAATCCAAGGACAGTGTAACAGAAACACAAATTGTACAAAAGAACCTTTCTTGTATAGAAATTGAGAGTTGGTAATATCTGGCCTCAGTATTTAAGCACATACCTTGAGTTGCTGAGCCCCACACTACAGAATATTGCTGAGGGTAAACTTTTAATGCAGTTTCTAGGAGGCCTAAGTAGTAATACCAGAAGTTAAAGTATCAATAGTGGGTTGTTGTTTTTTTTTTTCCTTATTGTGTAGCTTTAATTATTCATAAAAGAATCTAGATGTATGGAGAGATGGTCACCCTTATTGAAGACCTATGTTGTAACAAGAAGAGAATGCCTAGTTTTTAAAACTGTTGTCAGATGTTTATCTAGATCCTCTGGTAGGAAGAGATTTTTTCAATATTTTTTTATGTGTCATTTCACAGTATTTATCCTTATGTACTAGGACTTCAGAGTATTTCGCTGGCCAGTGTTATCGTGGAAGAGAGCACTGAGAAATGCCAGGTAGATGGGAAATTACTTTCATAAGAATAATTTTCCCTTTACCATTGACTCATGTGCCTTGTGCTGGTTATTTTTCCATCTTAAGAATCAAGTGTTAAATACACTGTGTTGTAAAATAAGTGTGATAATGACTTAAAGCTTAGTAAGTTTGTTATGAAGAGTTTAAAGATGTGAATTGTCTAAAATGGAAATACATTACACCTTAAGCCTGAGATGCATAGAATTAGACACATAATAACACCGTTCTCTGACACTGCTTTCAAATTACTAGAGCTTGTTTTCACACGGGTGAAATTAAGTGACTTTTGGCCTCCATAGTGCATCCTTAAGTGCAATCCTTTGCACCTGTGAAGGAGTCGTCCATGCAGGCAGTGACAATTGTAACATCTGTAATAGATGCCACTTCTCTGAAAGCATCCCTCGTTGTAAAAGAATTTCCATATTTAAAACAGTCAGTAGTGACCTGGCTATCAGGCATTTATTAATGTTCATACAACAGGAACAAAGTCTAAGACTCTGCTATTAGCAGAGAAGATAATGTAAATACCCACCACTCACCTCCACCCTAAAATCCTGGGTTTCTCTCTGTGGCAGCAAAATAATTTTTTTTCTCTTCTTTCATTCGTTTTCAAGGCACTCTACAGAGGTAGAGTCTGTATCTCCTTATTATGGATGAGGAAACGGAAGCACAAGGCAGAAGTCAATGCAGCCTGTTGCCAGAACTAAATGAAAAATAAGAAGCTTCCAAATATTCATCTGATGCTTTCACCAAATATTCTACTCCAAAAGAACTTTTTAGCATTGTGTCCCTGGAATGAGCTTTGAATATGGCCAGGCATCTTATAATGTCTACAGCTAATTTTTTCTTTCCTGTAGTATATAAACTTCTCATGACTTAAAATTGGGAATAATTTTATTCATAGAAGACTCAGTTGTTGGTATTTAAAAAATGTCTCATCTGTGCTTACAGTTTCCTTATAGCTGACTTGAATTATCGTAAGTGTTGTATTCAAATACGGACTGGTGGAGAAGGAAGTGAAATATGTTGAGAAGTGGAGGGGTTGCAATTCTAAGTACCTTTATGTAAGTGGATTGAGTCTGCTTTACAGAACAGACCTCAAGTTGTGTACATGATTGTGAGACCAGTTGCTGGCAATTACTCAAAGAGGTTTTTACTTCTAATAGCCTTTTCTCAAGGTTGTTAATATATTGAAGGGGGTTCTTTGTTATATGTTGGCATGAACTTAATGTTTTCTTATAAAAAGTTTTTGCTTCTAAAAAAAACAATTTAAGCTGTTTTATTTCAGTGTTCTCTAAACATACAAAGTCAAAATTCCTTATTCTGTCCTCAAGTGTATAGATAATAAGAAAAATTCACTTTGTAAAGTAAATATTTGGTCTTTATTTTAATTTAAAAAAAAAAGAATCTTGACTTGACAGCACCAGTAGACATTAGTGTTTTCAGGCATTCATTAGTGTTTCAGAGCTGGGATAATTCAGGAATTTCTGAGACTTACACTTCATATTATTTTGCTCAGTGTGACTGTTTTTATGAATGTTTTCACTTGTGAACATGATGATATAAGTACCATTAAGTGAATCTATAAAGAGTGGTTCTAACTCTTAAACAAAGAAAACTCCAAACAAAAAAAACCCAACAAATCCAATCCAGTTTGTTTTCTATGAATGATAACAGTCTAAATTCTAACATTTCATAGAATCATAGAATGGTAAGGTTGGAAGTGACCTCAAGGATCATCTAGCTCCAACCCCCTGCCATAGGCAGGGACACCTCCCACTAGTACAGGTTACTCAAGGCCTTATCCAACCTGGCCTTGAACACCTCCAGGGAGGGAGCAGCCACAACCTTCCTGAGCAACCTGTTCCAGTGCCTCACCACCCTCACTGGAAAGAACTTCCTCCTGACATCCAGTCTAAATCTTCCCTTTGCCAGTTTAAACCTATTGCCTCTAGTCCTGTCATTGCAAGACCTTGTCAATAGTCCCTCCCCAGCCTTCCTGTAGGCCCTCTTCAGATACTGGAAGGCTACTATCAGGTCTCCTGGAAGCCTTCTCTTCTCCAGGCTGAAAAGCCCCAACTCTCTCAGCCTGTCCTCATAGCAGAGCTGCTCCAACCCTATCAAAACGCTTTCATATGTTTGAAATGAGTGTTAGAATCTAACTTGTAAGAATCTGCATTAAATATGAACCTAGTATGTAACATTTGGAAAAATGTTATTGTGTAGAAAATGGAGTAGTTGTTGAAGGCTGAAAAAAAGAGGACCTAAGTGCATGAAGGCAACAAGGTGCTGATAGAAGAGAAAAGAATGCCAGATCGAAGGAGTTGGTTTCTCTTATAGCTGAATAACAGTGCAACAGAACAAAACAGATTGGAACTCCAGTTTTGTCCCATGGGTTGCATGAACCATGATTCTTGCCCTGAATCTGTATGGCTTGAAATTCCAATTGCAATTTCTATGCGTGACCATAAAACATAATATTGAAAATCAGTGAATCTACATGTCCAGTGCTGTTTTTGTGTAAGGATCAGTCTAGTCTTGGGAGTATTGGCTCAAAATTGAAAGGTAGACTTTAACATTTAATCTAAAAATTCCATGAGTGGTTGAATGGAACAGTGCCTTGATTCTGAGTGTATTAGGAAGCTAAGGGTGGAAACAGAACTGAAAGAGAAAATGGTGTTTTTCTGTAGTGAGAATTCTTGCTCCATGGCAGTAGAACAGTGACAAGTTGTGAATGACACCTGTGTGCAGCACACTTTCTGTTGTTCTGAAAGAAACTATATGTGTAACTCTAACAATGGAATGCAGATTACTGTGTTTTGTCATGTTTCTGCTGTTTTCTGACTAGCTAAGATTTCAGCAGTGTTAATCAAGAGATCCAGCTGAATAAGTTACAGATGATGCTGTGCAGGTAAACAGGAAGTGACAGCATTCAGCTTGCTCACCAATGAAATCCCAGGTTGCGTATGTCATCTGGTAAATAATCTGCTAAGGTGAGATAGGAATGTGCTTGTGGTTATGGTTATGCCATATCCCTGGGAGACCACTCTCATAGGGTCAGAATGGTCTGGATTGGAACGGGCCTCCAAAGGTCATCTCATATAACCTCCTCTGCAAGGAAGCAGGGGCATCCTCAACTAGTCTGAATGAGATTGTAGGATTAAAAAATGTCTTTTATCCTGTGTTTAAAAAAAAAAAAAATCACATCTCTCTTAATTAATCTTGTGCTGTTTGATTTGGTTTCTTATGCTATGCTGTTTGTCCACATCTTAATTGGTGTTCTGTGATGCACTGTTGAGCAACAACTGTTTCAAAAAGGAGTTAACCAGAACTGTAGGGGTTCTGGAAGGTACTGGAAATGCAAATTAACTTGTATATGAAGACATTGAGAAAAATGTGTGCTGTTTGTAACTGGCTAACCAAGGAGCAGAAATGAAGGATTGCTTTACTAGACAACGGCAGACTTGAGTCCAGACAAGTACTTTCATAGTTCAGATTTATTCAACAGCAGTCTCTTGTTTAATCTCTTTTTTTTTTGTTTTTTTTAATACTGTAACACGACTTAGTGATCATTGATACCTTCTCCACATCAGTAAAACGTCTTCAGCGAGGATATTGCAGCTAGATGTGTGCTGATAAGAATAAGACAGTGAAATCTGTTCCCTTTTTTTCGTCTAGTTTTGATCTCTTGATTGCTTAAGTGTTTGGGCAATTTGTTTTGTGGAACTGTCTCTTAAATTACAAGATCCTCTGTTTCAAAAATTACAGGAAATACCCAGAATGTTTGGTTTGGTGGTTTTTTTTTTGTTTTTTTTTTTTTTTGCTTCACCACTGCAGAAAAACTTCCTTTCTTCCTTCTCCCTTCAAATAAGAAGGCAGCATCTCTTACACAGTGGCTTTATTTTTAACATAGCCTAGCATTGTGTATAGATGGAAAAAAAATTAATTTCATAGCATCTATAGATACTTCATTTTAAAATCCATGTTAGATCATGGGAACTTAAGAAAAGCAAGCTTTATGCTGAAATTTTATTGCTGTTGGTTATTGAGGTAAATAATTTCACTAGCAACATAACCTGTGAAGCCTCGGTATCTTCAGTTGAGTAATTTCTCAACTTGTCCCAAATAAAACTTTTCTCATGTGATCATGTATTTACAAAAGGCTCTCCATATGTCAATTCTGTTGAATAATGTTTTCCTGTCTGCGAAGCAATCGGTCTGTCTTCTGAAAATAATGTCCTGTAAATGGCATTAAAATGAGAAGATTGCTTCCAACTGCTTAACTTGTTGAAATCTGCCAGCAAACTTCTGGAGTTTAAACTCCTGTTTGTAGTATCTAAAGATAACTTTTTTTGCAATACACAACTGTCTTTAAAGATTATTAATACTTTGATAAATACATCATTAACATCTGTAAAAGCTTTTAAAATCGAAGTTGCCACAGTTTACTAAAGTTGCCAATAATTATCCAATCCCCAGTGGGTGAACAGTGTCACATATTGGACTCATTTGTGAAGATTCTGGAGGCAACTTGGTACAAAGATGTAAATTTTACAAGCCAGTAAAAATCTAATCTATTAGAATCTAATTTTGTATTCAAAATATTATGGAGTCCTTAGAGTACTTTTATCTACAGAAAAGTGTTGTGTACTATCCAGACTGTATCAGCACATGTTAAAAATTATTTTTGTTTTTGTTTGGTTGTGGTTTTTTGGGGGTTTTTTTTGGGTTTTTTTTGCTTGGTTGGTTTGACATTTTTACAAGATGCAGTAACCATAAATAGCCTGATCCACTATTTAAGGAAGAAAGGCTAAAAGGACAACCAGATGCATCTGTTGTACTTCTTCTGTTGTCTGGGGCCATAATCCCTGTGGCCTGAGGCCTTTCAGATGAATGTGTCAGCAGGAAGCTAAAGCAGTCTACCTTTAGTGTCACTAGTCTTTTCTCTCCTTGTGCTGTTGTTTCTTCCTATCTCTATCCCTTCCTGTTAGCTGAATTGCACCAAACCCATCACACTAGATGCCCACGCTCAAGAGGTTTAGATTACCTGCTATCCACACCTAATAAATATTGTAGGATTCTAAATCTCACTGAACTCAAAATCTCTAAGTATGTGAAAGTGCTAGGAAATATTTTTGCCTGTTCTAGCAAGTGCCTCTGCAGTTTATAACTTGGGACTTGCTAGGGAAGCATAGTTGCATGTTGTGTATGTAGCCTAATTAGTTTGGGATCATCTGAATAGTGGCAGGCTTATTCAGTTCATTTAAAAGCACTGTTGGAGGAGATTGCAGTGCATGCCTTCTGTAGGACTGCGTGGTGTTGAGAACATTCACCCTAGAAGTGGGTTATCAGCCCTTCCTAGCAGGAAGGGAACACACTGTTCCCACTGGCAGGAGATATCCTCAATGCTAAGAAAATAGCTGTGCTTTCTCTTCGAACAGGACTGCTTTGCAGAAGAGAAAGGAAACTACCAGAAAGACCGAGCAGAGCTTGCTTGTGTGGGCCACCGAAGGCCTTCCCTTGAGAAGGCAAGGAGGTGCCTGGTCCCTCCAGCAGGTTTTGTGTTTCTGCATAAAGAGTGAGCTAAAACGCATAGCTCTGGTGAATATTTTTGGAAGTTCTACATATTTGACAGTAAAGGTAACTGCAGAACAACAGGAGGGTATTATCACTAATGCAAGTTTTGTTTACTTTGAATGATGCAAATTGAGTAAACTATTGATGTTTTGCTTTTTTTTTCAGATAAACTAAGATTTGAAGCAGTATTTCTGCTTGATTGGTCACTGCTACTTTTTCTTGCTTGTTTTGTTTGTTTGGGGGTTGTTTGGTTTGTGGTTTTTTGCAGAATATTTAGTTGTTGACATTTATTTCACTGATATGAGTACTGTCTAAACATGCAGATTTCTATGGATACACCTTGATATACAGAGTTAGCTACCCTGTGTTCTCACCTCTATGTTATGCCTTTCTACAACATTCATGAGTTTTGCTGGGTTTCTGTATCTTCTGTGACTCAGATAATGCTAGGCTTTTGGAGATTGCCTTGGTACTGAAGCTTCCTGTCCTTGTGGTCAAGATTAGGTTTACACCTGGCTAAGCCTTTTCAACAGTGAAGAGATACTTTATGTTATGTCTGTCTTCCTGGAACCTGCTGCCTGAGGAAGACTGGTTTTTTTACCACTGTTTTAATATCAATGAGTACCAACAGCCCTTAATTCTTTAACAGTCACCCCAGTAACTGAAAGATATCTTTTTGGTTTTGTGTTAAAGAAGAAATGAGTGATTTGGGAGCACCCAGCATCAGCTGGTCAGGCTTCTTCATGTTGACTTAGCTATAATAAGGATTTCCACCATAGTAGGTGTTTAAAAAATGCCTGACCCTGACACAGGTACCTCAGGACAACTTTTCCACATACCTTCTTTAAGGAAAAGATAGCAGAAACATTGATTTCTGTTACTGCAGGGTTTGGATTGCACATAACTATTCACCACAGCAAGTTTTCAAGTAGCTGATTGAGTTGACTATGACTTTCAGGCCCATATTCTTCAGATTGACTTTGTGAAGAAGTTACAGGCATTGTATCAGGATAGGGTTTATTTTTCAAGTGATTATGTTGCTCAGAAGCAGCTGCTACTGGTAGTTTTACATTACAGGGCAAGTTTTCCCAGTTTTACTTTCAAGACACTTCCCCAGGAGCTGGAAAGGATAGCTAAGAAAAACAAGCCTGTCATGTGTGGTTAAATTCTGCACCTACACAGAGTTCTGCATTTTTATTGGAAGACTGTGACTCTTAAAGTTGGCAGAAGGTGTTTTCATGAACCTTCCATTGATACCATGTGTCCTGCAGTATGTATCCATGGTCCAGAGGAGCTCTGTCGTTGAGTTTGTCAGTATACAACTAACAACAGCAGACCTGCTGCTTCATAGCTCATCAGTTTGAGGGGGGTGACAATCCGTGGAATCAATGGCATCTCCTCCATCCAGAGGTTGACGGCAGAAAAAATAAAGAGAACTGAGGGGGTTGATTCTCATCTCCATGGCCCACTGGTTTTTGGTGGGCTACCTTATTTCTTTCTCCACACATCTTTTCCAGATACATGAAAAGGACAAGATCTTTACCAAAACTGTTAAGCAAAGCAGTAGTACCAGCTTCAAAATCTTCCTCCTGAAAATTCATTAATAACTAAATATTAAGTTATTTATATATATACACACACATACACATATATATACACACACATACACATATATATACATACACACACATACACATATA
>VWZE01010856.1:301790-344039 GCA_013396675.1 Eubucco bourcierii
ACACACACACACATATACGCGCGCACACACACACATATACGCGCGCACACACCCGCGCGCACACACCCGCACGCACACACATATATACGCGCACACACACACATATATACGCACACACACATATATACGCGCACACACACATATATATACGCGCACACACACACATACGCGCGCACACACGCACACGCGCGCACACACACATATATATACGCGCACACACACATACGCGCGCACACACACATACGCGCGCACACACACACATACGCGCGCACACACGCGCACGCGCGCACACACGCGCACGCGCGCACACGCATATATACGCGCACGCACACACGCATACGCGCACACACACATACATACATATATATAAAAATATGCCTCAGGGGAAGAAAGAAGGTACTATTTAGCATGTTTAATGGGTGTCTTATTTAATTCTGTTTAAAATTCAGTACTTATTTTTGCTACCTGTCTTCCAGAATCTGAACAGCATAACGCATAGCACCACTACTCAGCATGATGAAAATGATCAGTGGCTAAAGTGAAAGGAGATGAATTTTGTTGTCTGCTCCATAGAAGTACACCTTGTATTTTTTCATGTATTGTCCTTTTAATTAAAAAATACACTGTGGTGTAACAGTGGGATTTATCATTATATTCTAACATATGAAAGCCTTATTGCAATCTGTCAACACTAGGATTTTTATAATGCTGATGAGCATGTTAAAATGTAGTTAGACTTTTTGATAGACCTCAAAACAACACATATTTCAGATTCAGATGTTGTTCTCTAACTTGTAAATTAATCTCTGCTTATAGAGTATCCAAATTACGATCATGCAGAATGAGGATACGCTCTGCAGTATTTTTCTTCTGTCTACTCTTAGGGTAGGTTCTAGGTCAATTGTTTTGTGTGCAATCAAGTTGCCTACTTTACCCAGGTAATCAGATTGGTGCTTTTACTGCTAGATACAATAGGAAGGCTATCTTCTCTGTCATGACTTTAAGTTGCATAATTCTTGCCAAGAATTTCTGTTGCATAGACCTGTTGAGGTAGGTTAGTGGAGCTGAACTTGTTTTGGGGTGTTGTGAAGGCTTCTTGCATGGGCAGTGGGGTAATTGCTGTGGCTGAATTTGGTACTTTCATTACAACTGTAGAATGGGCCACCTGTGCTGCTTTTGTTGTCTTGTATTAACAATGAGATCATATGTGCGAAACAAGAGGAAAAAACTGTTAGCAGAAGTTTTGAACAAAATCTGACCAGTTGTGCTCTATAAAGTTTTTACCTGTTGCAACATAAGGGGGAAAATGACATGCGCTTAAATCTGCAACTTGATATCATCTGACTGTTTTACTGTGGTAGTATGGCTAATTCAGATGTCCTTTTTTGCTCATTTAACAAGTTCAGTTATGATTAAATTATTAATATTGTTTTAGTTTATGCAGAGAGAAGTTTTACTCTACACTTTAGTTGTAGAGTCTTTGAGGAGACAACAACAAAGCTTTCTTTTCATCAGTCAGTCATGATTTAGCTTTTTCTGTACAGTACTAGATTTTTAGTCTGTCTAACAACTTCTGAAGAGATGGTTGCAAAAAGGAACAGAATTATATCTTGAAATCTTGTGAAAGTTACATCACAGTTCTTGGTCAGAAGTTATGAAGAACGTCAGTTTGGCTGTAATACTTTTCTTTCAACAACTCTGGAAGTTTTTTTGATAACCTAAATTTTATGGTATCTTTAAAAAAAAATTCTTTGGTTATTTTAAACTAGGTCGAAAAGTGTGACATGAGTGATACTGAAACTTAGTAGTTTATCTTACAATGCAAAAGATAATCCTGTATGCTAGATAACAACTGTTTATGCAAGTAGCCAGTACTGGTGAAGGGAAGATACTGCTTGTGGAGCAGGTGAGGAAAACCTAATAGGGAGCCTATTACTTGGGCTAGACATGATCCCTCCAGAAGGATCTTGTAACTGGAACAGATTTATGAAAACATCTGCTCAATCTTCTGTAGTGAAAAAGGAAATGAAACTCTTTGACGTACACAGAAAGAAATGGAGAACAAAACAGAAAACAGTATTATTGTAATCTTACATTAAAACTGAATTCATACATCGTAAGTCTCATCTCTAATCAAAGAATGATGTAGCAGGACTAGGTAAGATCTATATGAGAGTGACAAGGCTCATTAAAGCATAGAATGTTTTTATTTCTTTTTCTTGGTACAAGGGTTACTGTCAACCAGTATGTCTTCCTAAATGAGAACTTAAAGAGCAGAGAACTGTGACAGATAGTTATAAATGCATTTGCAGCATGGAGAGGCAACTATGAAACCACTAAACCTGTCTCCTAGTGTAAGAACAAGGAAGGACTGCTGAAACTAGCAGATGATAAACTTTTAGATTAAAGTAACTAACTGTTCATGCAGTGCATATGTGAAATGTGAAATACAATCCTAGCCAGTGTTGTGATGCCTGGAAGCTCACGTAGATCTGAAGAGGAATTACATAAAGTCACAAAGGAGGAATCTAACATGTGCTGTAAAATGCATATGCTGCTTCAGGTGATCTTTAAACTCCCACCTGCCAGTTGCTGAGGATATACTCCCATAGTGTAATGGTGTACTCTTGAATTCTTAGATATCTGATGCTGTTGGAAAGTAGATCCTGGGCTGAATGACCTCTGGTCTTAACCCCGTTACAGAACCTTTAAGCTTTATGTCTCCACAACGCCTCAAAGGTTCCAGTTTTTATTCCCTCATCGGACTCTTAAGGTGGGACACCTATATCTCTTAGTTTGAAAATACAATGGTTTCACGTTGCCAGCTGTGAGTGAGCCTAGCTCGTGAATTCTCAAACCATGCCCAAGAATTTTAGGAGTTTGCTAGTTGGCATAGGCTAAAATTGTGACAGAGACCATTAGAACAATTAAGCAATGCAATCAGTTGTGTTCCAATACCTGGGAGCATTTCCAGGCGCTGTGTGAACTGAATTTCTCGCCTTACTATTTAATTTCTATCCAGTTTGAAGTACTGAACAGAAACTTAGTTAAATAGGGCTTCTCCGTGTAACTACTGTAGTTGCTGGTCTACCTCTTGCAAAGTCACTTTGCTGGTTTTTACGTACAAGAAGAAAAAAAGTTCAGTCAGGTTCTTAAGCTGTCTAAATATTGCATAGAAGTGGAAAATCTGAAGTGTAGAAGTAATTTGGGGTCTGTTACCAATAAAGTTGGTAAATGGGAAATCGTTAAAATCGCTGCCTCAAGCAAGGGACCAAATGAAGAGATGCTGTGATGAAAACCAAAACACAGAATTTGTAATTTTTAACTTAATGACTACCTTTTCTTTTTAGACGATGTCTTCGGCAGTTGTTCAAATCTATGCAGCAGATCGCAATTCCATGTGGTCAAAGAAATGCTGTGGTGTAGCTTGTCTTGTAAAGGACAATCCCCAGAGGTCATATTTTATCAGAATATTTGATATTAAGGTAAGCACTGTGGTTTTTTTTTTTTTGTTCTTCAGACTCTAAGCTTGGTTGTATTCATTCTCCATTTTGTATTGAATATATGTAGGTTGTCTTAGCTACAAACTCAGAAATTTTCAGGCAAACAGTTTTGCTTTAAGCAGTGCAGTTACAGTGCTTACTACCAGGCAAGTGCAACTTTCTAAGATACTGTAAATTATTTCATAGATGTCAATTTATATGAATGAAATAAATACCAGATACAATTTACTTACAGGTCACAGACCTGTCGCCTACAGATCTGATTAGTCAAACTAGTAAAAATAAATGCAGTGTCAATGTGGATAGCTGTAAAAGTTCTAGTGAGTGTTACTACTAACAAAATAGATGCTGTCTTCTGTGGAAGCAGAAGTGGAAACAATATTTTTGACTGGTGTGTTGGTGAATGTGAAAACTTGAGGACAGATAAGTTTGTTGGGTATTTTTCCTTCACAACACATACATTCATACTGAACAGCTTTGTTCTATTACAATATTTCACTTAAGACAGTAACTTAGAGATGAGGTATCTAAGATGTGTTTTCATAACAAAAATAGTACTGGGATATGATAGAATCATAGAATAGAATCATAGAATGGTAAGGTTGGAAGGGACCTCAAGGATCATCTAGTTCCAACCCCCTGCCATAGGCAGGGACACCTCCCACTAGTACAGGTTACTCAAGGCCTCATCCAGCCTGGCCTTCAACACCTCCAGGGAGGGAGCAGCCACAACCTCCCTGGGCAACCTGTTCCAGTGCCTCACCACCCTCACTGCAAAGAACTTCCTCCTAACATCCAGTCTAAATCTTCCCTTTGCCAGTTTAAACCCATTGCCCCTTGTCCTGTCGTTGCAAGACCTTGTCAATAGTCCCTCTCCAGCCTTCCTGTAGCCCCCTTCAGATACTGGAAGGCTACTATCAGGTCCCCTCGAAGCCTTCTCTTCTCCAGGCTGAAGAGCCCCAACTCTCTTAGTCTGTCCTCATAGGAGAGCTGCTCCAGCCCTCTGATCATCTTCGTGGTCCTCCTCTGGACCCGCTCCAACACTTCCACGTCCTTCCTGTGCTGAGGGCAAAGATACTTTGAGACTTTGGAAAGCTTCCCATACTGTTAAAACCAGGAACCACTTGATACCTGTCAGCAGTTGGTGCTTGAAGTATCTTAGATTTGTTCAGGATTGCTAATTGATGCTTGTGATTTGCCTTTGTGATTTGGTCATTTGACTGCTAGACTTAGTGAGAAACCACTTCCTGAAGTATTTATCTGTGATGCCATTTAAATATATAAAAACACCTTAAACATGCGAGACACTTGTTTCCTTTAACTGTTTTCAAGTCAAGCCTGAGATAATAACAAGAAACTTGAAGTCTCCTTTATTGCTGTTGCTATTATCACTGTATTTCTATCACTCATCACTCTTATTGCTCCCAAGTATCGCTATTGAGGGACTTTAGAACTTGAAAGATGTTTTGAAAACTGTGAACTGATGGAATAGTATTCCAGAGCTCTTCTGCAACTTCCAGTCTATTTAGATTTTGATTGCATCATTTGTTACATTAATAGCAAGGTAGATGCTTAGCACCACGTAGCTTCCAACTCTTAATTCTATTGTTGAATAAGTTTAAACTCTGCAATTAGCTGGTTTGCAAAAATATTTTTTTCTTCTTCTTTTCAGGATGGGAAATTATTATGGGAACAGGAGCTGTACAATAACTTTGTATATAATAGTCCTAGACGATATTTTCATACCTTTGCTGGAGATGTGAGTCTCAACGTCTTTGAATACCTATTTTTAAATGCCTTTTATTTGAGCAGTAGCCTTTTTTAATATAACTGAAGTTTTTATTTCATTCTGTAAAGTATTTCATTCTGCGAAGTATTTTAAAAAGCTGTGTTCCTTGAAGATTTTTAAGCTTATTTGTAGAAGTACTTTTTATCTCAACTAAAAAAAAACTTATTAATCCATAGGACAGAATTTTCAACTCCCTTTAGTGAAATTGTTCTAACTGTAGAAGATGTTTGCAAGTATCTCATTCTTAAGGCAAAACATTTTCCTCTCCCTTCCTTTGATTTCAGGCTGCAAAATGTTCTTCAAATTTGTTAGCCATGATCTCTAGAAAATTGATTAGCAGACAAACGTTCCTAAAATAGAATGTTTCACTAAGACTTGCTTCCAAATTTGTAGTAATGATTGATCTTTTTGTGGTTATACCTTCAGAAGGTGTAAGAAGACATTTAAGAAAGACTGTCAACATTTTCTTAGTCATGGGTGGGGGAATATTAATGTTTTTCAGACATGTCAAGTTGGTCTTAATTTTGCTAATGAAGAAGAAGCTAAAGTATTCTGCAAAACAGTAACAGATTTACTTGGACGACGGCAGAGAAAATCTGGTAAATATTCAAATTAATCTTAAATTCAGGCTTGTTAATGTTGGTTTGGGGAAAGGCAGGAAGTTACTGCTATGTCTGGAAACTACAGGAAGATGCTATTGCCATATTTATATTTAGAAGTGATTGTGTTATTAAAGTGTGCTTCTTTTGTGCAAAAGTAGTATTTTTCTGAAACAATTTGATGCTCCTTGCTGTAAGTTTTCTTGTAAATCCTAGACTCCAAGGTGTTGGTGTTTGAAAATACAGATCAGGGGGAAGTGAAAATGATTAAACTGTCAGTGAGAAAACTAGAAATTTATCTGTAAGCTGTTTTGACTAAACCTTCTTTTGCTCTGGGCTGTTTGTAACTAATTTGTTTAAATTCAGCCTGAGTGGGCTATACCAAATATTTTGCCATCTGCTATGTTCATTAGTTCACGTAAATTAATTTTTGTCATTGGTCCAGTATTTAGTAGAGAACTATCTTACTCAAAACTAGTAATTTTGTTGAAGGCCAAGGTCAGGAGACATAATGCATCTGTAGTGTCCATTGCAGCAAAGTGTGAAGCACAGCTAGCTGCAAGATGCCTTTGGAGCATGGTCAGTGTTTTAAAGACAGCTCAAGCTTCCTACAGATCTTGTCTTGGTTGTTTTTCCGGGAGCCTATAAACAGCTTGCCTGTCTGACAGCCATATGTCAGTGAAGAGTAAGGTGCTATAAAGCACAGACTGGGAACACATGAAGTTCCACGTGAAGTTTTTCTTGACAGGACCCCATAGATTTTTCTTGTTTACTCTTTTTGAAACTTTATCTTTGGTTGTGTGCTGAAACTTCTGTTGTGGGATGAGTTTATTCCGTATGTTGTCTTCTGACAAACTAGTCCCCCTCCTGAAGCACTTAAAACTTGAACACACCTTCGATTAATTAAAAAAAAAAAAAAAAAAAAAGCCCAAACCAATAACAGGAAAAACCTCAACAACTCTCAAATTAACTGCAAAACAAGAATTGCAAATGACGAGGTTCCTAATTCAAGCCACCAGGTGGAGTTCTATGTGTATTTGATGCAACTCTGTGTAATTGTGCTTCTAAATAACAAGCTTTGTATTTGCATAAGTCAGAGCTGATTTGCTGATGGTGCTCATTTATGTATACATAAATGCTTATTTAAAATACAATGATCTGTGCATAGATTTTTTTCATACACTGTAAAGTGTGTGTGTGTGTATATATATATATATATATATATTAAAAAGCTGCATATTATTTGTGTTGCATATATATAAAGTCTGTGTGTATTGTAATGTGTCTTCTCAAACACAGAAGTAATAATCTGCTAGTTTTAATGCTGTTCTTTTAAAAGGGATTTTTACTACCATGCCTTCCAGAATGTGTTTTATTTCATAGCAATGCCATCTGACATGCTTTTGACCATATGTGGTGACTTGACCTATTATACCATTCCGGACTTGGTAGGAGACTTGCAAGAGTTTTATGGAAAGCTTATTTTGCTAGAAAGTAGCAAGAACTGTGTGTTCTGTTTTGCAAAACTGTATCTTCACGCTGAGATGAGTAAACATAATAATGTTCAACAGCGAGAAGATGCAGTGGTGTTCTGCAGTGTGAAATGCAGTCCACTGAGCAGACAGTTCTTGAATAAGTTCTTGAAAACTTTGCTCCAGAGAATGTACAAAAGCTTGAAAACATGGAATGCCCAGCAGAGAACAGAACGAGGGAGAAAGGCAGAAAAAGAATTATTGATGTGCTGTCTTAATGTTTTTAATATCAGGCTGATTTTCCTCTAGCTAAATTCTTGATTTTTATTTTTTTTAAATTCAAATTCTTAACCTTAGATTAGGAAAAAATTACTATAATTAGTAAATTTCTCTAGTAGACTTGTTTAAATAATCTGTCTGCTTACTTCTTAAACTTGTCTCAAATAGTTCCCCTCAGTAAACCGTGTGTACTCATCATTTCTTCTATTTTCAGTACTTGTCAGCATAGCACATTCTCATATTGGATGTTCTTGCACATAGGTATCATGAGTTTTAATTCTCTTGCTTCAGAAATGTTAGTGTGTGTACACACAATATCCTCCCCACGCTGAGCACTCAACCATAAAAGTGCAGCAAAGACTTGTAGAACAGAACATTGTTTTTAATTGCCTTTCTCAACTTAGGAGGCTTCTTGGCTAATTTTTATGGATCACTTGTGGGTCCGTTAGCCCTCTGAAGATGCTTTTCTTCCTCCACAAGCTTTCAGCTACTGATATCCTTTCTAATGCACTTAATGAGTTTCAATCTGGATACTTAAATATGTAGAGGTTTGGTTTGATTGGGGTTTTTTTTAATCTTTGGTCACAGCTTTTGATTTTGCTGTCTAGGAGATAAGGGCATCTCTGAAGTTCTTAGCTTGCAAGTCTCAACAGAGATCATTCTTGTTTCCAGGCATGCTTTGTGAAGGGATTTGTGTTTCTTGGACATGGGCAGCTGCTGAAGTTGATATGTTTTGGATCATTAGGCATGTGCATCTTCAAAAAAAAAGACAAATCTGCCACTCTCCAGTAAGGTCATCCAGACTTCAGAACAGGAGTTTGTATTTTCTAGTCAACAGTAGGAATCACAGAAAACCAGATCCAGTATCTTTGGGCAAAAGTTAATCTTTTATGTAGCCAGCAAAAATTACAGGAAGTGTTTAAAATGTCTTGCTTTGTTTTGCACTGTCTTATCGCTTGACCTCTTCCTTCTAATGAGAATTGTAATGGATTCCTGTGATTTGGCACAAGGCCACTTAACACTTCCTATGAATGAATACCTCTTGCTTTTGCCAGATTCCCATCCTGTGCCAAATGACTTGCAATCAGACCTGCATTCTCCTTTTCCATCTCTGAGTTGTAGGTGTTGTATAAAACTCTAATTATGTTCCAAAAGTTGAATTTGGAAGAGGGTTTTGTGATGATTTTGTTTTGTGGGGATTTTTTGTTTTTCTTGGTTTTGTTTGTTTGGTTTGTGGTTTGTTTTTTCAGTGCAACATGACTAGTTTCTCTAAGTTTTCTAGGAAGAGAAAGCACAGTGGTTTGGCAAAAAAAAGGATACCTTGTTCTGAGGCACCCTTGCAGAGGTTCTCCATGTGCCTAAAACTACTCATCTGTGATCTAAGAGACAACTGCCTCTTAGTATTTTTTTAAAATGTTCCTGGGTCATTTTAAAGGTCAATGCCATCTCTGGGTGCACCTTATCCCTTACCTTTATGTTTGTCTGGAAAAGTATAGTAGTTTAACAGTTTTTCTGGGACTTGCTGAAATGGGAAATGTCTTACGAATTCTTGTGACCCAAGTTGTTGAAGTCCTCGAAGTCCTCATTAGATTTCAGATATTCCAACTCTGAAAAGGAGGAGTGACAAACCTTCCTCTGAGGGGTTTGAAGGACAGTTGCAGGGTAGGTAAATGATGTTTATAGTCGGTAGGAGTTAATAGTAAGTGAGGGAAATCTCCTTTAAAGGAGCATTTACTGTTACAACCTCAGAGTATTGAGGTGTAAAGTGTTTACAGCGACATTTTAAATCTTCAAACCAAATTCTTCACAGTCCATGAAACAGTTCAGCATTGTGACTAGAATATCTGAATAGAGTATCAGATTAGTACCAAGAGGGTTCTAGTTCTGTTTGGGTTCTAGTTCTGTTTGGGTTCTAGTTCTGTTTGGGTTCTAGTTCTGTTTGGTTACCTGTTGAATAACATAGGTGCTGTGTCCTGTTTTCTTTGCATAAACCTGAAAATAATATATTTTAGATCCTGTAAGAGAGGAAAACTTCGAAACAATTCATACTTTTATAAATAAAAATGAAGGAATAGTCTCATTCAGTGGAAAGTGGGAGTCATAACACTTCAAAATCTTGCTTTGGTAGATTGTACAAAAACCAGCTCATTTTTTAAAAGTATTTTTCTTTACAGTCAACATGTGTGAAACCAACTCAGTTGCTATTTTCATGTGCTCCTACTCAGTTTGCTTACTTGAAATCAGTGCTTATTATGTAAGACAGAAATTTTATTATTGCTCTGTAATGCTTTGTTTCAACTGTGCAGGAAGTAGGCTTTAAGAATATTAATAGATTGAGTTCAAGGTCATTGAAACCTTCACTAGAAACAAAAATTTAGACTTAATTTTCTTGTGATGCATATGAATAAATAGCTCTTTTTTCTTTTTTCACCAGAAAAAAGACGAGACCCACCAAATGGTAAGTGTTTTGCTTGACTCAATGCCTTTTTATTTATTCCTATTGCTGCCACTTAATGTTTACGTAGAACTTTGTTTCAGATTTGTATGTCACCAAATTAGGAAATCCTTAACTAATTCTGAATTGTGGAAACTACTGAGATCTTTTATATTCAAATAAATCCTCCCACAGGTTTTAATACTTCTCAAAAAAACGAGTATAACGTTTTAAAGTAGTTGAGGCAATCATCAGTTTAGGCCTGTGACCTTCAAGCTTTAACATTTGCTTTTGCACACTTAGAGCACATCCATGATAGCAATGTCTGCAGAGTAGATGGGAAGAGCAGTGATGACTGCAGTGTCACCGACCACAAAAAAGTTAGCCTTTGTCTCTACTGTAAATGTTGTCAACAGTAACACGATTTGTTTGTCCACTTTACTACCTAGATTTTGAATAAGAGTTAAGAAAACTAGATGAACTTTTATTATTAAAATACACTCTGTAAGAACTCAGGCAACAACATTTTTAGAAAAAAAAATTGCACACTAAACTAGCATTTATTGATCCTGACCCTTTATCTTGAATATTCAGTGGAATACGTAGGTTTATGTCCAAAGTTTCAGGTGTATAATCAGTGAGCACAGCTTGAAGCATCTCTGCTTTTTCAGTAAACCATTTCACTCAGAGACTATGTATTCTTCATGAGGTGTCTTCATGTTCTGATTCTGTCTAATTGTGTAATGCTTTGCTTCTCTGCTTGCAGAGAGTTAGGAGTGTTCATACCCTCTGTAGTCACAGGTGAGACATGCTTAGGGCATGGGTTGTAGCCTTTGCAATTCAGACTAGAGCAGATACATACTGTCAGCATGTAACTAGGAGAAAACTGTTGCCTTTTGTGTTACTCTTCATATGGAGTGAAATTCTGTTTGGGGAAAAAAAAAAACGGAATGTCTGCCTTTTTTTCTACTGAACATAGATCTGTAATTACCTTTAAAACTGAAAAACAGCCACAGTCACATTTCTGTACGCACATGATCCATGCTCGAAATACCATGGGGAATTTTCTTTTAGTGGAGGTTGTTTGGATTTTCTGCATATGTTGAAACCGTGGAAAAACCACTTTGTCTTGTCATGTGACATTTGCAGTGGTACGGATTTGAGGTTTTTGGGGTTTGTTTTGTTGGGTTTTTTTGGTAGAATTACAGGATTAAAATCAAATTGGCATTAAGAGTTATGTAAAATGTATTAGTCCGTCATTTCCTGGGATTTCTGTTCTACCCATTAGTAATAGCTGGGTCTCTTAATGCAAATAAAGAAGAGTTACTGTAGTTGAATTGACCTCTTAGTGAATTCCTGGGTGAATCAAGGATTTATCAGTGAATTAGATTTTGAGAGGCTCTTTAAGAGCCGTGTAGCAGAATTTTGTTTCAGCTGTTAACAGTTTATATTTGTTGTAGGAGTGTCTGTAGCCTGGGACAGATGCCTAGAGAGGTTCTAAAGTAAAATTCTGCAGAATTAACATTTCAAAATGTTCTGTACTACGTTTTCTGAAGATGTCACAGATCTTGATAACAGTGGATGCTTAACACCACTGTACTGCCAGGTACTTCCTAGCGAAGAGCTCTATATGCCTCTCTCATCTTCATTTATTGAGCTAGCTGTACCTGATGGGGAAGGTGCATGTCTCATGATGGGAAAAATTTTACTGGATATTAATATGGCAGTTCTGGAAGAGTACAATTCTTCCCAAGGTTCTTTTATCTCTCGTGGGCATCTAAGTTCTAAACCTGACGGTAAGACAGATTTTTGTCTTTGAGAATTTGCTGTGAACTTTTGTACGGATATTGTAAGTATCAGGGAATCAGGCTGTGGTCTTGTGTTTAAGCTGAGATGAATAAAATTAAATTTGCAAGTGGCTCATGTTTTACATGGTTAAGACCATTTATGGTCACTTCTCAAAATTCCTAACAGCCATTGGAGGAAAAAAAAAAAAAAAAAAAAAGCACTTTTTTGCAAATAAAATCCTGAAGACTATTACAAACTTCATAGATTGCAAAGGTAACAGGTTTCTTTTTTAACATCAGTACAGCTGTTGAAACCACAAATAACATCATAGATGAAAATTTGCTATAACAGAGAAATGTAATTGATGGTTAAAATTAACTGTTGCAGTGGTTTTGATGTTATGTTTCATGAAATGAAGACTGTAATTTTCACTTAATCACAAAGATTTTACTTAACTCTAGGTCTTAAGCTTTGGGTTGGTAATATTTGAAGACTTGTGAATTTAATCCTAATTTTAATTGGAACCTTAGTATTGCAAATTGTTTCTCATAGTCTTGTGTGGTCAGTTTGTGCTTCAGTACTCTCAAAGGACAGCTGTCCAGATTGTAACATTTCTAGATCAAAACACTTCAGCAGAAAATGCTTCATAACGTAATCTTTCTGCAGTTTCAATACAGTCTTAAATCTTGTCCTTTAAGACTCCTACAGGACTTAAGCCTGTGTAATATGTTTTCAGATGTAATTTCATCTAGTCCAGTGTGCTTCTGTTCTTGTTTCTTATTCCTTGTTCTGGACAGTAATTGGTGGTTCCCCCTGACTTGTAAGCTACAAGTGTCAGCCGTGTTATCCAGTGTCTTTTCTGATCCTTCTTGCTTTGGACTTTTGATTGTGAAACCTGGACTTGTTGGTCCTTACGGAATGCTCAGAGAACATTGAATTAACCATACAAAATGCAATTATGAAAAAATACTGTCCAAAAAGGTTCCAATTTATCAGTCTTAAGCAGGCTTTTAGTCATCTGCCCGGCAAAGCTAGATGCATGAGTCTTACTTCGTTTGCTAACTGTTGGGTAGTAACTCACAGGCAAATGGAGGATGCTTTCAAATTACTTCTGGCCAAATTGATCTTAAATTTCCTGCTCAATTTCATTCTTCCAAAACTGAAAATGCCTTTATTGCAGTTTTTTTACAAGTATGTGTATACATATATTTCTATATATGAGTTTTTCATGTATCCACATACATGTAAATTTGACTCTTGGTGTTTAAATACTACTATCACTTGCTTATGTCAAGAGCTTCCTTCTATCGAAACTGAAAACCTGCGTGGAATACATGCTAGGTATGCTTATTTTCTATCTTCTACAAGTGACTTACTAGTAAAATGCTAAAATTGGCAGAAGTATTAATCAGATGCTTTTTCAGTCACTGCAGAAATAACTCAGAATTGTTTATAATAAAGAACAAGATCTGAGAATATTATTCATCATTTGAGTGTTAACTTGTTTTACTGGTGCTGTTCTTACTGTGACTACTCTTCAAGCTCTTTTTCTTACCTGGGACTTCAGTTACTTTGCAAATCCTTCAAAGTGGGAGACATTAGAAATCCTAATTAGTTCTCATGGATGTTGCCTTGTGTTTGAAGACAACAGTTTGTCCAGAGCAGTGTTCTGAACATTTGTGACGTTCAGTTTCTCTGTGTGACAGCAGAAACCATTCATGCTTGGTACTTACTGAGTTCAGTCTCCTTTTTACAATCAGTTTCTCTGCTACCAGGATAATGGGTGCTGAGCATTGATGTTCATGGCACTCATTCTTTGATCTTGTCTAGGAAGTGTAGCTATGCTATGCCTTGATATATACGTTCCATGTGTTCTGTGTGCATGAAAACTCTTTAGTTTAAAAGTACTTTGCCAAATTTGTAAAACACAAATTCTACCTTCTTCACCTTCACAGGCCCAAGTCTACCAATGGCAACTGTTGATATCAAAAATCCTGAAATTACAACTAACAGATTTTATACTCCACAAGTCAACAATATTTCATATACCAAAGAAAAGAAGAAAGGAAAAACTAAGAAGAGAAGATTGACAAAGGCAGATATTGGAACACCATCTAATTTCCAGTAAGGTCTTTCTGGAATTTGGGGTTTGGTGGGTGGAGTTTCTCGTTCCTTTGGTACTTTATTTTGGTTGTTTGTTTCTTTAATGTCAATTAAACCTGCAAATGCTCAAACCTTCAATATGTTACTATTGTGTGTGAACTGCAGTGAATGCTAACTGGAATGCTGTGAAGTCTACAGTTAGCTTATACATAGGTGAGGAGTTTAGTGCAGCTGTAAACAAATGTAACTTGCTATCCTAAAACAGCTTAGAAAAGGATTTAGCTGCATAGAGATACCTTACTGAAATAATCTATGTGTGCAAGAATCACAGAATGTTAGGGGTTGGAAGGGACCTCCAGACATTGGATCCAAAACCCCTAAGGCATTTCATGCAGGAACGTGTCCAGGTTGGCTTTGAAAGTCTCCAGAGAAGGAGACTCCACAACCTCTCTGGGCAATCTGTTCCAGCGCTCCGTGACCCTCACTGAAGTTTCTTCTCAATTTGAGGTGGAACTTCCTATGTTCTAGGTTGTATCCATTATTCTTTGTCCTATCACCTGTTGCCTTCCTCTTGACATCCATCCTTCAGATATTTATAGACATTAATGAGATCCCCTCTCAGCCTTCTTTTCTCCAGATGAAACAGTCCCAGTTCTCTCAGTATTTCCTCACGGGAGAGATGTTCAGTGATGGATGAAAAATCAAGGAGAAATACTGTGAATAGTACTGCATATAAACTTTCCTGTCAATACAGTGTACTAAGCTCTGAAGTGCATGTACACAACCTCATAAAAGGGCATCCTGAGTGGCACGAATATGCAGAAGTATGTCGATCAGCTTGTCAATTTCCATACACCAGTTAATACATTACAATCAGATATGAAACTATGTATTAGGAAATGCATGTCTAATTTATGTGAGCCAACTGTAGCTTAACACCCAGAATTCTGTAAGCAATAAATCATCCCAGGTTTTGGTAGTGAAAGGTATTTGAATACTTGGGTAAAGCAAGGGGCTTTCCATTTTTGCCACTTTCATAGCATAATGTGATTTTAAACCAGATCTTTTACTTTCCTTCTTGTCCCTTAAGCTAAGAAGTTAACTAATCATAGTTATACCAAGACCAAAACTAATCACTGAGTTTCAGTATTCTCATTAAAAAAATATGTGTTCTTGAGGCTACTGACAGACTCAGGCAAGTGTACTAACCTTGTTGCAATAGGCACTGTGTAAAAACACCAAAACAGTCCTTTTAATGGGACAGTCTTAACCTAAACTGTGCTGGCTTCTAAGAGTGCTACTGGTATTTTAAAAACAGAGTTGGATTTCCTGATGATTTCTTGGGCATTGACAAAAAGAAACTTGAAACATCCTGGTAACATTATGGTTTTATCTTCTATAGCCAACAGCAGTTGCATGAAGTAGCTTAGTCAGGCACACACTCTTTGGCCTTTTTAGCAGATTATAGCATCACATAAAATAATGCTTCTGTAGCTGTGAGCAGTTTTTCTATCACCATCAGTAGGCACCACAGGGTGGCACAAAACCAGTGAAGGAAATAACTTCTCCAGTTGTTTTTTTGTGACACAAGACAAAAAGTTCAAAGTAAACTAAGTTTTACTATTCCATTCTTAAATAGGACATTGAGGAGTAAGAATTGCTTCGTATCTTAATGAGACTAGAGGTAAAGACTGGTAGTAATCTCCAGTTATCTTGGTATCTTGTTCTTTTTATGCTGATTAAATGGACTTTGCTTCTGTTTTTAGACACATTGGACATGTTGGTTGGGATCCAAACACAGGTTTTGATGTAAGTAATCTAACAAGTTATTCAAGATGCTGCATGATTAAAAGCTTTTTAGGCTTTTTAATCTGAGTTGTGAAGATTGGCATTAAATAAAAAGCCATGCATTCAAATAGTTCTGAATTGTGATTGTTGTAATACAGTGCACACATAGAGATGTTGGAGTTGAAGGGAGTAGAAGGGGATGCAGAGTTGAGGGCAACAGATGCAAAACTTAATGTTTTGCATAAAGTACTTACCTCTCCTAAAATAACCCTTTCTGACTGAAAAGACAACCCAGAAATAGGTACATGGCCTTGCTGTTCTGTTTAATTACATGGTTTGTGGGGTTTTCCAATACAAACGATATTTTTGAAAGCCTTCCATTTCAAGCATCTTGAAACTAACATATCTGACTTTCAGGTGAACAACTTAGACCCAGAACTGAAAAACCTGTTTGATCTGTGTGGAATTTCAGAGGCTCAGCTGAAAGATAAAGAAACCTCAAAGGTCATATATGATTTCATTGAAAAAACAGGAGGTGTGGAAGCTGTTAAAAATGAACTGCGAAGACAAGGTGGGATTCCTTTTATTTTCAGGGCTTTTTTTTTACCATAAGGGTTAAAGTAGAAGCTGTTGATCATAAGCACTTTTTGTTTCTCTTCCTTGTACTTCATGTCATTGCAATTGCACTGGATTTCATAATGTTTCTCTACACCATACACAACATGAAAATGTTAAATCGATGACCTATTGAGTGTACTTGTTCCCTAAAGAATCTTATCACAGTATCACCAAGGTTGGAAGAGACCTCAAAGATCATCAAGTCCAACCTGTTACCACAGACCTCAAGACTAGACCATGGCACCAAGTGCCACGGCCAAACCTGCCTTGAACACCTCCAGGGACGGTGACTCCACCACCTCCCTGGGCAGCCCATTCCAGTAGCCAATGACTCTCTCAGGGAAGAGCTTTCTCCTCACCTCCAGCCTAAACTTCCTCTGGCACAGCTTGAGACTGTGTCCTCTTGTTCTGGTGATGGTTGCCAGGGAGAAGGTAACCTCTCCCTGGCTACAACCACCCTTCAGGTAGTTGTAGACAGCAAGAAGGTCTCCCCTGAGCCGCCTCTTCTCCAGGCTAAACAATCCCAGCTCCCTCAACCTCTCTTCATAGGGCTTGTGCTTGAGGCCTCTCACCAGCCTTGTTGCCCTTCTCTGGACACCCTCAAGCACCTCAATGCCCTTCTTAAATTAAGGGGCCCAGAACTGGACACAGTACTCAAGGTGTGTCCTAAGCAGTGCAGAGTCCAGGGGGAGAATGACCTCCCTACTCTTGCTAATCTTATGTCAGTGAAGTAATTTCCACTAACACTTAGTCTGCAAACTACAATGCCTTGCAGTATGTTCAATAGAGATTATTTTTTTCAGATTGTGTATGTTGTGTAGAAGCCATGTTGCTGTTGTCTGACAGTTGTTCATATGGTGCCCATTTACCCTGGCAGCACTGAGCAATGAGACCTGCAGTGGTTTTATTTTTTAGGTTTTTTGTGGGTGTTTGTTGGTTTTTTTTTTTGGTTGGTCGAGTGTGTTTGTTTGCTCGTTTAAACTCTTTTTGTTTTCTAATTCAAAGTAAAATGTGCTGGTTTTGAGCAGGCTCCTGCTGTAAGAAACTTTTGATGTAAGCCATTTCCTGGAACATAACAAGTCAGTCTGAAAAATTGCACTGCCAACATCAAACTTGAAAAAGTTTGCCTAGAATGCATCATAAGAGAAATGGAAATGTCATTGAAATTACAGCACTTTAAAACTGATGAACGTATTGAGTGCAGATTCAGGGTACGATGACTTGTCACATTTATTCCTTAGGTCCTCCACGGTGGAGTGGTATGTATGTATTTGAGCTGGCATCTAAACATATGCTTCAAAGTGTTCATGCTGCTGTGTGATACCCTGTCTAGATGAGAAACCGTAGTCCACATCCGTTTGACTGCAGTGCTAAAAATTATAATGAAACTCCCTAGTTCAACTGCAAGCAAAATTTCAGTTCATTTTTTTTTTCCCCTCAGAAATCTGTCACTTTCATGATACAATCTTTACTCTCTTTAAATGTTTACAGAGCTGTTGCTCTCAGACTGTGATCATAAAATTGGACTGAGAGGATAGGCTTTCAGGTTTTACCGATGGCTAGCTTAAAATACTTTTTAAATGGCTGTTTTTCTGTTACTTGGGTGTTCAAGTTCAGCCATTTGCATGTATGTGATTGAAAGAAAAACTGCCTCACCTTCAACATGTGTGATAATAATCTACCTCTGTGCTTTCTGATAAAGGTAGATAAAATATTTTAGCAATTTTTTTTTAGCCACGTTTACATTATGTGATGCATAGGCTTGACTTCTGTTTGAAGTGTTCTTTCCCAACTGAAACACATTTTTCTGCATTTATTGCAAGAATTTCTGTGCTTACATATTCATCCTGCTAGGACTGCTAAAACAGAAGTTATTTTTCTGTTTTTCCTGCCCTTTCCCTAGTTCTGGTACTGTTGGTTGTTTTTTAGTGAAACACCATTAACAGAAGATTTTACATAACACAAGATTTTGTTGTTAATAGCATGTTTGGATTAACGTGCATTTGTAAAAAGGCTAAAACTTGCTTTGCTTGTATCGTTTGGTTGGGAGATAGGATGAGATAGTGACACTCCCTCCTTGTTCCCCCTTCCTCATTTTGTTTCAGTTGAGCACAGGCAAGTCTTGTAAGAACCCCTTAAATCTCTTTCCACAGACTGGCATAACTTTCTAAATTTGATGGAAATAAATGCATTCTCCACAAGAAAACAGGAAACTTAGGTTTAAAATCTCCAGGCAGGACAGACTCCGAAGCGCATAACCATGTTGTATGCTTTTTCAGTGCTATGAAGACAAACTGTCTGTAGATCTTGCTGAGTAAATTGCGTTAGTAAATTCTGCCCTCCAGTGGACGCAAGGGAAAGTACAAGCGTGGCAGCAAAAGAATAGCGGGACTTGGAATCAAGGATATTGACAGTATGTCTCTTGGAAAATGTATAACGTTTGAGAGGAGATTCTCCTTATGGTGTTCTTTTTTTTAGGGATGGAAATATGCAGAGCAGTTTTTAGACCTTCAGAACGTAACACATCATTTTAGGAGGAATAAGTTTCTCTAAGATGAGCAGGGAAGGAGGCATTGAGGCACGATAGTCTCCTCCATACTCAAAAGCTCCCCTCTCTGTTCCAGTGCAGACAGCCTACTTTCTTAGCGTGTAACAGGAAGGAGATAATAGAAGAGGTAAATAAAGCAGTATCTTCTTGAGTGTAATACCTCTTTTTTTGTTGCCAAAGCAAGTGGAATCAAATGTAAATTTTTTTAGTTGTGTGGTGGCACTTGATTATTAACTAATTATGTGGAACAGCCACACAGTCTGAAGTGCTATAAGCTAGATGCTTAATGGAAGAGGAAATGAAACAGTGCTATTTTAAATTTCATTAGCAGAGCAAGTACCTTTTAAGGCCATGTAGAAATGATCCTGTGTGTTGAGGTAGTCCTGAAGCTGTTTCCTTTTTACAGTTCCTGCCGTAAAGATATCGAAACTAATTTTCAGTAACAGGGATGAAGAGTCAGTTACGTTGCCTTGTAATGAATTAGTGTCTTTTTCATTACCAGAAGATGTTACTTCAGAAAAATTTGCCTCCATAATTATCTTAACAAAATAATGGATGAGTACAAATTCTGTATTTCCCATTGTGCTTATTTTCCAGAACTTTTCCCTTTTGCCTTCTAGAAGCTCAACAAAATTGTAGAAGACTCTTAAATTTTTTTTTCTACATTTTTGTCCTGAGAAATTGAAACACTGGTTGAAGATATACTTGCATTATGAAGAAAATTACTGCTGCAGGACCAAAACAGAATTAATGACCAAGCACGTTTTGTGATTTTTGTGTAGTCTTTTTGTGTATTGCACTTGCTCCCAGCAATGTTGATTCTTTTGTAAATCACACAACAGACAAGGGGGCTGCATTCAGCTTTCATATCTGTTCATATAACCACATTTTATATTCTTCTATATTCAACTTAATCCAGAATTGGTGAAATTTGCAGAGGCACAGAGATCCTTGCAAAAGACAAGACAAAGCTTTTCTTTTTTTTTTTTTTTCCTTTTTCTGCTGTCTATGAAAGACTTTCTTGTATTGAGTAGCATGTAATTGTAAATTGGTTTGTTTCATTTCAGCTCCACCTCCACCACCACCGTGTAGAGGAGGACCCCCTCCACCTCCACCACCACCTCCCCATAGTTCAGGCCCTCCTCCTCCCCCTGCTAGGGGCCGAGGTGCACCACCTCCACCTCCTTCAAGAGCTCCCACAGCAGCACCTCCACCCCCACCTCCATCTAGACCTGGTGCAGCAGTGCCCCCACCTCCTCCAAACAGGATGTATCCTCCACCACCACCTCCTCCTCCTCCCCCTCCTGGTCCTCCTCCACCACCAGGCCTTCCTTCGGAGGTTGATCACCAGCTTCCAGTTCCTGCAGGAAACAAAGCAGCACTCTTGGATCAAATCAGAGAAGGAGCTCAGTTAAAGAAAGTAGAACAGAACAATCGACCAGTGTCCTGCTCAGGAAGAGATGCACTGTTGGACCAGATACGACAGGGTATACAGCTGAAATCAGTGAGTGAAAGCTGTTTCTCATCTGTGTCTCCCCTTAAGACTTGCTAAATGGCTGCAGTATTGCAGTGTGGACAGTAAATTGCAACTCTGTTTCAGGCTGGATCATAATTTTTAGAGTTGTTGAAGTGATGCTATAAATAGTAATACTAAAAGAAATGCTTAGAAAATATATTTTCTATAGGTGAGTATTGATGCATGAAATTATCCTTGTTTCAAACCCATTTCTCACTTTTCATAATCCTACATAAATCCTACAATGATGACACTGCAGTATTGTGGCTCTAAAGAACATCTACAAGAACTACAAAAGATTGCTGATCTCCTGAGTACTTCAGTAAAATTGTCTGATCAACTGCAGGGGATGTCTTCAACAGTAACGGTAGTGGAAGGCCAACAGTAGATTTTGGGCAAATAATACCTACTTGCTGTTATAGGTACAGGTACACAGTATGAAAATCTGCTACTTCCAGAAGGGAGTATAAACCCAAAGCAGACCTGGCTAACAGACGCAAATGAGAAAATATATTTTTCTAGGATATATGCCAAGGATAAAATCAATAATGATTATACAGGCACACAAACCATGCCTGCACAACCATATTAAGCAGCTATCCTTTAACTAAGTACTCACTTCTTGATAGTCAGAGCTGTGAATTATTTCATCTCGAGTATTGTATTAACAGGTGTGTTACATGGCAAAAGAGAAAAGGTTGACTTCATCATAGGGAAAAAACCTTAGCTTGAGCTAAAGAAACAAGCTAGTTTTACTCTATCTTTTGGCTGAGAAGAAACTCATCAGATTTTCTTAAAAGATTATCTTGAAATATACAAGTTCTGTTTTGTTAATTGCATATTTTTAATGTTTCCTTTTTCTAAGGTATCTGATGGTCAGGAGAGTGCACCACCAACACCTGCACCCACCTCAGGAATTGTGGGTGCATTAATGGAAGTTATGCAGAAAAGGAGCAAAGCCATTCATTCTTCAGGTGAGTCTTGCAGTGACAGGTTTTCAAGAGTAAATACTTCTATTCAACATAAAATACTGCTGAAAACCCTAACTGATTTCAGCCAGAGCTCTGGAAAAGATTCATGCTTTTTGAGCTGTGGATTCCACTGTGCTTTGGATGCCATCTGCTGGATAATAATCAGATAACTAGCGTTACATGACTAGTTCCATACTAGTACTGAATCAGTTTTCCACACTTCAGTGCTTAGAAGAGGATTTGCATTTCAAATACCAACTTGTAATAAGTGCAGTTCAGTAGCTGCAGCACAACTGTTTGGTCACATCTCTTCTGTTTGGGCTTTGACGTGTTTTTCTTTCAGAGCTTGCCTTGCTACCAAAGCTGCATATGCATTCAGCAGATCATTTGACTAAGGGCAGTATAGTTTGTTATTTGTTACTCTACACAGTAATCTTCTGTTCTGGTGCTTTACATAAACATCAGAATGATGCTAAATACAGCATTTTCCTAGGCAAGAGCATACTCTTCCTTAACAAGTAAGTAGTTTAATTTGAATAGGCTACAGTTTTAATATTGTAATACGTACAAAAATAATGTAAGGCTGAATAAAGTGAACAACGTTGATGGCAGTGTGCATTGCACATCTTAGAATATTCCAATAGCCACAATAGTCTTCAGATCACAGTATTTTTTGATCTGCTTCTACAGCAAACAGTGATATCATTGTGTAGTAAACCTGGTGAAGCAGTTCCTACATTTCAGAAATCTGTCCTTGAAGTTCAAACTGTAAACAAGTTGGCTCCTTTCACATTATCTAAGAAAGAAATAAGTAGTATGTTAAGTCATAGAATGGTCTGGGTTGGAAGGGACCTCTAAGGTCATCTAGTCCAACCCTCTCTGCAGTAAGCAAGGGACATCCTCAAACTAGATCAGGTTGTCCAGAGCCCTGTCGAGCCTCACTTTGAATATCTCCAGGGATGGGGCACCAACCACCTCCCTGGGCAACCTGTTCCAGTGTTCCACCACCCTCATAGTAAAGAACCTGTTCCTAACATCCAAATGAGAAATTTTGATTCTTTTTTCTCATAACTGAAAACAAGACGTATTTTTCATGTGTGGGGAAACAAATCAGATCTAACTTTCAACCTGTATCTATCTATACTGAATGTTATGTCTAGAAATCTTTAAAATAGAGCATTACCTAATGTACTGTTGTGAACTCCTTGAGTGGGACAAAGCCTTCTCAGTTGTGCCTGGTGATAGGACAAGGGGTAATGGGTATAAACTACAGCACAGGAAGTTCCATCTCAACAAGAGGAAGAACATCTTTACTGTAAGGGTCATGGAGCACTGGAACAGGCTTCTCAGAGAGGTTGTGGAGTCTCCTTCTCTGGGGACTTTCAAGATCTATCTGGATGGGACTTGCGCAACCTGAACTGGCTTCTGTGGCCCTGCTCTGGCAGGGAGTTCGGACTGGATGATCTGTGGAAGGCCCTTCCAACCCCTACCGTCTTGTAATCCTGTGAATTGATCTGTTTTCAAAAACTTGTGGGGAGAAATCAATTATATTTTTGCCCTGTTCATTTGGTATGTGCAAGCGACTTGCTTTTTTTGTTTTACAGATGAAGATGAGGATGAAGACGATGAAGAAGACTTTGAGGATGATGACGAATGGGATGATTGATCATATATTATTATATATATATTTTTAAGGTGAATGATATACTAACTACTTTCTGTCTATGGATTCTGTAAAATTATCATGTAAATGTTCTACCAATTTGCTGTATATTTTTGTTGCCTTTTGCTTTTTTATTAATCTGTGCAATACCTCATTTAATCTGTAAAGGTTTGTCATAATCCTCTATTACTCCCTGTTAATGTGTGCAAGTTTACACCTGGATGATCATGTACATGTGAATACTTTCCATTCCATCAATAAGGGAGTTTAAATGTAATATGTGAGACTGACAAAAACCTTTATTGTAATGTAGTTATAATGCAAGAAGGAGAACACTATTTTCATACCCTACTTTTTCTGTATCTAAATTTTCTTATTAAAACCTAGTATAGCACTATGTCCTTTAAGTGATGCAGCTCTTAGTTTATTTAGCCCCTTCATTTCAAAGTGAATGTTGAGGCTGGTTTGTTACTGTTGCATGGTTTCAGGTACATCACAACGTTGCAGTTCAAATCTCAGCAATGTGTGTTACATAAAGCAAAATCACCACAGAATGCACGCTAGTTGTGAAGATTACCTTGCCCTAAATGTAGCAATATTGACTGCTACCGAATAGCAGTAATAATCTTTCAATTAGGGAACTTCATCTAAAATTAAAACAGGATGGGTTTATATTGTAATAGTGGTAAAGGCATCTTTGATGCAGACAAGTTCAGTCTTTTGTTTTGTGTTTTTTTTTTTTCTTCCCAGCTTTTACTTTCGGAATGAAGAAGTGTAAATTACCGGGGGCTGTACTGGAGGCTGGCAGTTGCTACAGTTTGATTTATTTTTTTAAATCAATTTTATGTGGTTTTCAGGCTGAAGGGCTGCATTTAATGCTTGCTTCAATAATGTTTAATTACTTTTAAAAAATTGTAGGATATTGGTGTACTAATAAAGTAAACATAAGTGGTATTACTTTACAGTCTTTGCGTTATGGTACACAACAAAATGCCGAAACGCCAATCCTACATCCATAAAGTTGGAAAACCGTTAACTCGGATTATACACTCTGAATAAGTAGTGAACTTTATGGCAATATTCTGTCTTTGTATGTTGGTTTTAAGACCAAGGGTTTTGATGGAGATCAAGAACCTGATTCACAAGAATAATATTTGAGTAAGTGTACGGCAGATGGGATTCTCATTTCACAGCTCGCACATTTATATAAGTTGTACTTTGTAGTGCAGTAAGCGTCGGCATATCTGCCTGTTACAACATACTAATCTATGCTACGTGGGTATTGAATATCTGCAGCGTTATTTACTGTACTTAGTGTAACTTTCAGGTAGAAAATCTTCTTTAAAAACCACATTATCTGACGCAGAATGTTTAGTTAAGTCAGTCATATCTGGAGTGTAGTTAATGCATAGTGTCCTGGCTATTGGACTATAGTCAAGCTATCAAAAGAAATTTAAATTATCAGAATTGTATTGACAGAAACCCAGCGTTGACCTGATCTTGACAGGCTGGACCTGCATGATACGGCTTGGATTTCTAACTCGGTTGTAACCTAGAATTAATTTAGTCATATGAGAAGAAAAGAAAGTTGCTGAAAAGTAATGAGAGAGGTAAGGTTGTAGTTAAGTTATTCGGAGAATGCTAACTTACTTCCAAGTGTAATTTAAGGACATAACTTGAGGAAAAAAATTTCCAAGCGGTCTCACTTTCTTGCAGTAACTTTCACGTTGCCCTCTGCTGCTAGAAACACTTCCTACAAGCTTTGCTGTAATGACTTGAGCATTGGGTCAAGTGCAAATGCAGCCTGGGGTGGCTAATGGCAGTGGAGTTGAGAACTTAACTGTGTATAAGGAAAATATTTGTATGGCTTTCAAATAACTTCTGGCGCTGCTCCCTTATTTTTTATTGCATATAGGGCATTTTAAAATTAAACGGATGAGGCCTAGAGGTTTTCCTAATATGTTACTTACTAGATATGTTTAGCTATTATGCTAAATTTCTGTAATATAGTTAATAATAAAGCATCACAGTTCATTAATCAAACTTCTTATTCTAGAGTTTGGGAGCTCTGGAGTTACCTTATTGAATAGAACTTTGATTTGTAGATACTGGCCAAAGAAAGGTTTTGGGTTTTCTGTTTCTCTTTCTTTGTACAAGAAGTACACTCACATTCCGTGGTGTCCAGGTTAATACTTCCTTTAGTGTTTGTACATGATAAATTTCAGGCATAAAGACTGCAATGGCAGTTAAGTTAGTCATAACTGCATGCTTCAGCACTCCGCCACTTGCACTATGAGCAGAAGATAGCATTTCATGATTCTGGTGCATTGTTGCTAAACATTGTAATGAAGGCCTCTCTTATATATTCTGGTTAAATGAGTGTCCAGGTAGCCTTAGCAATTAACAAACTAGCATGAGGCTCTTGTATCTCAACACTCTATGTGCATAGACAATATCAGCTAGCCACTTGTCCGTATGAAATCCGTGAGAACTTCTCAATCATTCAGTTTTCCATTTATCAAACTGAAATTTTTAGTATGTGAATTTTTGAAATGTACAGTGAATAGGATGTTGCACTGGTGGCAATTCATCTTGGAGCATAATAAAATTAATTTGACCCAACTAGCGTAAAACTGTGTGGTTTTTATGTGTTAACTGTGGCAGAGCTTTAAAAATAAGTCTGCATATTGGTTACACTTTTAAAAGTAACTTTGGTTGCCTAGCCAAAGCAGTAAATAGCTGCTGTCAAATCGCTGTAGTTCTCGTGTCTCTGGAAAGTTGGATTGTGCTAGTGAGTAAACACAATGAGTAAGAATGTGACACCCTGTACTCCTGGCAGATCTCACTGCTGCTTCTGGAATCGGCTGCAGCTGCAGGCAAGCACAATAATCCAGCAACAGTTCAAGGTCATACAAACATGGTTTCATTAATAAATGCTTTAGAAGGAGCTCAAAATAGTTAACTCTTGTCAGTGAATGCTCTAACTTAGGAGGATTTTACAGACCTCAGCTGAGGATACCAGAAGTCTGCTTTTTTCCTCCAGAGCAGCTGATGAATTCAGTATTTGACGTTTTCATTTGCTGTCCACTTTCTTTTGAAGCTTAGTACCACTCTGATTTTTTTTTTTTAGGCCTTAAGTGCAAGGCAAAGTTGGTTGCTTACAGGATGTGCTGTGATACAAAGATATTTTCTCCTCGCTTAGTAAGCAGAAGCTTAAAATGTATTTTTGAAAGGAGGCTTTTCTTTAAATTGTTTTTATTAGAAAGTCGTTATTTTTCCAAATAAGATGTATGTAAAGAGCATGAGGAAGGAGAGATCCTTTTGTTTCTGTTTGACTGCTTCCAATCCATTGCCACAGCCTTTATCTAATCATTAGAGGAATTCCTGGTCTAATTAAAGTTCCTGAAGCTTAAGTACAGTGATAAGCAGCTTTATTTATAGAAAAATGAAAATGATTTAGGGAAGCTTAGAAGATAGTAAATCTCTTGACTCTCAGAGAACCAGGGTTGTCTTGTAGCACTGTAGTAAGCCTTCCTGTTGCTATGTATTTATTTACTGCCTGGAGTTTTCTTGTGAGAGAAGAAGAAAAGGGTAGGGTGGTATGAACTGGAAGGTAACCTGTGGAGGTTTAATGTCTGTGTTTAAGCCCAACACTTCTCTAGGGTAGTCTTCAAAAGTCTGGGGATGTTTATGCAATTGTGGAACAGACTTTTAACCACCAGACTGCTATGGCAAGGGCTTGAAAAAAAGCCATTTGTTGTTTGAAATCACAGATTTGAAATTGATGTGAACTGTTGAGAAGTAAAATTGTTGTGTTGATAAGAAAATATAAATGATGAGTTGATTTCTGACTTTCTGTCTTATGATTAATTTTGCAGTATTTATGAGACAACCTGCTAAAATGAGGTAGAATGATGATTTGTCAGGTGTTTGATTTTTATTCTCTAATGTAGTTTGGGGTATTACACCTGGAATTATGAAGCTTGATATTTTGTATTTATTGTGGGTTGTAACTATCAGCATTAACAAACATTGTGAGTTTTAACTATCAGCACTAACAAATATACTTAAAGGTCACTTTGCTAGTTCTCTAAAGAATTTCACTCCAAAAAGAGTCCAGAAACTCTTGAACCATTACCTCATGTGTGTTTTCCCATCCCTGAAGCTTGATCATGTTATGTGAGTTTTATTATTCAGGCATTGTGAATTTGAAACTTGTTACTGAAGGGTTAGATGAGGAAGTGTAAGGTTTTCTGAGGAAAGAACTTCAGAGAAGTGTTAAAAAACAGAACAAGTTCAAAACCAGCCATAAATCCACATTATATTTTGGTGTGTGCCAGCTGGGGGACACAATATGATCTGGAGTGTAAAGCCTGAGAAATATGATAACACTTGTATTGTATATCAGACCCAAAATATTTACTGAAATGACATTGGCATGAATCTGGAATCGGCTCTTACAGATGTCTTTGCCAGAAAACAGGCCCCTACCAGAGCAGCTGTGCTGGAGATAGAGACCTTTGTTGGGAGATGGGACTTTCCCAGGCACTTAGGACAGAAGGTAAGCAAATAATGTTGAGAAACCTGCATCCTTCCTCCCACCCTCTTCTTTTTTCTTTTTCTAGATGCTACTATAAAGTTTGTTGGATAGAATAAAGTTTTGGACCAGAAGAGTGATTACTTCATCATTAAGGGAAGAAATGATTCTCAACGTATAGTCTGTTTTCAGGGTTAGGCATGTTCAACTCTCAGCAGTGAATCTCTTTATTTTTAAATTCAAAGTAATATGAAAAATTTGTCTAGATGCAGTTAACATAAAGCACATTTTCTCTACTTAGTCTCTGGAGGGTAATGTGTGCAATCACGAAAGGCAGGTGGTTAAAGCAGAAATCTGCTAGGTAGTAACATTCTCTTTTAAAGGTTTTACATCTAGAATTAAGTTTTCAGCAGCAGTAGCGTTAGCATCTAATACTTAGAGAATATATTGCTGACACTAACCTGCTGTCTCCAAGACAGGCAAGGGGAAGATTAGTTTTGGAAAGCAAGCGAGCTCCTCTGCTGCCAGTTCTGTTAGTGCTCAGGCCTGTGTTTTGTATTCCTGACAGTGCTAATAGTGGGTTGTCTAGTGCAAAAACAAACAGCAAGCTTCTTGTATCAAAGCTGGTGCCAAGTACACCGTAAAGGGAAGATACAGACTATCATAGCTACTGGGTTTTGTTTTGAAACTGTGATGCTGTTGATTATTTCTCAGTATCCCATCCAGCTATCTAATTTCTGTGTTTCATGTGTGAGTCAATGTAATTTCTGGACAAAGAGCATAGTGGGATGGTACCTGAACCTTTTCATTTCTTCGCCACGTCTGTACTTTCTCAAACAGAAATAGTATCTCTTTCAAAGTATTTCTAGATTACTTTTTCAGGACTTCTGTCCGAGTGGCATACTGTGGTTTGGAGAGGAAAACTGTTTTCTTGGCTGGAGGTCTCCTTGCAGACTCTGATAATGTCTGTTTCCTGAAAGGCTGTAGCAGCCACCCCCTTCTTGAAATCAAATACTATGATAGTTGAAGTTGTTAGTCATGTTCCTTGTGCTTTTGCTGTCAGAACAGCTTTTTCATCAGACGTGAAATCCTGCAAAAGCTTGCTACAGTATGAAATCATGATGGACCTTTGCATTTCCTGACTGTCCAATAAAACTAGGTGATAAAGCTTCCTTATGTCCTTCCCCAAGCCATTTTCAATGCTAAACCTCTTAGCTTTGGCTGTTCTTCAGATGTTCCCTCTCTGCATAGGAGGAGCTTGTGCTTCTGGAAGACAGTAAAAAAAATCAAACTGTCTGAACATTTGCATCATGTCCATTCTTTGCCAGAAATTCATTCGGGCTGTTAGCAGGACAGAGCCCTGCATGAAGGTGCTGCTTTGCATGGCAGATGCATCTTGTCTAACCTCAAGCAAATTATCTCTTGGTGCTCTTTTGAAGGTGACTCAAAAGAATGACAACCATCAGAGATGACTGCAGGTGCATACAGGAACCTGTAGTGAACATAATGGGGCTCGTGTCTTCATGTGGCAGATCCTGCACATCAGAGGTCAAGAGATTTAGCTGCATTCTCTCTCAGGAACAGATGATATGTTACTGAGAAATCAGAATGGGATGTATCCTAAAAGTAGTCTCTTAACATTTGTCCATCTCAGTTGCCCTTCACACACTGTCACCACTGACTGTAATGAGTGCAGCCATCCATTGAGCAGATAGGCACCTGCTCAGATATGCATCTGTACTTAGGTGCTTACCTGTTGGTGCCTTATCTGAAGACAAATCTCACTCTGTCTTGCCCTGAACCACAGTTGTCTGCATAATAGTGGCAACAGCGTATCAAAAGTAATGCATGTAAATACATACAGAACAAGGTACTGCAGGCCAGGCATGGGACAGAATAGTTTTTAATGTCATTTTACATGTTAAAATTCGGTTATCTCAATTCTCAGAACAAGGACATAAAGTAAAATTCATTTCTATTAAGTCCAGCTTGCAGAATCAGCAGCCATTTTTAAACTCTCAAAACCAAACCTCCCTTAATTCATGTCTTTAACCCAGAGTTAAACTGAGCAGATCAATTATCTGTGTGTGCAAATATTGGGTCATACTCAAGTGCTGCTTTAAAGTGCTTTTAATTTTAATACCCCTATGCAATTGGAACTCTTGAAACCCAGACGCAACATACAGTTCCCAAATTTAATTTTAATAAATTAAAAAAGTCTTAATAAACTGTATGAAAAAAACAGGAGTTTGAGCACTTACAGTTATAGAGCAGTTGCTAATCCCCTGGCTTACGAGTCAAGTTTGCAGCACAGCCTCTCACAACAGCTCCCATAAGGAGTGCTTCACTGTGATTGACGGTGTCAGAAGCTTAACTGATCCTGAACAGGGAGTTCTTGCTGGGGCCAGCCACCCGAGCCAGTGTGTACGAGTGGCAGCAGCTGTGTATGGCCCTACCCATACGGTCACTCGGCAATGCCTGTTCGATGTATCAGATTTGCTGACTCGCCATGAATGGTCACACATTTCTCCCTAAGGATGTAAAGAACGTTGGTTTCATGGGTGTAATCATTACAAAAATCACTCTTAATTGGTGCCTCTTCAGAATTTCCACAAGTCTGCAAGACCAGAGGTTGCAGTTGTGCTGCTGCTAAAGCTTTCAGAAAGCGCAAGAGGCCTCAGCAGGTTTTAAGCACAGGAGACATTCTGTGTATGAATTTACTGCAGTTCTGTGTGTGCTGGCTCCTGCTGGTTTCGTCTTACTCCCTGTCTCTCTATGATCTCCATTTGAAAAGGGCCATCCTGTTTTCATCAGGGTGCACGTTAAAGCGCTGGCTTTATTTAAGGAAAGGCAGACAATAGCTTTGAAGTGTGTGATAGTATTTTTGCTGCAGGATGATAGTCGCACTATGTGTGCCCCAGCTACTTGGATCATCATGGGACATGAGGAAAATCTGTGACTGAGTGCAGCTGAAATCAGACTGATCTACTTTCTTATTTTTTACTATTTGCATTTGCTAAGTACTGCAACCACAGTGTAAAAATGTGTCAGCTATTTCAGCTGAATGATGTGATCTGTGTTTACTTAAAACTGCTGGACTTGCCATATATTCTGAGTTCCTAACTAAGATTTTACTAATCTTTCTGCATAATTTTCAGTGAACAGCTGCACTGTCAACTTTAGAGGCAGAGAGGTCTTCCAAGAAACACAAGGGCAAATGTAGCTCTTTAAATCTGACCTCCTGTTTTATTGCTGTGAAGATAGTTAAGTGCTTATTCAGCAGCATCTGTTTTGTAGCATTAAAGAAGCTAAAATAAAGAAACAAAAGGTTTGTCTATTTTGTTGCTGATTTGAGTGAAACTGACAAAATGCAACTTCTTAAGGTCCTGCTAAACAAGCTGATAGACCTACTACCACCACCATCTCTCATTCAGTTTAAACATTGGTTATTCTCCATGTAGGCATGTCAGCATTTTGTTCAGGACCTTAACAATAACCAGATCAAACTGCAAGTGGTTCTGTAAAGGACAAAACATTACTTCTCAAGTTGCAGATGGAGAAGCATTTTACCAATGCTTTTGCAAGATTTTGTTAATAAACATATGTGCTTTTTATTTCTTTCCAGCAGCATTACATTCTAACCAGTCAGAAAGTATTTTCACCAAGCTGTATTTAGAACTACTAAACTGGAGTTTATGATATGGATGTGGATATAAGTTATGATATGGACTCCATCAGTCAGGGTGTTGGGATGTTCTGGAAATAGATGGGATGAGAGCCTGAAAGGGCAAACACAGCAGTATGGTGGTACTTAACTAGCAATAGAGAAGAATAGGTGTTTAATTGGTGTGATACTTCAGCCATGGGTTTGGTAAGGAATAGAGCTATTAGTTTGTGGAGAGCGAGTCCCTGTAGGTTTAGTTTTTATAACGTTCATTGAGCAGGTCTCATGTGCCATAGCTACCTACTGGGGACACACGGCATGGGGTTGTCTCTGCATTTCATCACTTTTTCCTCTTAAATATATGCTGGCTCATGGCTGATGTACAAAAGATAGGGTTACACTGGAGATGGGAGCATCTGAAGCAATCTGCACAGTATGTACGGTTAAAGCCCCCAGATTTCACTCTGTGGGGCACATGAACATTTGTCAGAATTAGCAGAGCGGAGACAAAGACTGGAATTAGAGACCTGGGAGGGGATTTGTCAGGCCATCTGAGGCAGTGCCCCATTACACAGAAAGGCATCGGTCTGTACCAGAATACATCAGGAGATCCACAAGTTCATATTACAGTTTTGGCAGTTCTTGCAAGCTGGCAAAACATTTGACCTTTGTAACGAGGGTAATTGTTTGGCTGTCCAGAGGCTGGTGCTGCATAAAGGACATGCTCCTGTGGCACTGGAGAAGGCATTTAAAATAAAAATTGTGCTGCATTACGTTTATCAAATTTCTTCTGATGGAGAATTTTCAATACCGGAACAAAGTTAACCTTGTCCTGCAGATGGCAATGACATATTTTATATGTGGGGCAGGTAATTAAGTGGCTGCTTTCCAATAAGATCTGTGAAAGACACTTTTAGAATACACAAGCACAGCAAATCTATATTAAAAATGCTTTGTGGATTTTATTTTTGCTTTTAAAGCAAAATTAATGCCTTTTTTTTTTTTTTCTTCAGATTCATAGAGGAAGTTTCCATTTTAGCTTCTTTTAGCAGCCAGAGAAACCTCTCATTTTTCACATTTTCAACCACCAGAACAGGACCCTCCTCTACCTGAAACACTTTAGGGCTCTGAAGGCCAGGAAGTGCATTTTTCATTGGTAGTGACAGATGAGATGTAAAAGATCACTTCTTTGTTCTGGTTCAGAGCCAGTGGGAAGGAAAAGTAGCTCTATGGACCTTAGATGCAGACTCTGTTCATGATTTAGGCATGGCTTTTTCATACCTCATGAGGGTTAAAAGGGAAAGAAAAGGTTACAAGGTGTCTTTCGACATGACAATGTGAAGCCCAGCACTGAGGTGTGTGAGGAAAAAAATTAATGTTGTTTAGAGCCCAAGCTGTTAACACTTGGATCATGCTGAGTATGTCTCTGAGAGAGTTATTAAATAGGCAATGTCCCAAAGCACACATGGAATAAAACAAGCCTCTTCTATGCAAAACATTGAAATGAAGGGAAAGGGTGGCAGGAGAATACAGTAAAGTGATGGGACATGCTTCCTCCATGATTTTGAAAGTGATAATTGGAGGATTGGGAAGAGTTATGGAAATAAAAACTGACCATAGTTCAACATTTCTTGCTGCCTTGCACCACAGGCTACACTGGTGAGGCAGCTCTTCAAGCAAGAAGTCTGATCACTGGCAGCTGGTACCTGCCTCTGTCTCACAGCAAGGTGGTCTCTTACATACTGCTTTCTGAAAAAGCACATAAAAGGCTATAGCATCCTTATCTCATATATTTTAAGGTAGCCTTCTGGCATGTACTGCAGTGGGAGTCCCACTCGCAGGCAGCTGTGCTGAAGAGACCCAGGAAATTCTGCCATAGCATTTGCATTTAAAAGTATTATAGACTACCTTGTGTAAGAGCTAGGCAATCAGGGTAGAGATACAGCTTCAGCAGTGTTTCCAGACTGAAACTCCAATTTTTGTTGAAAAGCTACCTGTAATAAATGATTATTTATCCTGATAGGCCTTCAAGTCTTTCCCAGTTGATTTCACTTAAATCATATGTGCTGCTTTTAAAGTGTTTTAAAGTTCATTGTTAGAAGCAGCATACTCGAGTCCGTTACTTGCTTTTGAAATCTAGCAGTGGTCCTGGAGAACTCCTGCAACCTCAGGGCAGCAGGCAGCCTCTCCTGCTGACAGAAGGACTGGAACAAGGTGGACACATTTTAATCCACTTTTGTCTTTGCACATTGATTATTGCAGCTCTCCCAGCCACAGCAAGAGGATTCAATGGCCCTACAGAAGTTTTTCATCCCATGGGGCTTGAAGTAGTGAACATCTTCACCATTTGCCCCAGGAAGAAATGAACTCTTCAGACCTCTTCATGAAAAATGTTTGAGAGAGACACATCCAGAATCTGCCCAAGAGCTGCATCAACCTTGAGTTTCAAATAAGGAAATATCCTACAAACAAAACAAAATTATCTTATGAGTACTGCTTCATTTGAAGAGTGGGTAAATATTTATCAGCTCAGAAAAAGGCTGCCTTTGGCAACAAGTTATTTAAGCATTCACTGAAATACAACAGAATGAAGTTCAGATCTTTGTTCTGAGAGATCTCAGGCATGTGAGTCCCATCACAGCAGCAACGTTTGAGACATGGAGGATCAGGGTGGTTCTTCCACTCTTTGCTGAACAGAAGTTCCACCCTGAGGGTGATTAATTGGCTATCTCTGTCAGAAAGCTGCCTCTGTACCTATGACTCCATTCCCACTTTACCCCAGATGGCACTAGTGTCAGCACAACAATTAGACAGTATCAGAAAACTGACAGGCAAGGCAAGTAAAGGGAGAGCAACCTTGGTTCATGCAAATCTCCAAATGTGATAACAACCCAATATTCTCAGTTACCACCATGTCTCTTCTGGTAGGGTATATAGCTGAGGAACTTGGAGCAACACATTGCAGGGGGAAGAGCTGACTGCTTTAGCATGAATCGTGCCCTTGGTGGGATGACAGCTAGCTAACCACACAGTAAGCTATTAGCTCTTGAATGGATGGAGGACTGTCAGGACCCCATACCTTTAGCAAGGAATGGATTTGGTCATCCTGCATGCAATTAAGTGGTAGAATAAGACATAGCATTTGTAATATTAACATACTGACAGATGGGAGGCTATGCATTGTTATTTTGCAGTAGTTAAACAACAACTATGCAGTGGCCTCCACTGTCCTAAATAATCCTCCATGTCCAATGTGGATGGTACAAAAAGTAATGGGCTTACTTTCCACCTGAGAAGATGAAGCACTAAGACTTTCCAATGGATGATTGTTTAAGGAGACTAGGAGTGCCACTACTACATGATTTTCATAGAATCAACCAGGTTGGAAGAGACTTCCAAGATCATCCAGTCCAACCTAGCACCCAGTCCTAGCCAGTCAACTAGACCATGGCACTAAGTGCCTCATCCAGTCTTTTCTTGAACACCTCCAGGGATGGTGACTCCACCACCTCCCTGGGCAGCCCATTCCAATGCCAATCAATCTCTCTGTGAAGAACTTCCTCCTAATACCCAGCCTAGACCTCCCCTGGCACAACTTGAGACTGTGTCCCCCTGTTCTGTTGCTGGTTGCCTGGGAGAAGAGACTGACCCCACCTGGCTACGATCTCCTTTCAGGTAGCTGTAGACAGCAATGAGGTCTGTGCTGAGCCTCCTCTTCTGCAGGCTGAACACCCCCAGCTCCCTCAGCCTCTCCTCACAGGGCTGTGCTCCAGGCCCCTCACCAGCTTCGTTGCCGTTCTCTGGACATGTTCCAGTACCTCAACATCTCTCTTGAATTGAGGGGCCCAGAACTGGACACAGTACTCAAGGTGTGGCCTGACCAGTGCTGAGTAAAGGGGCAGATTAAACTCCCTTGTCCTGCTGGCCACGCTGCTCCTGATGCAGGCCGGGATGCCATTGGCTCTCCTGGCCGCCTGGGCACACTGCTGACTCATCTTCAGCCTACTATCTACCAGTACCCCCAGGTCCCTTTCTGCCTGGCTGCTCTCCAGCCACTCTGTTCCCAGCCTGTAGCACTGCTTGGGTTTGTTGTGGCCAAAGTGTAGAACCCTGCACTTAGCCTTGTTAAATCTCATCCCATTGGCCTCTGCCCATGCATCCAGCTTGTCCAGGTCCCTCTGCAGAGCTCTCCTACACTCCAACAGATTGACAGCTGCTCCTAACTTGGATGTTATCTGCAAACTTACTGATGATGGACTCAATCTCCTTTTAAGGACTTGTTTAATTATATTTGATCTTATTTAGGAGTAAAAGCTGTAGAACTGTAAGCTTTTTTTGTAAGTTTTATGCTCTGCAGAGACAGGAAGCTGACACAACCTGGCCAGTGTCCTTGAGGCACACTATGTCTCATAGCACAGAGCTGGCAGAGCAGGATTAGAGTTTGAGATTGTCTGGCACCCAGCTGTGAGCTCAATTCTCCATGTGACCTCTGGGTTTCATCTCAGTGGGAATTTGAGAGCAGGAACAAGCGATACTGGTGTGGTGATGCAGGCTGTTCAGCTGTGTTGGGCTATCAACATCTGCGGTTCTGTTGTCACAAAGAGCTTAGGGTACAGATTGGAACGATTTAAGCCAAGCTAAATCCATGCTACTCTGACCTTTGTTCCTGGTCAGAGGTTCCCATCACCTCCCCTGCACCAGCAACACAGCACTGAGCCTGCACTGAGAGATCTGGGTGCTGGTTTACTTCCCTAAACTGACTGATTTGCAGGTTTGGTGTGAGACAAGAGACAGTAATGCACAAAGGGCAGCAGGGGCCTGAATTGTGCTGATCCAGACCTGCAAAGTCTCTTGGAACTGCTCTGATTAGAGTTGCACCTATAATCCAGCAATCGCAATGGAATGATTTGATCTCTCTTAAGCTGTTTTGGGTCATGCTAAACCAAAAAGTTTGAATCACGACTGGCTAGACAAAAGCCTGTCATGAGAGCACAGTATCACAGTATCACCAAGACTGGAAGAGACCTCAAAGATCAAGTCCAACCCATCACCACAGACCTCAAGACTAGACCATGGCACCAAGTGCCACATCCAAACCCACCTTGAACACCTCCAGGGATGGTGACTCCACCACCTCCCTGGGCAGCCCATTCCAGTAGCCAATGACTCTCTCAGTGAAGAACTTTCTCCTCACCTCCAGCCTAATCTTCCCCTGGCACAGCTTGAGACTGTGTCCTCTTGTTCTGGTGATGGTTGCCTGAGAGAAGAAAGCAACCTCCTCCTGGCTACAGCCACCTTTGAGGTAGTTGTAGACAGCAAGAAGGTCTCCCCTGAGCCGCCTCTTCTCTAGGCTAAACAATCCCAGCTCCCTCAGCCTCTCCGTAGGGCTGTGCTCGAGGCCTCTCACTCGAGATGTAGTAGGGAAGCCTGCAGAGCCCACTGCAGATGAATGGGAGCAGACTAAAAGCTGTGTAACAGGGGCTAGTGAGGCACCCAAATCTGTGCAGTAAACCTGCATGAAAGGCAAGAATATTTGCCCCTTCTGAGTGCTGCCTGTGCATCAGACAGCAGCTGGACTGGTGCAGGTGCCTGCCTTGCCAGCTTCCAACACAGGCAGAGTATGCTCATTACCTGCCTGCTCTGCAGAATCAGGGCTGACCTGCAGTAGTCAAGGCAGACTTGTGAAGTGGAAAATGAAAAGCTGGACCTGGGCGGAAGTGTTTAAGAGCACATGAAACATGAGCACTGTTGCCTTGGAACTTGTTTCTGAAACACAGCAACACCAGCATGTATTGCTAATTTAAAGAGCAGTAAGCTGAGACCGAGTGAAAGGGGTGACCCCACTCTGTGTACACATAAACACTTCCTTCAGGTGCCTGTGAAATTCACTGCTTTAGCTATGGCTCATTGACAGTCCTCAAGAACAGTCATAGGTATGTTAATAAAAGAATAAAGCCATGGCTTCAAATGTTTCCCAGAAAAAAGCCCTGCAAAGAAAAGCCCTGGGAACATTTTAGCCCTTTATGGGTGAATTGAATCATAGAATCATAGAATCATAGAACGGTAAGGTTGGAAGGGACCTCAAGGATCATCTAGTTCAAGGAGCGTCTAGTGCAGGACCTTACACTTGGCCTTGTTGAATTTCATGAGATTAGCCTGGGCCCACCTCTCCAGACTTAATGCTCTCAACAGATTCATCAAGGGATTAATTTCTTACCTATGGAATTTAAACTTCAAGCATCTCTTCTTCATCTTCATGCAAGAAAAATGTCTGATGGTTATGCTTGGTTAGTCTGGTGAAACTTCTCTTAGGTCTCTCCTGCGAAACAGGTCAGATTTATTCTCCTAGTATACATAAGCATTTGTGGTTGTCCTTTCAGTTTCTTAGATGAGTAAATGGCAGAAATGGTATGTCTTGCTTCCAGCAGCATTCTCACATGGCTGGCTCAGCCATGGGATTCCTGTCCTCCTGGCATGTTCCATCTGATTTCCAAAACTTCCTACACTTGGTCATATGCTGCACTTCTGTTGCTACTTAGAAATAACCACACCGAAATTCATCATATGCATTTGAATTCAGCCAGCCAAAACATTCCTTGTAGTTTACAAAACCAAAACCAAACCAAAACAACAAAAACCCCAAACCCCCCCAAAAAAGTACATATAGTAGTTCTTGATGTCTGAGGAACTTGAGTCTATGTGGACATTGCTTTGCAACACTGTGAGGCAGAGCAGCTCTGGTATCTCAAAGACAAAAGTAAAGGCACAAGAAATTAATCAGTGTACCCTAGAGTATACAAGTAGCAGAAGCATGGCTCAGGACATAACCTTCAGTCTTGGCTCTGGAATACATGTTCTGGCTCTTAACAGAAACTCACTGAGAATTTCTCTTTGGACAATATTTTAAGGAAAGAGAAGCATCTTTCCTCATCTTAGAGTTCTGTAGACAGCCATGCCATTTTTGCAATTAAAAAGGTTTTGAATCTGTGGGGAAAAAAAAAAAAAAAAGTGTTACTTAAAAGGATTGGAATCTGGAAAAAAGGCAAATGTTACAGACAAATAAGTACCCCTGGCCAGCAGATTGTTGCCTGCTTTCACACAGCAGAGTTACACCCAGGTCTGATAATGCTCCAGGGACCCCACAGCCGGTTGGTGACAGTTGCCCTATTTTTACACCGTCTCTGCAGAAAGTAATCCCCTCAACTGCTTCAGACAAGCTGTATTTTGCTCTTTCATCTCCTGGTTTCAGCAGAAGGCCTTGTCCACCTGGCAGACCCAAAGCTACAATGGATCTTCAGCCTGCACTCCTCTCACAGGGCAGCCCTGGCAAAGTAGGGGAACATCACAGATCCAGGGCAAAAGGTCAGTGCACGCTGGGAGCTACTCTGATGTAGTAAAATCCTTACCAGTAGCCCACTTACTTTGTCTGGATTCATACTTTGACTTGGTCTGCCCAAGCCGTGATGGCACCCCTTGCTTGTAATCCTCCTTCATGGTTTTCAGGTCATTCATGGCAGCTCAGGGTGAGGCTGAGGATTGGAAAGCCCAAGTTCCAGCTGAGATGTGGGGTGGTGAGATGTCTACCCTCACATGATGATAGTCTTTTCTGGATAGCAGAATGTGAGTTCTCTGTATTTCCAAAAGCAGGAGAATTTATCCAATAACATAAAATTGCCCAAATACTGCAAAATAAACTTAATTTGTAAGTGTCTAACTTGAAACCCTGTTTAGTGGGCTGACATTTTGCACATTGGAAAATAAAAAGATCTAGCATTGCTTATTGTAGAAGCAGATACTCAAAGTCACCAGGTGCTTCTAAAGAGCACCTTCTCAGTGATACAGACACACAACTTAATTTATGAGCAGTGATTGGCTCTTGGTTGCAGGTTTTCACCCAGCATGTAGGGCACCGTTATCACCCTCCTGTTTAAAAACATAATGTTCAAAACAAAGTCATTGGCCTGGCAAGGCAAAAGGAACTTTAGATGTAACTTATCAGGAAGAAATCAAAACATTTATTCTTTCTTAAGTGCAAAGTTTTGTAAATGGTGATCTGTCAAGCCAAAATAGTGTATGTACAGTGCTGGACTTAACCAATACCTGAACCAAATTCTGCTCCCTCTTTTAAGTGATCATAGAATCATAAAATCATAGAACGGTAAGGTTGGAAGGGACCTCAAGGATCATCTAGTTCCAACCCCCTGCCATAGGCAGGGACACCTCCCACTAGTACAGGTTACTCAAGGCCTCATCCAATCTGGCCTTGAACACATCCAGGGAGGGAGCATCCACAACCTCCCTGGGCAACCTGTTCCAGTGCCTCACCACCCTCACTGTAAAGAACTTCCTCCTAACATCCAGTCTAAATCTCCCCTCTGCCAGTTTAAGCCCATTGCCCCTTGTCCTGTCATTGCAGGACCTTGTAAATAATCCTTCCCCAGCCTTCCTGTAGGCCCCCTTCAGATACTGGAAGGCTACTATCAGGTCCCCTCGAAGGCTACTATCAGGTCCCCTCAAAGCCTCCACGCTGAAGAGCCCCAACTCTCTCAGCCTGTCCTCATAGGAGAGCTGCTCCAGCCCTCTGATCATCTTTGTGGGCCTCCTCTGGACCCGCTCCAACACTTCCATGTCCTTCCTGTGCTGAGGGTTCCAGAACTGCACACAGTACTCCAGGTGGGGTCTGACAAGAGCAGAGTAAAGTGGCAGAATCCCCTCCCTTGCCCTGCTGGCCACGCTGCTCTTGATGGAGCCCAGCACTCGGTTGCTGTCTGGGCTGCATGTGCACACTGCAGGCTCATGTTGAGCTTTTCATCAACCCAGACTCCAAGGTCCTTTTCCTCAGGGCTGCTCTCCAGCCATTCAGCACCCAGCCTGGATTTGTGCTTGGGATTGTGCCTACCCAGGTGCAGGACCTTACACTTGGCCTTGTTGAATTTCATGAGGTTGGCCTGGGCCCACCTCTCCAGCCTGTCCAGGTCCCTCTGGATGGATCCCTGCCCTCTAGCAAGTCGACTGTGCCACACAGCTTGGTGTCATCTGCAAACTTGCTGAGGGTGCACTGATTCCTCTGTCCATGTCACTGACAAAGACGTTAAACAGCACTAGTCCCCCAGTATTTGGTTCCTGTTGGTATCAAGCACAGATGGTATTAGTCCGGCCCCCCAGTAGAAGACTTTGACCTGCAAGTGACAGTCTGTTTCTAAAGTTACATCTGACTTGCACAGCTTTTAAAAAAAGCATCTTACTACAAACTGTAGATTTTTTGCAATTTTCAAAACTGTTCTGGCTTGCAGATTCTGTGCAGTGATCACATCTACAAGCATTAAAATAACAATGGGAGAAGGTTCCATGTTTCAGGCTTCTGCTGTGAAACACACAATACCATATTACCTTTTCCTAAGTTTCTTGCATTATTTTAAAAGTAAGTTGGTCAATTAGCCTATTCCATCCTTTCTAATAGGAATGCTGTTCCAAGAACCTTCTTGTAATAAGAGTTAGAAAATGTCTTCTAAATTGTGATCCAAATGCAGTCATGCAGAGTTTTCTGACTTTTTTTTTTCTTTTCTTTTTTTTCTCTCTGCTGCTGACAGTGGTAGCTCTTTCCCCATTGCAGTATTTATAGATGTGAACTGAAATCCTTTCTAGCCTTTGTTTGGCTAGACTGATGCCATCACCTGTTCTCCTCTCTCTCTCATAGGACAGCCTCTCCAATTCCCCAATTATCCTAGCCATTTTTTGCCCCTCTTCCAATTCAAAACAATTTTTTCCTGGTTGATAGTTACTGGAATTGTACACACTTCCAGATGCTGTTTCACTTGGGCCTGCACCCTGGAACAGTTATCAGAACTGCCTCTGCACTTACATCCAGGCAGTGCAGGTACCCCCTTCACGGTTACCTTGTGGTAGTTACGTGTCACTCTCTAAACAACCTACAGACAAATCCTTTCTATTTTGACAGTGGAGATGCTATGCCTTACTTTCATAGATCTGGTGACCTTCTGAGGAAAACCTGAGAGTGGTGCCATGAAGTTCTTGAATACCCACAGCTTCTGCTCTATCCTGTGTTGTATCAGTGTGTGGGCAAGGTAGAGACCTTGGCCATAACCTCCTGCTCCACTGTGCCTCACAGTTTCCCATGCCCCAGGATATCCATCCTCCCAGCTTGCCGTGCTGGGGCTGTGTTGTATCAGCTTCTCTGCCCTCACAGATGCATGCAGTGCAGATTCAGTCTCCAGAAATGGATGCGGCTTTACCTTCCTTGTTTGGTAGGAACAAAGTACCTCTGGAGAGCTCTGGAGTTGAACTTTCTCTGTTGCAGAGTAGAATGCCTAACAAGGGACTCGGGAAACAGGGAGGCAGGAAACTTTCAGAAGACAAGGAAATAAAATCTCTTGGACTTCTATGAGCTCCTTTTCTTTCTTTAAGCTCAGACACTTCCCTCACTGACAAGGCACAAACTAAAGGACCGCATATCGACAGGCCCAGGCCAGCCTCATGACATTCAACAAGGCCAAGTGTAAGGTCCTGCACCTGGGTAGACACAATCCCAAGCACAACTCCAGGCTGGGTGGTGAATGGCTGGAGAGCAGCCCTGAGGAAAAGGACCTTGGAGTCTGGGTTGATGAAAAGCTCAACATGAGCCTGCAGTGTGCACATGCAGCCCAGACAGCAACCGAGTCCTAGGCTGCATCAAGAGCAGCGTGGCCAGCAGGGCAAGGGAGGGGATTCTGCACCTTTACTCTGCTCTCATCATGGCACCATAGCAGCCCATGGAGTAATGCTGGGTAGCTAGGGTAGCTGTGAGCTGGTGGAATGACTCCCTGTCAGTTTCAGCTACAGTGTGAAGTTTGTGTGGTCTGCACAGGCCAGTCTTTCCCTCCCATACCCAGCCCAAATTTGAGGGAATACTCAGAGGAGAGATTTTGGTTAGGGTAAATAGGGGAAAGAAGTTTTGCTTTTTTTTTTTTTTTTTTTTTA
>VWZE01010856.1:346608-358955 GCA_013396675.1 Eubucco bourcierii
TATTTTTGTTTTTCTCTCCTCTCCTCTCCTCTCCTCTCCTCTCCTCTCCTCTCCTCTCCTCTCCTTTTTCAGTATTCACTTTCTTCTTTCTCCTTTTTCTGTATCAGTTTTCACCTCCCATACATATACTTTCCTCCATCTCACTCTCCTTTCCTTAAAGGTTTAGGTTTAGTTTGTCAAAACATTTTCTTACCTTACTCAAAACCCCATCCATTATACTTTCCCTGAGTTGCTTCCCTATTTTTCATTTTCCTTTGCAACTGCTTAGCTGCTTCTGGCATTTGATTAAACATTTTGCTGTCTCTTATCTTTCACACCGCTACTGGCAACAAACTCTGGGACCATAGGCCTCCTCCTGGCTATGACCTGCATTCCAGTATAGCTCTTATCCTCAGAAGATCCGGAGCTTTAGCTTGGGGTTTCCATCTGGTCATGGAACACTAACCATAGGCTGATTTTTATGCTAAGGGAGCCTACAAATTGTAAGTGGAGATAAAGGCCTGTGATACTGGGTCTAGAAATAACTCATGAACTGCCATTATCCTGAGGCAAAAGGAAAAAAATGTTGGAAAATGTTTCAGATAGCTATAAATCACTTTTGGTATGTTCTAATTGGCAAATACAAAAGCAAGAAGTATTTTCACCATTTCTCTGCCATAACAGTAAGACTCCTGACAATTCCCTAATGGATTGATCCCCTGTCTGTTATATTTCATATCCATGCAGTAATCTGTTCCTTTTAGGAGAAACCTGTCTCAGTATTTCTAGATATCTGCATTTTTGTCCTTACCACTGAAATGCTGGGAAACCTTAGGTAACTACTTCAGTGTGGTTTTGTGTAAAAGAAATGCTAATTCTGCTATTTATTGTTGAAATGAGCAACCTCATTAATATTTAGTAGTGTTTCTGAATATGTATCCCCTCTTCCCTTTCAGCATTCTGGCCACTGCTCAGTTTCCTCCATGTTATTGATAACTTCTCACTAGCTAAAACACTCAGGAGCATTACTAATGTGACAGAGGAAGATGTCTAGTACTACATGAAGAAAGGTTATTCATGCCATTGCCTGTGATGTGATACCTCTTGCATCTCCAAATGATATTGGCTCTGCTTTCACCATATCATATTGATAGTTCACACCCTGCTTGTTGTTCAACTGATATCATATGAAAGTCTTTTTCCACCTGAATGCTGGACTGAACACTGGGGCTAGTTTTGCCTAGATACAGCAGTGTGTACTTGAATGGATCTCAGCTGAGTAATTCTGTTCTATCTTTCACAGTATCACAGTATCACCAAGGCTGGAAGAGATCTCAAAGATCATCAAGTCCAACCTGCCACCACAGACCTCAAGACTAGACCATGGCACCAAGTGCCACATCCAAAGCCGCCTTGAACACCTCCAGGGACGGTGACTCCACCACCTCCCTGGGCAGCCCATTCCAGGAGCCAATGATTCTCTCAGGGAACAACTCTCTCCTCACCTCCAGCCTAAACTTCCCCTGACGCAGCTTGAGACTGTGTCCTCTTGTTCTGGTGCTGGCTGCCTGAGAGAAGAGAGTAACCTCCACTGGCTACAGCCACCTTTGAGGTAGTTGTAGACAGCAAGAAGGTCTCCCCTAAGCCTCCTCTTCTCCAGGCTAAACAATCCCAGCTCCCTCAGCCTCTCTTCATAGGGCTTGTGCTCGAGGCCTCTCACCAGCCTCGTTGCCCTTCTCTGGACACACTCAAGCACCTCAATGTCCTTCTTAAATTGAAGGGTCCAGAACTGGACACAGTACTCAAGGTGTGGCCTAAGCAGTGCAGAGTCCAGGGGGAGAAAGACCTCCCTGCTCCTGCTGGCCACACTATTCCTGATGCAGGCCAGGATGCCATTGGCCTTCTTGGCCACCTGGGCACACTGCTGGCTCATGTTTAGGCGGGTGTCAATCAGCACCCCCAGATCCCTTTCTGTTTGGCTGCTCTCCAGCCACTCCCACCCCAGCCTGTAGCTCTGCATGGGGTTGTTGTGGCCAAAGTGCAGCACCCGGCACTTGGATTTATTGAATGCCATCCCCTTGGACTCTGCCCATCTGTGCAGGCGGTCGAGGTCCTGCTGCAGAGCCCTTCTGCCCTCCAACCCAGCAACATCAGCCCCCAGCTTGGTGTCAGCTGCAAATTTGCTGGTGACTTTAAAATAGCTACATTAATTTTTAACCTTTAACTCAACATGAACTGCAGCACTATTGCTCATCCACTTTCCCTTTTAGTTGTATATAGCATTGTGAACTATTTTTTCCCAAATTGGTATGAAACTGCACTAATGTATGTGGTTGAATACTATCTGCCAAGTAGGCTTGGTGGCTGCAGCTGAGAAGGATCTCGGGTTCTTTCTCAGGAGACTTCCCAAACGGCCATTAACTTGACACAAACATCTGGTAGGCTTTCAGTCACAGAAACCCAGGACTATGTGTCTGCTTTAAAGCTTCAAACCACATTTATTGTAAATTCATGAGAAGAGGAGAAAAAAAAAAAAAAAGAAGAAATCATAGGTTGGTAAACTATTACATCTCAGTGTGAAGAACTTGTCCAGTGATGTGCAATCAGATATTGAAAAAAATTATCTAAATAAACAGCATTTCCTCCATAGAAATCTCTTTAAATAAAAAAAGAAAATTATTTCCATATTTACAGATTACAAGGCAAATGTATCCTTAAAGCATTGTTTCATGTTTAGCAGGTTTATTTCTTTGAAATAAAAGAGAAATGATTTGAATCTAAGAGCGTACTTTGGAAGCAGCTTGCTACACAGTCTATATTACCACCAGTGAACAGATGAGTAGCCTCCCCTTGACAACTGCAGTGCTGTGCTTCTGCTGTCCAGACTTTTCACCGAAGGGCTTCTGGCACTTCCACCTACAAGAGGGGTGTGGGTTGGAGAGGGTGTTCATTACACTTGCTGCACAGTCTAGATGGCAAAATTCCTACCAGACACATTCCCAACAAGAGACCTGTGCTATGCAGCATCGCCCGTAACAAGCTAGAACTTGTAAAAGTACCCTGCTTCTGTCAAAAATCACAGCTGAATAGAAATCAGTGTGCTGAGAAAAGCCCAATCAGAGAAAAATGCCTCCTCTCAAATGTCTTCTCATGCTCACATTTATAAGAATTTTTTTTTAATTAAATGTGTGTGTCCAAAAATCAATTGAGCTTGTGTTACACCTGAGCCATAATCAGTCACAGAAAAACAATCTCTTACTTACCCGCCTTAATTGCTTTATGCTGCTTGCCCGAATTGCTTCCATAAGGTTGTCATGGAGAGACCTTTGTGGGGTGGAGGGACGGGTGGAGGGTCGTGAGCCTTCCTCTGATTTTCTGTCTGAGACTGATTTTAGAGAATTTTTAATTTCTTTCAATATGCTGTTCTCATCTTTTTTGCCTTTTTTCCCTTTTTTCTTTTTCTGTCCATTCTGTAAGGCTTTTTTTGATCTTTCTTGTTGTTTGATGACTTCAGCTATATTCCTGGTTGGTGCCTTCTTCTCTGGAATAAGTGGGGGAGGAGGGGGAGGTGGGGGTGCAGGAGCTGAAGGCTGACTTTTCACTGGTGGTACTTTCTTAGGGAGCTTTGGAGAGGACCAAGGTGAGCTCTTGGGGGACACATAAGGTGAGGACCGAGGTGTCCCTTTCTGCAAGACTTTGGTCTTCGGATTGATGGCTCCGTCACAACCAGACTCTTGTTGCCGCTGCTCCTGCATACGCTTTTGCCTTTGTTTATCCATGTTTCTTGTCAAGATACTTGTCATGCTCATTCTTGGCCCAGCAAGGTCAAAGTGATATCCAAGCTTGACCAGAGTGGTGTTCTCTTTCAACAGTTTTACTATGTCCATTTCCACCTGGCTGCCCATGATGTGTCTTTGATTGTGAAATCGCAGTTCTGTTAGAACATTGTTGCTCTGCAAAGCTCTCATGATGGCCAGCACTCCTTTGCCTGTGATAAAATTTGACTCAATGTTTAGACTAGTGATATACTGATTTACCTTTAACATACCAGCAATAGCTATTGCAACGCTGTCATCAGCATGGGTGTTAGCCAAGCTGAATGACTTTACCATGGTGTTGTCCCTCAGGGCTTGACAAAATTGGATAAGCATCTGTGAAGTGATGTTTTCAATGTTGTTCAGATTGACGTCTGTGGTGTCAGGATCATTGTTCCTAACTTTTTCCAAAGCATCCTCAATAACAGTTGGATTTCCACAAGGGTGAATGGCACTGCTTTTCAAACTCAGATTATCAGTGTCTCTTCCATCATGGCCATTGAGTAAGTTTTCATCACCCTTTGCACCATGACACTTTCTGTGTCTGATGTGGTCAGAACTCCTTTCACGAGCTGCAGCATTTTGCTCTTCATCATCCTTGTCATCACTGTCATCTTCACTTTCCTCCTCTTCTTCTTCTTCGTCATCATCCTCTTCAGTATATGCCTCCTCAGAGACTTCACTATTGGTTTCTGTGAAACATTCTTCTTGAATGTCTTCTGAATTGTTGTCTTCTTGCTCAGAGTCCTGAACAAGAAGGTAGGTGTGGGTATTAAACATGACTGCAGTAATGCAGCTACTGCCTTATTGCACAAAACCAATTATCCTGAAACTATGTAAGTTAATATTGAAAGCTAAAGATAAATCCCCAGAAGCAGAGACAGAAGAAGAGAAAATGTTTCAGCACCCAACATCTTTTTAATAGTATTTATTTTAACATTTGTTAGATGACAAATTCTTCTTATAGATTGGAAGACTTTTACTAACATCACTGACTTCTGCCCAGAGAAAATTTGATACAAGACATTGCAACATGAACATGCTTCATGCTTTCTATGTGTTGGCATGTCCAGAAGGGTATGTTATTTGGATCTTTGCCCACAGAAACATAAGACTGCAACTTCAGAATGAACATGATCTATGAGCAACAAGTTTCTTGATTTCACAAGGACTGGACATCTGTGTCCACACTCAAACTCCCTTGCATATGTACATCTAAAAAGGCTAAAAGACTGCCATGCTTTAGAGTACAAAAATTGTTTGCACATGTAAACATGCATAACAGCAAGCGAAATAATACTAAACTACAGGAGTTGTGTCAAAAAGATTGGGCATGCACTGTATGGGCTGTAGGTAGGTACTTGTGAAGAAAAGAAAGACTCAGACATGTTCCCACAGGTAAGAAGTAATCACGTGTTAATAATTCCCACGTGTTTGCCAAGACCTTAGACTGTGCTCACTGACAGCTGTCACAGCTCAGCTGCCACACTGTAACTCACTATAACTCCTTGCTTACGCTAAACTGAGTGTTTTCCTGAACCCCAAGGTTATTTTAGCATGTTTGGTGGGCACCAAATGGATAATTTGTGTCTGTTTCTCAAAGCTGGGCCGGGTGGCCTCAAGAGCTCTGGTGGCAGAGGACAATTCTCTGCACAGGAACAGCAAAATATCTGCATCCCAGGAAAGCCTCACTTTCCACCAGGAGGACTCCTGAAGCACAGCAGTGTTGTATGGGCCATGACTGAACCAACAAGCTATGACCAACCTTGACTGTCTTGCCAGATCTCCCGTGTCCTGCTTTGTTTACTAGAGAAGCCATAGTGCATTCCTTTTTATTTACATTTCTAAATGCTTACAGGATTTTGGATGAAATGTAATTGTTCTGTATGCACTACTTTAGCAGTATTTGTTTTTTAGCCTTTGTAAAATACTCAAAGACATTTTGCAAAGTGAACACACCCTGCAGAGACACAGTGATTCTGTTTTGTACTTCTGCAAAACCCAAGTGTTACTAACATGACAACCTATTTTTAGATAACCCCTACAGTTTTAGGTTTGATTCATTATCTGTGTATAAAAGTGCAGGGGAAAGTGAAAATAATAGTAGGACAGATTGCACAGCACTGGTTCACAGTCTTAAGCAGATTTCTCTGTTGGGATACCTGCAAAACAGATGGTAACTGTAATGTCTGGAGAAGCATGACTCCGATGAGACAGGACATGGAGCTGTTCCAGCCTGTCATTCCTGAGTGTTCAGCACCTGCAGGGCTTGCATGATCCAGCCCCTACACACAGAAGGCTTGAAGAACCCCATTGGTTCTTCTGTGGCTCATGTGCAGGAAGGCTTTGACACTGAGAGACGCTATGCTACGTGGAGGGTGCATTTAAACCAGATTTATTGTGGGACTAAGATCTGTATCTGTTGCTTCCACACCTATGTGCAGACTTTCAAAAGCTGGAAACACCAGGGATTGAGTGACCTGTCTTCAGGACTATGCTTTTATCTATCCAGGAATGTGTACATGGCTGCAGATGAACAGAAGTTAGCATCTTTAAATGAATTGCTAATGTACTTCATGACACTAGATTAATTTTTAAAATATTTATTTTTTCTTTGAGTAGAAAAATTTTCTGGAATCAAAGAAGACATTTAGTTTCCTGTCACATCATTTGGTGCCATAACAATCCGCATGATTATGTTAGGAGGAAGTTCTTTCCAGCGAGGGTGGTGAGGCACTGGCACAGGTTGCCCAGGGAGGTTGTGGCTGCTCCCTCCCTGGAGGTGTTCAAGGCCAGGTTGGATGAGGCCTTGAGTAACCTGTACTAGCGGGAGGTGTCCCTGCCTATGGCAGGGGGTTGGAACTAGGTGATCCTTGAGGTCCCTTCCAATATTACCATTCTATGATTATTCTGAAATCAAGTACTCCTGTTTTTGCATGTCCATAGAAACATGCTCTGTTACTGGGGCAGCATTTCCATATAGCCCTCAAGGTTTCATGCTACTTTATAGTAGCAGGTCAGTGAAAAGTTAGGACTAAGATAGTCAGTGCACAGAGGTAAATGTCTTTGGAGGCCAAGTCATTCACCCTAAAAGGCTATCTGTGGGATATTTGCCTTCTGGAGGGGCTGATCTCTCACCACTAACTATAGAAGGAACACAAATAACCATTTCAGATAAGGTGCCCAACTGTCATACAGTTGAGAGAAAGAAGAAAACTGCTTTCAAGGAACTCAGAAGGAAATTTCTTACTGTCTTCAGTGAAGGGAGCCTTTGTGCCTGGTACATTAGCATGTCAACATTTTCCTATTTACAGATGCATTTAGGAAGTTTCAGAACAGTACCCATTGTTAATGCTGTAGAGAGCTGGAAAAAGAAAAAGATATCCTGTCATTATATAATACCTCAAACTAGAGCTGCTTAGAGGGGGGTTTGGAACTGTCCAGGTTTCAAGTTCCAGACTTAGCTGGAAATAAACATTAATCTTGCCATTGCCTCCCTAGCACTTGACAAACAGGGAGTGAAGTCAGTGTCTGCAAGCTGATACTAATGGTCTGATGACAGATAGTGGTCTGTCCGCTTGCCTACAAAGACACTACACCACCATTCATGAGCAGAAGAGAACACTTTGGTGTAAAGAAATTCTGAATATTATTTCTGCAGGTGATTTTTCTTAAAGAGAGTATTTTATGTAATTGTTACATAATTTGCTATTATTGCCTTGCAAATAAACAAAGCTTCTGAATCAAGGCTGTTAGAAGGTCTAAGTCCAGTTTTGCTGTCTTTGCCTTTTTCATATTATTTTCTACTTAAACATGGGATAACTTGTCATTTTAAGGAGAGACAAAGCTTCATATAAAGCAGTGCTTAGAAATCAAAAAGCTGCTCACATCCCTAAACTCTCACTTTGCTTTGAAATTACATGAAGCCAACATGAGAACAGAAGTTAGTTTTTGATAGAGCTCCATCTCACAAATCGTTTTAGCAAGGGCTTGGGGAATGCTAACACAGACATTAGCTTAGGCCGAGAGTTCTCATCACCTGTTAGGCCTGAGCCCTTCAATGCTGCTCAGCTGTACTGTTCATTTGCAGTTCAGGGGCCAAATTTTATTACTAGTATTTTTATGTGGGGGGATGAATTGCCTAACATGCACAGTCAGTTGCTTTTATTTTGGACTATAGATTGGCTGATCGCTCTACCCCAGGTCATTTTTAAAATAACTTACATCTACCCTCTCAAACCGTTGCCAGAAGCCTACTGAGCTGCACCAGGGAAACTCAGCAGGAACAAAGTAATATAAGCTGCTGGTTACAGTGCAGCTTCCTTCCAGCCAGCATGAAGCTCGGTGGCTGCTTATTCAACTTCTGACATGACATGCATTTAAAATTATCTTTCTGACATGCTCCTCAGCAGTCAATATGGATTTTTTTGAAGGAAAGGAAAAGGCACATGTTTAACTTTTAGACAAAATCAAATGTTATCCAAAAGTCCACATCACTACCTGGCAATACTTTCTAATAGAAACTTTTTTTTTCCCCCCTATTTTAATCACTAATGATAGCTTTTTATGGGACTTTCTTATGTTCTCAACTGAGTATTTAAGGCACCTCAAGAGAGAATTAAAACTCTGAGCTACAACACCCAGCTTTAGCTGGCACAAAGGTATGGCTAATAATGCTCTTTAAAACGCTACGAAAAGACTGAAAGAAAAGGCAAATGGTCATCAAGATCATGCCAGGGAAGAAAAAACCCAAGTATTTCTAGGAAACAGTAAGTGCCTCGGCATCTTACCTTGTCACATGCACCCAGCCTCTCTTTTTCTAAGAGTTTTCTGGTCTCATTCTCCCAATAGGCCATCAGTGCTTCCCGGCTGAAAGTCCCTGTCGGTGTTTTCTCAGTCAGACTCTTCTGCCGTTGACCCACGGGAAGGTTACGGTCAGGCTCTATGTCCTCCAGCTCCCGCTCCAGCTCCTTCAGCTCCTCTTCAGTGAGAGAAGCGAGGAGCTCGTCTTCATCAACGTCTTCATACTTACTGAGCTCTCTTCTGTAGCCAAAGGTAGACATGGTCCCAGCTTGGTCAGACTGGTACAAACCTGAACTGATTAGGCATTCAAGAAGACAAGAGCGAGCAAGCTATGTCTCATTTGGACAGCAACTGTTTGCCCGCGTAGCTGAGGCACCCTTTTAAGAGTAATCATCAGGGGCTTACGACAATGCAGGAAGGGATGAAAGCATGCTCCATTTTAAGCATCAGACGTCAGCTAGACATCTGAAGCAAGAATGTCCCAACACTAGTGTTTGTAGGTCCCTTAAAGAGGGGGATTATTGACACACTGGCCATGGCCATATTTAGAGCAGACAGCTAGCGGGAGAATACCAACCTCACAGACGGGGGGGCAGCAGCAAATAAACCTCGGGTGCACTTGCACTGACTTCGTCTCCAAAATGCAATAAAGAACAAAGAAATCCATTTAATCCTGAGCTGCCACAGGGGCTGGAAACAATACATCCTCACTTCCTCTCATTTTCACACTTTTCAAGGGGAATCACACAGTTATCCTGCAAAGATGTTTAGGGAGATGTCAGTGAGAAGGCAGCCCAAAGACAGGAGGTCAGAGTGCTGATATCCACAAGGACCATTGTTCCCATATCGTTATGTCTGTAATTAATCACACCAATTTTTTTTTTATTTTTTTTTTTTTTTTTTGGATGATTGAAGGGAGAATTAGTTTGACATGTCCATTTAGAGCTCCTGTGAGATTGTATTTTCACAAAGACAATTCGGGAATGAGAAGAGACCACAGAGCTTTAGGGGGAACCAGACCTGGCCGGGCAGCAGTGCTCAGTCTTGTTTACTTCTGACAGGCCCTAGCAAATGAAGTCCTCTAGTGGTAGTTTCAGTCAACAGCTATTGCTTGTTACAGCTGACCGATGAGCAGAGCGGAGTGCTCTTCAGTTCTTAATTTTAAACGTGTATCTATGTGAACATTATGGCTGCTAACACGATAGGTATTCTGATATTATTTTTGTAGATAAATATCTTCCAGTGTAAGATGTAGGGGGATTGGGCTAGGTGACCTTTCCCACACAATGCATTTGATGATTCTAGCTACAGAATGAAAGGCTAAATTTAATATGCTGGGGGTTTGTTTGGTTTGGTTTGGTTTGGTTTGGTTTGGTTTGGTTTTCTTTTCTTCATTAGCAGTGAAATGTGTTGAATTAGCAACTTTTTCTGAATTAAGCTGGTCAGCAATACCTGCAAACCTGTGTTGTGAGAGAGAGAGGAAAAAAGGACAGAAAAAGTTGGACATAGGGACACAGGAGCACATTTGTAACAACATATATTAACCTTATTAAAAAATAATACACAATGGTTCATTTTTAAAATGTCAAAATGCCTTAGTGAAAGTGCAAGTGAAAATGGTTTGAAGTATTGCTCTTCTGTTTTTGATTAGTATGTATTAGACAGCTGGACTGATGCATGATGTTTAGCCAAACTGCTCATCTAGCTTTATTATTATACCTATCTATTTACTGGCAATGAGGAGAAAACATGGAGCATGATTTTCATAAACAGACACGATAAAGAAATAGTATTTTTCCTTTCAACATTTTTTCACATGAATTCCACGCAGTTTAGTGCTCACAAGAAGTGGGAATAAATCTTGCAAGCTTTGTCTTCCCTAACATAAAACATACATTAATAAAGCAGACTAAAGAATATTGTGCATCTTAAAATAAAATAAATACTTACAAATCATTTACATTGATCAAATCTTTACATAAAATAAAAAGGAGGGATATCCAAAATAGTTTGGCTTGTACACCTAAGAGTGTTAGCTTCATGGTATAAGATACTGTGATGAACCACCTGTGACTAGACAAGTCAGTGAGTCAATAGAAGTCCTGTTCAGTCTTTCAGCTCCACATGCAGAAATGATGCTTAAGCCAAATCCTGCAAAATGTGAAACAGCACCAAAAAAATTAGTAATTACCTTGGGTTTTTTCCAACATTGCACTTCAAGTGGTGACATTGTAATTCATTAAATGTGTATAATAAAAGTCCAAGAAAATTTTTCAGTATGTCTAGCACAGTGATTCACTTTGTTATCATAGGAGTTAGGCAGAGAAGCAGCACAAGAAAAAGGATGTTAAAAGTGAAAAGCTAAGTACTCCCAGATCAGAAAATGTGGGGATGTTATTTTTCCTTGCTTGTTGATAAGCATAGAAACATGTTCTTTAATTCCATAATTTTGAAACCATATGCTTTTGGTCCTAGACTGATGAGTCCCAAGGACTTTACTCTTGTTCAGTGTCCAGGAGAGTTTGCACACATTTGATAAACAGTCTTTCAGCATTTTGTTTTGCCCTGTTCTTTGGCATGTCAAGACTACCAATGGCTTTGCTTGTCCAGCAGTACTTTCAAGACCTCAGTTCTGGAACCTTCAGCACAGGAAGGACACGGAAGTGTTGGAGCGGGTCCAGAGGAGGGCCACGTGGATGCTCAGAGGGCTGCAGCAGCTCTCCTATGAGGACAGACTGAGAGAGTTTGGGCTCTTCAGCCTGGAGAAGAGAAGGCTTCCAGGAGACCTGATAGTAGCCTTCCAGTATCTGAAGGGGGCCTACAGGAAGGCTGGGGAGGGACTATTGACAAGGTCTTGCAACGACAGGACAAGGGGCAATGGGTTTAAACTGGCAGAGGGGAGATTTAGACTGGATGTCAGGAGGAAGTTCTTTCCAGTGAGGGTGGTGAGGCACTGGAACAGGTTGCCCAGGGAGGTTGTGGCTGCTCCCTCCCTGGAGGTGCTCAAGGCCAGGTTGGATGAGGCCTTGAGTAACCTGTACTAGTGGGAGGTGTCCCTGCCTATGGCAGGGGATTGGAACTAGATAATCCTTGAGGTCCCTTCCAACCTTACCATTCTATGATTCTATGATTCCTTCTTTGTGAGGAAGAAGAATAGTGGTACATAGACTTTAAGACATAGTTTAAAGGCCATGGTGTTCTTAGTTTAATGGTTGGACTCTATGATCTTAGGTCTTTTCCAAACAAAACAATTCTATTAGGCAAGGGCAGGTTTACAGTGGCTAAGCTGACAGATGTTTAAGAATTCACCAAAGTGTTTTGCCACCTCCTAATAGAAAACCCAAACTCACCTCCCTAATGTCTTGCTGAAATCCTGTATGCAGAGAATAAACTGTTTCATGTATTGGTCTTGAAAACTCATCATTCAATCAACAAAAACATTAAAGGAATTTGTTCCCTTCAGGACCTGGGCAAAGATAAAATGAGAACAGAGAGCACTCATTTTATAGGATCAGGATTCACTCTGCCATTGCAGATACTTGGTATCCAAATTCCCAGCTTCAAGTGGGATGGAACCCCCAAAGCAGCAGCTAGATTGCAGAAAAAAAAAATTCCCATCTTTTCTAGCTGGGCTGATCTAGTTTCTTGGCTTTAAAAGAAGAAAAAGAAGTTTTTGTTGCTCTCCCTTCCCTTCCCTTCCCTTCCCTTCCCTTCCCTTCCCTTCCCTTCCCTTCCCTTCCCTTCCCTTCC
>VWZE01010856.1:359341-416248 GCA_013396675.1 Eubucco bourcierii
CTTTTCTTTTCTTTTCTTTTCTTTTCTTTTCTTTTCTTTTCTTTTCTTTTCTTTTCTTTTCTTTTCTTTTCTTTTCTTTTCTTTTCTTTTCCTTTTCTTTTATTTTATTTTCTTTCCTTTTCTTTTTTCTTTTTCTTTTCTTTTTTATTTTTCTTTTCTTTTTTTCTTTTATTTTCTTTCTTATTTCAATTAACTATTTCAAGCAGCAGCCCTCACACATTTCCACAATGTAAGCATGTTTGCCCCAGTGCCCTGAAAGGACTTACCCCCCCAAGAGGGCAAAGGTCACAGTTTAAATTTTATTTCACAGAATCACCACTTGGGTGAGTGCAGGGGAAACTGCGGGCAAGCAAAGTGAGGGCTGCACAACCTTGCCCTGAGGCGCGGGACACAGCCGGCTCCACGGCAGGAGCTATTTCAGTCGCGACTCCTGAGGACAGCCTCTCAGACAGATGCATTGGCTCATACTGAGCTGCAGTCCCACGCTGCAGGAACGGGTCCAATTGCCATAGAGCACATTAAAAACAATACACCACAGCACGTCTGGGCTTTCCCTAACTCTCCTGACGCCCTTCTGCCTGTGGTGCTTGCTCCCACTTCCCCCAGTCACTCTTGCACCCCTCATTTCTCAACCAGATCCTTCCTTCCACCCACTCACACAGACCTTCCAACCCGAGTCCTCTCCGTTCTCCTTTCCTGTCTCCTTGCTCCTGTCCTGCCTTATCCAACCACGGCCTTGATGGCTCCCCTGGCCTGCTCTCCCTGCACAGCCTCTCGCTGTCTGCACCAACCTCTGCAGCCTATTTGCCGACCTGTCCATCCCTCCCCTCCCCAGTTATCCCTATTCCTGCCTCCTGCCTCCATGCTTTTTGTTGCCTGCCTTCCCCCTCCTGCCTCTACCAACTGATGTGTGCGTGTCTCCATTTCTCCATGCTACTTACACAGGCCCAGGCTGAATGCAGATTTCAGATTGTCCTGGAGAGACAAAAGGTCAGCAGCCTGGCATTGAAACAGGACTGCAAGGCAGACTGATGGGACAAGCTGTAGCACTCTCTTCCAGGGAGACTGGTGTAACTTGTGAAAATTGTAGACACTATACTGTTCCTGAAAAGGATGTGTCATCACCTACATTTAACAGTGGTATGAGCGGAGCAAAAGGGATAAAGCGTGCACCCAAGGTATTTGAAGGAGCAATTTTTCAGCTGCTTTTCTCCATGCCAGATGATTCTGTGGTCCAGTTCGTCTCTCCTAGTGATGCCATAAAGAGGGAGTCACAAAGGAGAAAAAGATCTTTCCCTTCATCAGTGGTGGAGAAACAAAAAGTGGGGTAAGTTGAAAGCTGACCCTGATCCAAAACCTGTCTTTGCTTGTGAAATTTTAACTCAAATATGGACTTTTTTTGCTGATCCCCTGCAACATACCCCAGTCTACCAGTAGGGCAGATTCCAAGACCGGTTTAACAACTCGAACTCACCACAAACAGTGATCAGCTTTCACTCAAAAACATGTTCACATGAGATGTGTTATTGCTCAGATTAGATATGAAAACAAGACTCCCAATATCTGTGGGGAACATAACCAGAAGTCTATATATAACATTATGTACCAGCAAGCCATGGAGCAACCACTAATATAATGTTTTTTGATGGTGGAGGTGTTCAGGTTGCCTTGTTTTTTCAAGAAGACAGGACGGTCATAGCAAGTGAGGAAGTTAATGGGTTCTGATAGTGTTGCCAATGTGAAAAGTGTAATGATGCATTTTGGAATGAGTGTCAAGAGGTGGACCTGACTGCAAGAGGAAAAAGCTAATCTGGGTACAAATAAGAACATTTCTGGAGTACCAAATTCCTCAACCTTTGAATAAAAGAAGGAAAATTTCTGGAGTACCAAATTCCTCAACCCTTGAATAAAAGAAGGAAAAATTGCTACCTGCATTGTACAGGCACCCATTGTCTTTCGTGCATGGGTCCTGAGGGTCTATTGGATTACAGAGACATATGCAGCTGAGTGCAAAGGGTGCAGCAGACTCAGGGTTCATCGCCCTTTTTGCTTACCTGAATCACACCAAAGCAGGGCAGGCAAGGGGGACAAACACATTTTGCTGACTATACATGATTTCCATCCCCAGTTTTTCTCCTTTCCTAGACAGACAATATTTTTTTTAACTAATTCACGTCAGTACAATGTCATGTTTGATAATAACAGTGCAAGATGAACCTTTACAAAGTATTTCTGCCAGGGCTTTGTTCAAAGCAAATGCTTCTCCACATCTCTGCAGACTGACCATTTCCTCAGTGCCAGTTTCTGCTACACCAAAAAGACTATCTTTGTTGTATGCAATGATGATCTTAATGCTCTTGCTTTCATATAGCTGCTCTTACCCCTCAGGAAGAATCTCAGTGTGCTTTACAAACACTGCCAACAGATTTACAAACTATATATAGAAATTGTTTTCACTTGCTACTGATATACAGCCGTGGGGTAACCACAGCAGCTGTTTGGAATTACATGGCGACACTGCTTGACAGGTTTGGACAGGAAGTAGAGGCCACTGTATTGCGAAGAAAAGCAGCAAAGAAACTGCTGCATGCACCAAGTGAGGGGTTTAGAAGTGTAGTTTGAATGAGATGTTGTTCAGGCATCTTCAGTTAGCCTATTCTTTCCCCCAAAAAGGCATGTCAAAATAAGCAACATCAGCCAATGTAAGCACTGTATCGTTCGTGGTGGTATTTGCATATATAGAAATTGTACATATATATAGAAAGTGATTATAAAAAATGTGTGGACTTAATCCTTTGTTTGAAGCCACAGACCCACATAGTTGTCCCATGTAGCTCAGCCAAACCTATGCATTGTCAACCAGATAAAAAAATGAGCTCAATTTCTTATACACAATGAGCACTACAAGTTATTGACTCCGTATTCAGCATTTCCTTGAAGTTTGCACCCTTTAAAAAAAAACCCACAACAACAAAACCCCCCAAAAAACAGTGTGTGTTTAAGATTTTGTTTAGAAGGAAACCCTGGAAATATAAACAAATGATATAATTCTTAGGGAATTAAATACAAGTAGCAGTACAAACTCAGTCAATTCCATATTGTCTTTATTTATGTCTAATTTTTACGTAGTCCATATTAATGATGATGTGAGTTCTGGGCACCGTATCTCCCACGCACTGAACATGCAGACAAAAACCAATGGTGTTGCCCAATCAGATGTAGAGATTCCTAATGAAAATGTGAATTTTGAAAATGTAATGTAAACACCTTGCACATGCCACCATAGCTACACTGTTGTGTCAGTCTTATGATGACTAACAATGTGCTAATATATTTTTAGAGATTTTCAGGAGAACCACAAAACACAGGCTCCCCAGAGAATATTTCTCCTATCTAAGTACTTGTTTTACTGGTGTGAGTGACACTTAGAGGTCACTTAGACACTTAGAAAGAAAATGCTTCCCATTGTAATATACACCCTTACATATTTATATAATAATCTGTCACACATTTGTACGTGTATTTTTTGCTGGTTTATCCAGCATTTGTCCTGGTAAAGAATTGTGATTGACTTCTCTGAAGATAGTTCCATGCATTTGGAAACAGGTGGTGTACTCTTGAATCAAGGTAATAATCTGTAGGGTGAAAAAGTGGCCTCTGAAGGATAGACATCTTGGGTGGCAAGGTGACAGTTTTAATTACTGCAGCCTAAATAATTTCTGGTAGAGAGGTCAGGGAGAGAAGTAGGTAGAATAAGGCCATTAAGGCTGAAAACTGCTTTTGCCAGAATTAGTTTTCTCGATATCACTTTCCTGAGCAAAGATCTATCAGTCCTAGGGTTCATATGATAAGAAAAGAAAAGAAAAAGAGGAAAAAAAAATTAGGAAGAAGGCTTTAAAAGGACTGATTTAGCAGGTAGACCAGAGCCATGGTAGACTGCACCAGATAGGCAAAGCTGGTTACACAGAAGACACAGAGGTCAGGGCATGAGACTGCTGATAAGGTGCAAATGAAAGGGAATGATAGAAAGGTAAAAGAGACAAGACCTGTTCTGCAGATCATTAATTCATGCCACTTTCTCTGTGCAAACCATGGCTATACGTCTGGATGTCTTAGAAGCTTTGTGACAGTCTCAGGTAAGGGTCAGAAAAAAAATCCCTTTGCTTTACGCAAGGTAGACACAAAAGAGCCTGTGGCTTTGTGGCAGTGTTTTTCTGTGCATGACTCCCATGCTATCAGCAACAATCTGAGAAAGGGTAGCACAAGAACAAAGAGAATGAGCCAGAACATCAACTGCTTCAATAAAAACAGCAAAACTGCTCCTTCCTTGATATCCAGAACAAGTTTCTGGCATGACAGTTCCCAAGATTAGATGGTAGTCTGTGGATGGAAGTTTTATAGATGGTACACATAACATTACGGCCCCTACAGAACTCAGGGCTGTGGTTTGGTCCTTCACTGAACTATGCAAACACAGCTAGAAAGTTCATCTCCCTGGTGCTGCAAAGGCTGATGTAACCACTGTTGAATGCCTGGCTCCTTGGAGAGCTCATCAGTCTGGTGCAGCTGCTTGTGTCAGATTTTATAAGAAACAGAGACCAAACAGTACCTCTGCTTTCAAACATTGTCCCCAAACTGATAGGAGTCCCTGTGCCACTGTATGCCTGAATCAATGCCAGGGATTTTAATTACTTCTAGCCAATGTCAGCCATAGGGTGGGAATGCCATGGCATTGGGTTGCAGTGGAACACCCCATGAGTCACACACAAATAGCAGAGAAAATTAAATACCAGCATTGCAAAGGTTCAATCACAGTCCAAGCAGGGAAAGTGGGAAGGAAAAAAAAAAAAAAAAAAAAAGAGCAGCTTTTCCCCTTCCAATTTCTTCTTCCAGCAGGGGCTGCTGCCTCTGCCTCTTCACACAGCCAATAGTCCTGGACCAGTTTTAATTCCTCTACCACCAATATGTAATATGTACTCAGCTTCATGAAAGTACTGTTCCATGGTCAGTCTGCAAAACACAGGGGTCAAAAGACTTGTGTTTGATTCCTAGCTGTGCCATAAGTGTGGCATAAGGGAAACGTGTATCTTGCCTATTATTCCATTTCACATAGTCTTACATCCCGCCTCCACTCAGTTCTCTGATGCCTTGAAAGCATCAAAGATGCTTTCCCATTAAGTTGTACTTTCTTCAGTGTGTAAGGGCTGGAGGAAAGTCTTCAATAAATGAATAATTTCGGCGCTGAAGGACTGAAGAGCTTTAAAATAGGATGAGGTCATCTTCTAAACTAGGGTATTGAACAACAAAAAGGGCCAGGATGCATTGTTTAAAAGATAAATACCATAATATCATGTTGTTTTTGCTTACCTAATGATATTCTAAGGACTAGTTCATGATACATTCAACACTTGGGGCAACTCTACAGCTGAATGCTTTGATGCCACAGGCAATGTAACTATTGCTTGAAGTGTGTATAAAGTCCTAAATATAAACCTTGGCCCATGAACTAAAATTACAAATGGAATTTGGCTCTAGCTACAGAAGGGTTTAAAAATCTCCTGTCCAAAGCTCTGTTTGATCATGTTTCCTTTGCTGGTTGCAGTATACTGTATCAGATATGTGACTGCTCAGATTCTTGTGTTGTGGACACCACATTCATTAAAATTGTTACTATTTAAGACTTATTAAGCTTGTATTTGTTTAGGAATTCCCACACAGTAATATCAGTTTATAGGTTATGCAGCATAGATGCATTTAGCCTGGTATGTCCAAGATGTTTTGGTCAGTGGAGCCTTGACTGCAGACAGCTGTGTTAGGTTCACTGGGCACCCTGCACTCAAACCACGCCTGGAGTCACCAGTCAGCTAGTGCATCCTCCTGTTGGAGGCCTGGCCAAGGTGCCAGATACCTAGAAAAATTTCACAAGTAATTAGATTTTTCTTTTTTATTATGGTCAAAATTACTGGTAAATCCCTCAGAGCTTATGTCTTGAAAAGCCAGAAGGTAACAGCCCTAGTGAACAATTCAGCCTTCTATTCAACCATCTGAATGTCCCAGACCGCTAATTTTCACTCCTTCTTTTCACTCCTTTCACTGCTTCTGTAAATCTGTTGTGAGGAAGGACAGACCCACAAAGGACTGATATAGCTGCCTTTGGAAGGTGAATTTACATCTCTGACTGAGGTGTTAATAAGTTACATACATGGCATCCATCCAGTAAGAAGTTCTAAAGAATAGGGAGAACCAGTGTAGGGAGTAGGGGAGAAGGATGCTTGACCTGACCTTTGTTTTTTGTGAGTGTGCCTATGTGTGTGATAACCACTCTTAAATCACATGTTCAGCTAAATCCTGACATCCACCAATTGAAATATTTTCTGAATTTCAGGGGCTTGGAGTTTTCTATTTTTTTTTTTTTTCCCTCCAAAGATGGAAGGGATAGCAGAACAGCAAAGGGAGTAATTCCTATTCAATATTAATAGAATAACTTTTTTTTAAAAAATCAGATTTGGCTTTCTCTAGACAAGCAGAAATGTACTGCCAAGTGTATCACAGTATGACTGAGGATCTTTAATCTGGTCAAAAAGTGATCTGCCCAATTTCCATAGGAAACTTCATTAATATTATGGCATTTCAACACTTCTGAACCAAAAGGATATGCTGCTCCATTTCCTATTCTGTTTGTTCATCAAAATCTACTCCTTCTTTAAAGCAACCTACTTAAAGTCCCTCAAACTCCACCAAGCATTAGAACATACAATAATGGCACAAACATCTGTCCTACCTGGGAGCAAACACTTTGGAAAAATAGCTAAAAAGAACCTTTGAAGTGTTTGGAGAATTTTGTAACAGGACCATGATTTTCAAAGCACAAAATGTATTACATTTCAGCCCAATTACACAATGGAGGTGTGCATTTAGTGATTCATTTTTCTTTGCTAAACTAAATCAAAGCTTTATTTTCTTTTACAGATATACTACAAACTGAAAGCTGCAACTTTTATTCATCATATTCATTGAAAAGTTAATCAGGAAAATTCTTTTATTCTTTTATTCTTTACTAATCTGAGTTCTCATTTTGAGTGTAATATTCTTACTTTGATTTTAACCTGTGTTTAGACAGTACAATGTGTTGAGACATGAGCTACCAGTTTTGGATCACCAGGTGAGGACCAGAGGAGTAAAGTCCCTCTCACTGTAATGGAAGATCAGGTTCAGGACAACTAGAGGAATCTAAACATCCATCCATCCATGAGACCTCATGAGATGCACCCCAAATTCATAAGGAATTGGCTGATGTAGCTGCAAAGCTATCTGAAGTTATGGCAGTGATGTGAAGTGCCTGGAGACTGAACAAGGGAAATATTGTGCTCATTTTCAAACAGGACAGAAACGAGAACCCTGGAACTCTTAGCCTCACCTCTGTGCCTGAGAAGATCATGGAACAGATCCTCCTAGAAGCCATACTAAAGCAAATGAAGGACATAGATGCGATTCAAAACAACCACCATGGCTTCACCGAGTTCTGGGCAAGTCCTGCCCAACCAATACGATGACTTTCTACAACAGAGTGATTATATCACTGGACAAGGGAAAACCAACAGGTGTCACCTACCTAGATTTCTGTAAAGCCTTTGACATGATTCCCCACAACATCCTTCTCCCTAAATGGAAAGCTATGGATCTGATGGGTGGACTGTTCAGTGAATAAGGGATTGGCTAGATGGTCATATCCAAATGATAGTGGTCAATGGCTCAATGTCCAGATGGAAATGAGTGGCAAGTGATGTCCCTCAAGGGTCTGTATTGGGATCAGTGCTCTTCAGTATCTTCATCAATGATATTGACAGCAAGATTGAGCAAATCTGCAGCCGAGTGGTGTGGTTGATAAGACTTAGGGATGGGATGCCACCCAGAGGGACCTGGACTAGAGAAGTGGCTTAAAACAATCTCATAAGGTTACTAGGTTAAGTGCAAGGTACAGCAACTACGTCAGGGTAGTCCTCAATATCAATACAGGCTGGGGGATGATGAGACTGAGAGCAGCCCTGCAAAAAAGAACTTGAGAGTACTGGTAGATTAGATGCTGGACATGAGTCACCAATGTACACTCAGCCCAGAAGGCCAATGGCCTCCTTGGCTGCATCAATAGAAGTCAGGCTGTCAGGTTGAGAGAGCTGATTCTGCCACTCTGTTCTGGTGAGACCTCACCTTGAGTACTGTGTTCAACTCTGCAGTCCTCAGCACAGAACATAAAACTGCTGGAGTGGGTCCAGATGAGGGTCACAAAGATGATCAGATAGCTGGAGCAACACTCCTACAAAGGCTGGGAAAGTTGTCATTGTTCAGCCTGGAGAAGAGAAGGCTCTGGGTAGACCTTATAGTAGCATTTCAGTATCTGAAATGTATTGGAAGGCGGAGGAAGGACTGTTTAGAAGGGCTTGTAGTGACAGGGAAAGGGCCAACGGTTTTAAACTGGAGCAGGATAGATTTAGCTTAGACATTATGAGGAAGTTCTTCACAATGAGTTAAGTGACATACTGGAATGAATTGTCCAGAGATGTGGTGGGGGCCCCAACCCTGGGGACATACAAGGTCAGGCTTGATGGAGCCCTGATCAATCTGATCTGCTTGAAGATGTCCCTGCCTACTGCAGCATTTTGGACAAGATGACCTTAGAGAGTTCCTTTCAACCCAGTGCATTCTGTGATTCTAAGCAAAAATTGTTCCCATAAAAGAGCTATTAACAATGAATACCAGAATATTGTGAATGTATATAAAACATATAAACATATACATATGTGTGTTATGAAACACCACACAGCTCCATAGCTAGTGAAAAATAGTGAGGAAAAGAGTCAGGTTACAGACTGCATGCAGTTATTTAAAAACAAACTATTCTAAATATATCGCTTCTCCATACAGGTCATATTCTTTGTATAGGATATAGTCCTTGAGAAGTGGTGGAAGTGGAAACTTCTTCATGGATGACAGTTTCTGGAGTCTCCTTAGCCCCAAGAGTTTACGTATTTTCAGACGACACAGATGTTTCAATGGGCGAGGATTATCTAAAAATAATAGCGGGAGAGAAACAGTGGAAAAAATCAATGCCATTATTAATGACTGCAAGCCAGTTTATAATCCCCAAATCTGCTCTAATAGAATTAACACCAAATTCTATAACCTTGGAGCATTATTATTTCACCACTTCTAAATAAAACACCATTCTTTTCACTTTAAAATTGTGATGATATATCCTGCTGATATTAATCGAGCTTCTTCCATCAGACACCTGTCCTTTTTTGTCTTACTTTTGGAAATATACACACTGCACTCTGCCTCCAAAGCACCTATCTGAACACCTAAAAGAGGACCTTATGTAGTGTAATCAATGGTAACTGATGAATGATCTCGCCCCTCCATAGATGCACATCTTAAAATCTGCATGTTGAGACCAGCTTCTGTTTCTGCTGCATCAATAAGGCAGCAGGACCAGACTTTACCAGACTTGGGTCTGTTGAGCCTTCTAAAGAAATACTTCTTATCAGAATTTACATCAAAGAACACTGTTCAACTTATCCTTCCTGAGTATACCAAAAGCCTTTAATGTACTTGAAACATCAGTAGTTAGCACTACCAAATTATTCTGACGTACCTGTGATGCTATGAAAAAGGATTTACTCTGCAATTCCACTGTAAAGTACCAAAGCAAAATTAAACACAGGGTACCAATTTTAATCATAAATGCTTTTTAACAGCTGATGTTTAATCAGATTGTACTTAAAATTAAGGAAGAGAAACCTCAGTCATATAAAACATTTCATATGTTCCCCGACAGATTTAAGGTGAAATCTATCACCATCTAATGTGACGCATATATAAGAGGTATTATTCAATTGCAGTACAAGCAATTGCAACTCTACATTTATATCATGCAAATCAGAGTTAGGAAATCACACAGTATCACAGTATTACCAAGGTTGGAAGAGACCTCAAAGATCATCAAGTCCAATCCATCACCACAGACCTCAAGACTAGACCATAGCACCAAGTGCCACGTCCAAACACACCTTGAACACCTCCAGGGACGGTGACTCCACCACCTCCCTGGGCAGCCAATGTAGCAAATGACTCCAGTAGCCAATGACTCTCTCAGGGAAGAACTTTCTCCTCACCTCCAGCCTAAACTTCCCCTGGCACAGCTTGAGACTGTGTCCTCTTGTTCTGGTGCTGGTTGCCTGAAAGAAGAAAGCGACCTCCTCCTGGCTACAACCACCCTTCAGGTAGTTGTAGACAGCAAGAAGGTCTGCCCTGAACCTCCTCTTCTCCAGGCTAAACAATCCCAGCTCCCTCAGCCTCTCTTCATAGGGCTTGTGCTTGAGGCCTCTCACCAGCCTCGTTGCCCTTCTCTGGACACATTCAAGTACCTCAAGAAAGAAATGATCTTACACAGATTGTGTAAGAGATTACACTCACCCATCACCATCTGCCATCTGGAACATAAAGAGAACTCAAATATACTTTTACAATAATCCTCCCATGATTAACTGACTTGAATGATCAAGTGGGCAAAAAGGATGGAAGTGTAAATGATATTCCTCATAGTGGTGCAATGACTTCTGTCACATGGGTTAATAAGGAGCTTGAGTAGTACACCAGTGGTCCTGCTTAACCAAAAGTTAAGCTTCCCACACAACAGTCATGCTCTGTATGAGATTAACTCTCTCCAGTGGATGTTTGCCATATTCCAGTCCAACGCATTCTAGTCCAATTAACTAATTTATGACCAGTGGCAACATGTAAATATATGCCTCAGTCTGAGGACTGGATGAGAGGTACAATCTGGTTCTTACCTAGTATGACCTGTACTAGTGGGACCTGTCCCTGCCTATAATAGCAGAGGGTTGGAACTAGATGATCCTTGAGGTCCCTTCCAACCTTACCATTCTATGATTCTGCAATTCTATGATGACGAATGTGACCTGACATAAGCAAATAAAGTCTCCATTAAGCAAATAAAGTCTCCAATATTAAATTATAACAACCTTAACAAGAAGTTAGACATTTACCCAGTATCTGACGTATCTCTGTCCATTCTTTCTGTGTTTCTAAGATAAGCTTAATTTTTGTGCATAGAGGCACGTAATCCATGTAATCGATAAAAACACGAACCGCTTTTCCTGCTAAATGTTTCAACCAAGGAACAGCAATAAAGTCACAGAACTGAAAAGGAAAACACTTCAAGTCATAACTTCAAAATATGTGCAGAGGAATGCCAAAATAGCATATTTAAAAGAAATTATACAAGATAATTTAAACGAAATACTGTCAATGACCTTGAACACTAATAAACTGATGCCTAGGTAGGTTACTTTAAAAGGCAGTTTCTTTCATGCTTAACTTTTGTGATCCTTTAATTCACTTGGATAGGTCTGTGGGCCAACAATTATTATAACTTTGCCATAACTTAAGGACACGGAAGTGTTGGAGCAGGTCCAGAGGAGGGCCACAAAGATGATCAGAGGGCTGGAGCAGCTCTGCTATGAGGACAGGCTGAGAGAGTTTGGGCTCTTCAGCCTGGAGAAGAGAAGGCTTCAAGGGGACCTGATAGTAGCCTTCCAGTATCTGAAGGGGGCCTACAGGAAGGCTGGGGAGGGACTATTGACAAGGTCTTGCAACGACAGGACAAGGGGCAATGGGTTTAAACTGGCAGAGGGGAGATTTAGACTGGATGTTAGGAGGAAGTTCTTTCCAGTGAGGGTGGTGAGACACTGGAATGGGTTGCCCAGGGAGGTCGTGGATGCTCCCTCCCTGGAGGTGTTCAAGGTCAGATTGGATGAGGCCTTGAGTAACCTGTACTAGTGGGAGGTGTCCCTGCCTATGGCAGGGAGTTGGAACTAGATGATCCTTGAGGTCCCTTCCAACCTTACCATTCTATGATTCTATGATTCTATGATAACTTGTGCCACTGTTTTGTTCAACAGTGATCTTTTTGGAAGCACATGTATTCCAATGGTTAGGATAGGAACAGAAATTCCTGAATCCTGCTGCATGATTTCTTAGAACTTCTTTTCTAAATCTCTTATATATGCACCCCAAACTAAACCCACTCTATGGACATAATTATCTCCAAGTAGAAAAATCAAAACAGGTTGGTTTATTTTCAGGGTGTTTTATAAAAGGATTTTGCCAGTATGTTAATCTTAATTCTGCACAGTAACCTGGAATCTTTAAAGCTGGCTGATGGACAGAGCAAAGTGAAGAGAAGGAATGAAGGAAGGAAGGTTACGTATTTACCGGATTATCCTTTATTACAGAGGAAGTCCACCCGGGGAGAATCTCTTCTTCTGGAGTTGACCACACAAAAGAATTGCCAAAGATATCTTGATGCATACAGTCAAAACACATCTCCACATTATATCCATGATTCAGCAACAGCCTCAGCATCACCTCATCACTCAAGGCATACTGAATGGCACTGGGAAAATGTGTATCATTAACCAACATGAAGTAGCAATTGACGTTCGCTCCGTAAGACAGGAGCAGCCTTACAATTTCATGGTTGCCAGCCCTCACTGCCACAAGAAGACAGTTTAAAGGATCCTTGTTTGGATTTGCCCCTGCTTTGAGCAGTATTTCAGTGCAAAGAATGTCATTGTTAGAAACAGCAAAATACAGTGCGGTTTTCCTTTCATCATCATAACCATTTGAAATGTGTTCAGCCATCAGAGTATTGACATCAAAACCATTTTCAATGAGCAGCTCTAGACACTGTGAATTCTGACCATCTGCTGCTGAATGGACAGGGCTTAGTCCACTTTTCTGGATTGCAGTTTGGGATGTGACCTCAATGAGATACTTCAGGGCCCTAAAAAAACCAGTGAATAAAACTAGTTAGGTATTGCTTCCCTGAACGAAGAAAACAGCCCTCATCAAGCTATATGCTACATTACCAGCTAGACACTTTACACAAATACAGAAACACCAAGTTTGAACACTGCCAAAGACAACTTTGTGTTTATTTCAGTTTTGCACTTAGTTCTAAGGAGTACATTTTGCATTTCACTTTTTTTTTTAATGTTAAAAAGTACTTAAAAGTTAATTCAAACTAATGTAATGCAGGCACTTCTGAAACAGAAATGGTCTATACATTTGCGAGTTTGCCACAGTCATCTTCAATGTGACCTCATGCCACACTGCATCTTAAAGAAAATGTAAAATCCAAGTTCATACTCACAGGTAATGCCCCTCATAAGCAGCTTTGTGTATGGGAAGCAGCCCTGCTTTATTTGGCACATTGCCACTTCCTCCATATTCCAAAAGAAGGGCTATGCAGTCTGGATTACCTCCTCCGGCTGCTTCAAATAGTATTGATGAACCATCATCTGCTAAGGCCTGGACATCTCCACCTTGAAGGAGGATACAGGACTCACAATTATATCCAAAATTGTTTGCAGATCATCATAAAAACAAGCTCAAAGTACTTTCCTCTTAATTTTCAGGTCTATTTAAGTTAAAACTTTACCAGAACAAGAAACGTTTCCAGTGGCAAATTTGCATCTCAAAGGTGAAACAAAAGTTGTAAAGATACAAGCTCAAGTGCTCATCTGAGTGGTGTCTGCTTTAACTGTTATTTATAACTGAGGATGAAAACATTCTGGCATATTACAAAAATACTTCATTTAATTCATTAAAAATAATGTTGTTCTCTACAAGAAAGGAAGCAAGCCAGGGAAGAAGGAAGGGGAGACAGGGAGAGGAAAGGGAGGGAAGGGAGGAAAGACAGGCAGGAGAGCGGAGTATAAAGGAATAAAGAAGGGCAAGAAGAGTATGTACAGCAGTAAGTCCCTCCTTGACTGAAATGGATTCATATCAACTCTGCCACTTTTTCACATTAAGGAAATGTTCCAGTCTAACAGGAACACTCATACATGCTTCCATTCCTTCCAAGAAACCAAATCTTCTCATTCATCACTAGCCATTTCCGTGATCACTTGGTAATCAGGCAAGATGTATGCCAGTGCAGAAGTGTATTTCCCTTTTATCTGACTACAGGTAAAAGGGAACAAGTTCTTTACAATGAGGGCAGTGGAACAATGGAACAGGTTGCCTGGGGAGGTGCTTGGTGCCCTACTCCTGGAGATATGCAAAGTGAGGCCAAACAGGGCTCTGGACAACCTGATCTAGTTGAGGATGTCCCTGTTTACTGCAGAGGGGGTTGGACTAAATGACCTCTGGAGGTCCCTTCCAACCCAGACCATTCTATGATTCTACATACCCTTATGAATAAGATGCTCCAGCACATCACAGTGACCATATTCAGCAGCAACACCTAATGGTGTTACTCCATATCCATCCTTAAGGTTCACATTTCCACCATTCTTCAGAAGAAGGGCAACAATGTCTTTGCGTCCCTGTTTTGCTGCTTCATGCATTGCTGACCAGCGTTTTGCACATGGCTGGTGGATACTACAGTTGTGTTTAATCAGAGTGGATACCATTTCAAAAGAGTTGTTTCTTACAGCTTGAAGGAAGATATTTTTAAAAGGAAGAAAACAATACAATTTACAATTCATTAAATTTACAATTTACATTTTCAGGTATGCTGTCATAAAAGCTAAACACAACTAGTAAGTTTAGAAAAGCTTTTCCCTGTGTATTGATACAAGACATTTAAAATATTTACATTCCTAGAAATTTGGGAAGCCAATTTACTGGTAAATAAATGCAATGTCAGCTGCTCAGGAAATCAAGGTGAACCAACACAAAATGAAAAGTAAGTCTGTTTGGAGCACAGAGCAAAGCAGCACCGCTTTGATTCTAAAAAAAAAGCAAAAGCAAATACATCACAAGGAAAAGCAGTAATAAAATTAAGACAATATTTGAATACAGTCCTTCTTTCTAAAGTTGATGCAAATATTACAACATCCCAAGAAAACTCCACTCATGACTTTATGACATACTCCAAGCATGTACTCAGTGGCTGTTGTCAACCAAAGCACAGCTGATATCTATCATGTTCTGCCCTTTTGAGGTTCCAGGCTTGAAATTATCATGGATAACTACACTTGAAAATTATTTACATGTAAAACAGTGTAAGAGACTAATTTTATTTCTGAACTACCTTCTGGAAGAGTAGATATCTCCACTGGCTGGTGGAGCAGCTGAGGGAGATCAGCATCATAGGGTGAATTTGCCATTATACAAGTAGAAAGGTATTTAAGAGGCAAGAGCCTTCATAATCATCCACAATTGCTTTGAAGCAGAGTATTACTAAATGTACCTGGAACTAAAACTATACCTGGAACTAAATCATTAGCATCAGATATTAAGCGTTAAGCACCTGATCCTCTGTTTCATTAAGACTGAAATGTATGATGCACAACATTATCTACATCCACATTTGGTGACACGAAACTATAGAAAACATCATGTAAACAATATATAGCTGACAAACTTAATTTTCAGGAGTTTGCACAGATAAAATATTTAGGCCTCACCAACTATTGAAAAGAGCTGAAACAATGCGAAGCAAGACACTGCAGAGGAACCCTCCAGAAAGGACTCGAGGCCTTAAAATGTTAATATAGTAATCACACATGATGAAAGTTAAGAAAAATGCAGAGAAATTAATGTTTTAATACTGATAATTGTATTATATATTATATTTTCCTATATTATACTAACTTATTTCTTCAGAAGTATGGAGACTTTTTGACATTCAACAAAGATTAGAAACAAATACAGCTAAATCACTCATGTACAGTAAAGCTCATTTAAGTCTACCAATAGTGTAAAATCTTCCAAAGCAGTCATCTTTCACTACATTGGGGTATTACTTAGCAACGCAGTTGGAGTCTATTTTCAGTGCAAGACAGGAGGGAAATGAGATGGGAAATTTGGAAATTAAAAACACCTGCCTATTCCTGAAGAAATCATCTGATAAAACTGAACATCTCCAACAACCTCTAGACCTGCTCCATAAAAGGCACTGTCAAGTTAAAGCAACAACTTATTCTTGTACCCTACTTTAAGGCAGTCAAACCGGATTAGGTTGGTAAAGGTCTTACAGCACTTGATGATAGAGAGAAGGAACCTTTAACAAAAGTCTCATTTTCTTAGGACCATCTCAGTGATCAACTAAAGTATAGGGAGCATCTTTAAAATCAGCTCAGTCCTCGCCAAAAGCCTAGTAAATGCTGAAATGAATGCTGAGTACAGTCACCAAATGCTGTATTTAGGTTCATTTAAAAGGACCAGCACCTAAAGTAGAGAAGCCAGCAGGAGTACTTAGCTGAGAGGAAGTGCAGCCCATTCACTTTGCATAAACACAGGGAGAGGAAGCAAATACCGATAAGAAGTGGAGTTTCCCCTTTGTCATTTTTGGTATTTGGCCAAACTCCCTTTTCCAGCAAGGTCTGTACATTTCCCACAAAGCCAGCTTTTGCTGCCAACGTCAACGGCGTTTCTCCATCGCATGTTTTGTATTCCCACATTGCTTTATAAGATGCTAGAAGAAAGTGAGGAAAGAGAAAACTAAAGTAAAGCACAAAACTGTTAACACATACACATATACCAGAAATCCTTAAATGATAAGTTTCTATGAAAATTACTTGTAATTAACCTAACTAGTACTGCCAAACACACTGAATACCGAGCAACAATTTTCCCTCTCTGTGTAGGTTTCTCAACAAAACGTTAAAAACCATCCAAATTCTTTGCTGGTGATACAACTTTCCCACAAGAAAAAATTGCCTGAATATTTAAACATCATAAGCAATATGTACAATGGACAATTTCTGCATACTGTTTTTAGTAAACAGTTCTAGTCTGTTGTTGTGGATTGTTCATTGTTCTGCTTCTTTGTTGTCCCCCCCTTATCTTGTGAGATATATTACCTTACCATCCAAAATTACTTCAAGTATTTGCTGAACTGGCTGAGCTGCAGCCTCATGCAATGGAAACCACCCTCTTTCATCAGCTTCATCCAAAGCATATTTCTGTTTCACAAGTTCTTGGAGCCTGAATACTTGACCTTAAAAAATTCAACAGATAAATGAGATGCAGTTGGAAAATTAATATATACGGAAAACTGTCTTACAAAGGGACTATTTTATTTTAGGGGTTTTACCTTGCTTTATGGATGTTACGATTTTCCTGTTTTCCTCACTAGGTGGCACAAAACTATCCAAAAAAGAGCAGAAATGGAAAATATAAACAAAAAGTAGATTAACTACATTGTTTATTCACTATTTTCCATTAGGTTCTCAGCTGAGCCAACTTGCCTTTAAATACATCAACTACAATCTTAATTAGCCTTGTGACCTCCTAACTTACATCTTCAGAGTATCCAAAGTTCTTAAGTTAGATGTGGCTGCTCCCTCCCTGGAGGTGTTCAAGGCCAGATTGGATGAGGCCTTGAGTAACCTGTACTAGTGGGAGGTATCCCTGCCTATGGCAGGGGGTTGGAACTAGATGATCCTTGAGGTCCCTTCCAACCTTACCATTCTATGATTCTATGATTCTATGTAACACCTGCTGCAAGCTAACCTAATAAAAGTTTTAATTTTGTAAAGAATTCTGACATGGACAAAAAAAAGTTGTATTTGCCCACACTACAGAAATGAGCCCTTCAGATTCAGAAAGCTTAAACGGTGAGTGAGAATGCAACGGTATTGGAATGTCAATATTCACTAATTAAGCAGGCTTTGATGATATCAGTGGTACCATTTTCCCTGAAAGAGAGTTGCAATGTTTTTAACAACAAAATTTAAACTTCCATGATGGAATGGATTTAAATGCTGATGTCTTCTAGTTCCTTGAGATATCAAAGTATATTAAAAACCAGAGCAGATTTAATTAAACAAACAAACTAATCAAAAAACAAACACACAAAACCAAACAAAATAAACACCAAACCAAACAAACCAACACCACCCCCCCTACCACCACCACCCCAAACCATAATAGCCAATCAACAAGAGTGCCCAGTGGCTCTGCTGAGAACCTTCAGTGAGAAGGAAGATTTTGGTCCAACAAGAGAAGCCCCATTAGACTCGAACTCTCACCAGACCCCACAAGAAATGAGGGGAGGCTATCAGTCTCCCAAGACTTAAAGTTCTATATCTTTCCATTTCAGACAGGGTATTCTATAAAATATATTTATGGCATTACTGTCACAGAACTTTTCAGGTGAAGCTTATCTCTATCTTAATAGACATAGTTCATCATACATTTTTCATAAGAAGGTAAATGAGCTGAAAAGTTAAGAGCTGAACCCTGCATTTCTTAATCACAGGAACTACTCCTATATATAATTTTAATGTCATGTATGAACCCTTGCTGAACGCTCCTGTGGGATTTTTGTTGTTATTCTAACCTGGCTTTTTTTGGTACACGCATGTATCTGAGTTCACATAGCCTGGAATTCTCTTACAATTACAGAGCAAACAGACTACTAACAACCCCAAATGTATTGTCTTTAAAGTTTGAGGCTTTAGAAATCTTTGAGGAAAAAAAAAAAATCAACATTTATATTTTATTTACTGTTTGCAGTCATTGCTTCAGACAGTGCTTCAGAGAGGCTTAACAGTCAAACTAAGAACTGTTTTAAGCATGACATAAGGCATTAAATACCAATGTCTCAAAACACCATTAAAACATGGCATCATCTCCAACACTTATTGAAATGACAGTACCTGTCATTACAGCTGGAAGAAACCAGTGGTTTGGCCCCATTTGACTCCTGATTGCTAAGCTGGATGGCATACTCAGTGAGTAGATCTTCAACCAAATCTTCTCCTTCATCCATCTTTTTTTGTGGTGAGCTATAATGATACACTATTTTGAAATTCACACAAAAAGATCATACCCCACTTAAGGCATTTTTAAGAATAACATCAAATATTTACATAAATTTATTTTACTTTAATAATGTTCTGGTGGGTTTATTTCCTGCTTAAAAATGGTGATGGAAAGCAACCCTGGAAACATTTGGTGAAAGACATGTCATTTAGGAAAAAGCTTTTTTAATTTTTCAAACTCTACATTGGTCATCTACAGACAACTGGACAATTTGTAAATAGTAAAAGGACACTTTGCTTTAGAAAGCTGTAATCAAGTCAGTGAATATATGATTTCAATACATGAACAGTAAAAATTCTTATCTCATGAATAATTCCTATCAAGCACAGGCATTCACAAGGAATTAATGAACACAAACACATACATTCAAAAATTATAGACAAAAAAAATGCTCAAATTGCTCGAGATTTATTTATAGAGAGGGTCTGATATTCAGAATCAAACACATGATCAGTTCTAAGGGTGATCACACATGGTACTTTTTCAGGATCACAGTATCACAGTATCACCAAGGTTGGAAGAGACCTCAAAGATCATCAAGTCCAACCTGTCACCACAGACCTCAAGACTAGATCATGGTACCAAGTGCCACGTCCAAACCTGCCTTGAACATCTCAGGGACGGTGACTCCACCACCTCCCTGGGCAGCCCATTCCAGTAGCCAATGACTCTCTCAGGGAAGAACTTTCTCCTCACCTCCAGCCTAAACTTCCCCTGGGACAGCTTGAGACTGTGTCCTCTTGTTCTGNTCTGGACACGTTCAAGGACCTCAATGTCCTTCTTAAATTGAGGGGCCCAGAAGTGGACACAGTACTCAAGGTGTGGCCTAACCAGTGCAGAGTACAGGGGCAGAAAGACCTCCCTGCTCCTGCTGGCCACACTATTCTTGATGCAATTTCAATACATGAACAGTAAAAATTCTTACCTCATGAATAATTCCTATCAAGCACAGGCATTCACAAGGAATTAATGAACACAAACATATACATTCAAAAATTATAGAAAAAAAAATGCTCAAATTGCTTGAGATTTATTTATAGAGAGGGTCTGAAATGCAGAATCAAACACATGATCAGTTCTAAGGGTACACATGGTACTTTTTCAGGATTTACACAAACCCTGAGTTGTTTCAGAGAAGTTTTGAACTGTGTTGATTCTTTCACATGAGTAAAATGTTCTTCCTTGCTTCTTTCCCCCAGGATGGCACTGGTGGTAAATACAACATGGATCCACAAGCCTGTGCTGTTTGGAGACAGATTTTTAGCATGTGAAAGCCAACATATGACTAGAGTTTATGTGGTGACACATCATTCAGTTCTGAATTCGGAAGAGCTTTACTATCTTTTCAATGCTTAAAGGGACACTTGTAAGAAAGATAGGGACTGATTTTTAGTAGGGTCTGTAGCAATAGGACAGGGGGAAATATTTTTAAACTAAGAAAGAGTCGATTCATACTAGATGGGCCTAGTAAATTCATACTAAAGGGGGCCTATATGAAGGCTGGGGAGGGACTATTGACAAGGTCTTGCAATGACAGGACTAGTTTAAACTGGCAGAGGGAAGATTTATACTAGATGTTAGGAGGAAGTTCTTTACAGTGAGGGTGGTGAGGCACTGGAATGGGTTGCCCAGGGAGGTTGTGGGTGCTCCCTCCCTGGAGGTGTTCAAGGCCAGGTTGGATGAAGCCTTTAGTGACCTGTACTAGTGGGAGGTGTCCCTGCCTATGGCAGGGGGTTGGAACTAGATGATCCTTGAGGTCCCTTCCAACCTTACCATTCTAGATATAAGGAAGAATTCTATTACAATGAGGGTGGTGAAACACTGTAACAGGTTGCCCAAACTGACGACCCATCCCTGGCAATACTCCAAGTGAGGATGGAAGGGACTTTGGGCAAGCTGATGTAGTTGAAGGTGTCCCTGCTCACTGAAGGGAAGTTGGACTAGATGACCTTCAAAGGTCCTTTCCAACCCATTCTATGATTTAATGAAATGTTCTCGGCTGTAACCTGAACTCATCTCTCCCCGGAGCTGGATGGGAATGTTTTCTCAAATGAAAAATAAGGAATTTTAGAGAGATGATAGCAAATGCAAAACCTGTTTGATGTTAACATAGTAATATACAAGATTTTTGGACTTCACAAACAGGTAGCTGTACAACAAAACATCACAATGGTAACATCACAATTGTCACCTTTAGTGACCATCAATATATAAAAAAAAAAGAAAAAGAAAAAAAGCAACAAAACAAAAATCTAAACCACAAAACACAAACAAATCCTGCATTAGTTTTACTCTGCAAAGGCATGTTCTAGCAAAGCAGACTAAGAACTTTGGAGTCTCTGCACTATTCCTGTAGTCATGAAGTTTAATGGACATTCACAGCAGCTGGGTACATAAGCCTGTGTGATGGTCAAGCCGTGATAGCTATTATTTTCAAGGTGTGAGAGTAGTTGGAAAGCTCCATGGATTAGTTACAGAGTATGTCAAACCTTTTAACCATAGTCACCAGCTTAAATTCCATGTGCTCATATCATCAACTTTAACTACGGCTTATGTTCACTATGCTTTTTTTTGCTAGTGATATCACAACGACCAAACACCTTGATAATAAATTATAACTGGAAGATCAGGAATGTTTCTCTTTACACTATCTTCCTGTAGGTTCTTTCTTGAAATGTAAAATGTATTGTGAAAGACATATAAAGAAGCACAACTTAAGTTAATGCATGCCTACCTGTACCTACCTAGGTTTTCACATGTGGACTTTGGGTTTTTCCAAAGCTTCTCTGGTTGATTTGATCTAAGTGGCTTAACATATTTGTCCTTTAATCACATTAAGGACACTAGATGTTGAATTATTTTAAAAAACCCAAACATGTAAACTTCTGCTCCCACAGAAGGGTTCGAGGACACCTTTCAGTAGCCTTCCAGTATTTGAAGTGGGCTTACAGGAAGGCTGGGGATGGACTATTTACAAGGTCTTGTAATGACAGAATAAGTAGTAATGGGTTTAAACTGGAAGCAGGGAGATATAAACTAGATGTTAGGAAGAAGTTCTTTACAGTGAGGGTGCTGAAACACTGGAACAGGTTGCCCAGCGAGGTTGTGGATGCTCCCTCCCTGGAGGTATTCAAGAGTATGCTGGATGAAGCCTTGAGCAACTTGTTCTAGTGGCAGGTGTGCCTGCCTATGGAAGGGAGTCAGAACTAGATGTTCCTTGAAGTCCCTTCCAAACTGAAAAACAGTTTAAAAAATCATGGATGCACTAGGGAAGGAATTGTATCTGGCACTGGTGAAGTTACACCTTGAATACTGTGTGCAGTTTTGGGCCACTCACTACAAGGAAGACATTGAGGTGCTGGAGCGTGCCCAAAGAAGGGCAATTAACATGGTGAGGCGTCTTATGAGTTGTGTCTGAGGGAACTGGGGTTGTTCAGCCTGGAGAAAAGGAGACCATGGGAAGACCTTATCACTCTCTACAACTACCCAAAAGCAGGTTGTAGCAAAGCGAGTGTCAGTCTCTCCTCCCAGGTAACAAGATTCAGGACAAGAAAACAAAGGCTTCAAGCTGCTTGGAAGGTGGAGGGAGGGGATTAGATTGCATAATAGGAAAATTTTCTTCATCCCAAGGGTTGTCAAGTGTTGAGGCAGGCTGCCCAAGGAAGTGGTTAAGTCACCATCCCTGGTAGTATTCAAAATAGGTATATAGACATGGTGCCAAGGGACATAATTTAGAGGCAACTTGAAAATGATAGATTAACAGTTAGACTTGATGATCTTAAAGGCCTCTTCCAACCAAATTGATTCTACGATGTTCATTTGGGGCTTAGAAGAATAGATCTTTATGTTGCTCATAAAATACAATGCTTTCCTAAAGAATTCTGTTTTCTTTCCTTTTGTATCTCTAATCAAGGCTTCAGCATAACACTCCAAAAGATTTCACACGTAAGTTAAATTCATCAACTGGTCAGTACATACCAAAACCTTTAACATGCGACCTAAATTTGCTGCATGTCATATTAATGCCTAGAAGTTCTCAAAGTTATGTCCCAGCATACAGAAGTTGAACTTCTGAAGCAAAAAAGATTTCTGAAATTACCAAGAATCCTGACAGATCAACATCTTGTTGGACAGGATACAAACTTCACCATAATCCTAAAGAACAATGATAATGATGTTCTGAAACATTTATAGACAAGACAAGCTAACAAAAACCCATCACGTTTGTTGCAGCAAAAAGAAATTAAAAATAAATATATAGTTTGTTTTATGTAGAAAGGGAAGTATTCCCTGTCAAACTCCCAAGCTATAAAATAAAACATAGCAACTTTAACAAAGCTACATAAAATGGAACAGATGACCATCTCTTTTTCTAAATGCTGCCACAAGTTTTTTATTAACCTGGATATAAAATTCTCATAATGAATAAGGCCTTGAAGCTGAGTTGCTCTTCTTCATCTCTTGTTGTCAATGCACTTCATTGGCAGGCAGGAGAATTTTCAGACAAGGTTCTTTTGTGCTTTACTCTTCCCATTTTCTTAAACACTTTTCTAATTCCGATGGCATCTTAAAGCTTCCAACATTTTAATCACAAATATAACCTGTTCTGAAGACTGACAAATCTTCTAGGCAGCAAAGATTCTCTTGGACTAACTACATTTAGAAATGTACATCAATAAATGTATCTACAACCTCTTCTTGCCATCAGCTAAAAAGAAAGTACATTTTACAATAAATCAACCTTTCATTGGCATTTGGGAGGTGCTACCAATGAGGTTAAGCAGTTCGCTTACATAATTTGTTAAGAAAAACTGTGTACATTCATAATCTCATTTTCTCCACAACAGTTTGAAGGCAAACAGAAGCTACCTCTCCTTTCTTGACACTTTTCATTCTGAAAGGTCTCCATTTGAAGACTTCACACTACTGCTGAAATTTTTGAAGCATCTCTTTAATGAATCATGCTCACACTATCAGAACTACACAGATAAACCTTCATACCCTGCAAGCCCTATTGAAATTGCTGTCCTTAGGAGACAGCATTCTTATATTACAGTCCATCATATTACACTTACCCTAGAGCCTGCATTGAGGACTCATGAAGACTTACATAGGCCTTAGATCCTCACATTGCAAACTCCATGAAAAAAACCTGGTTTGGTATACTACAGCACTTTTATGAAGATAGTCATATACAGTTTATTCCTGTGAGGTGATCAGTACTCTCCAATGTCACCAATGCCCAGAAGACTTAAGAGCACAGAGAGTTATTTACAAAGATTTTTTTTTTTCTATTTCTGGGGGAAAAAAAAAGTATTAACTTCCTACCTCCACTTTATCTCCCAAAACCAGAGAAATTAATCAATGTACTGGTCATCATAGAAACTTGTTTTATTTTTTTCTGGTCATACAACATCCAAAACCATTTGGTCAGCTATCTTCTGCTTTGCTGTATTTCCAGGAACTAAATACGCCACAGGCAACAGAGAGCTCTGCTTGTATACAGCTGAACCAGAAAGGTCTCAGATGAGAAGTACTACAGAATTTCTGCACGTACTCTTTTCAAATTATGCCATAAAAATTAATAATATATTGTGAAATGAGAAAGTTAGTAAGGTAGTGAGTGACTGTGACATGGCAGAGTAAGTAAGTATAAGACAAAAAGTTAACCACACCACAAGTGCTGGACACATGGTCTGGGGTCTACACATGCTTAGAGATCCTGATTTGCTATATCACTGCTGTGCTGAGGTGACAAGATCTGACTGAAGCATGGATGTTCCACTAGGATCACTGTGGAACATAAGAGCATGGCTGGTACACGGAGCATCAGCAGAGACATCCCTGCTGCATTACGTGATGTGGCAATGAAAAGGCTAAATGCTCAGCAGCAAAACCTTCTTCCATTCACCTACAGAAATTTTTCAATTACCAGAGTCAGGCAGTAAACTATTAAAAACAATTGCAAATGCTTACTCTAAACAAGCTTTTGTATTATGAAGAATATTTTTCTTAAACACTATGTTGAATAGTCTGACACTTTTTTCTATTTATGCCTGGAAAACTAGATTTTACTTCTTGCTGTTTTCCTTACAAAAGGAAGAGAAAACTTTTGCTCTCTTCAGTTACTGTTTTTTTCACTGAAAAAAATCCAAACTACTTGCTAATCATGGAAGTTGCATCTATCCTCATAGAGAAGCATGTTCATAGCTTTTAAACACACAGATATAGTCATGTGTTAATGTTATTCTAATTTCTTATCCTTAAAATAAACTAGACAATCCTAGCTTTGCTCTCTATAAATAGAAGGCCCTTAGGCATGCAAAGAGGTTATTCATAGCAATCAAATACTTAATAGCAGTCTAAATTTGGACTCAGTCTATTAAATATTACAGTTTTAAATAATTTCTGTTAGTCTAATTGGCAAACATACCACATATTCTCACCTTTTCAACCCATTATCTTGCCACTGTTACTCTGGGGCCTGCATTTTGAACAGTCAGGAATGGTGCCCAGCAAGCTGATGTGTCCTGTGATACTTCTAAAATTAAATGCACAGTTGCTCGATAAATTAAGGTCTGACCTTGTACAACTGTAACATAAGCAAGTTTGCCCCACAGGAAAGTATTACACATGACTTCTCTAAAATCTCGTCAAATGTAACATGAGGTCTGGATGGTATAATAAGATTATCTGTGCCCTCATTGGTTCAGCAGCTCTCATTAAGAAAATAAATTATTTGCCAACTTAGTCTCAAGGGTTACATTAACAAAATCTGGTAACACATTTGCATAAATTAAAACAAATCTGAAAAGATTTAGTCTTTAGTTGTAGATCCCACCATGTTACATCACCAATCACTATAATCTCTCTCTCTGAGGCATAGGTTTTATAGATTCAATGACAGACAATTATAGTATTTATTTAACTAGATTTAATAACTCAAAAATGGGCAGAGAAGCAGGAGGCACAGCACCACGAACAGAAGTGATGGAAAGACAGAATAACCCAACAGTAACATCAGTAGCAGTACCCAACAAGTCAGATCACAGACAAGGGATGAGGAAGAAATTGGATATGTATCACTGATGTAATACCTCAGTCTTGTTTTTGACTAATTAGTTATTATTATCTTTACCAAAATGGACAATAAAGGAACATAACAAACTGAAACAAGCTTCCAACTTAAACCGTTCTGATGAAATGAAATTGTACAATGTGAACTCTTCCATGCTCCCTGATTCACTTGCATTTATAGAACTACAAAATGGTAAGCATAACTAAGGCACTACATGCATCTCATCTCTGGACACAAGACCAAGAAAATCATTTAATGATGACAAACAATACTCACTGCAGCTTCTTTTGCCAGTGCTACCCAGGTGTGGTGAGCTTCCAAAACCAGTACAACATGAACAGACAGAAAAAGTTCTGAGCCTCTGTTCTACTGCTAGCCAAGAGATGTTAAGAACAGAAACATATTCTCAGAAATACATTATCATATAATTTTTGAAAAATGTAAAATACATATAACATATATGAAGAACACATTTTAATTGTTTATACCTTGACTTCTTTCACTTCCTTCTTTCAATTCACAAGGACACTACCAGAATTAGTACAGATCCCCATTATAAGCACAGTATTGTTTTGCTTTCCAGATTTTTAATAATATTTTGCATTGCTCAAAACAGGGTCCAATTATGCCCTTGCATATTTACTAGGTATAAAGCCATCCATCAGTTACATTGTATGCATGTAAAGTCAGAAAAAAAAAAACAGGCTCTTGTCTGGATACCAAATCACATATGGCAATTTGCAAGACTTCACAGTGAGACAAATTCATTGGTGAGACAAAAATTGGAAGAGAAGTCATGGCTATAGCAAGGCCTTCTTAAGATGCCTACACTCTGCATATTAACACTCGGGGATAAAGCTCCCAACAGTGTCCCCAGTGTTAAACAGATAATAAGCTGTGAAATGCTATGTGGGTGGTTTGGTGGTTTTGTTTTCAAAACCAGGCAATTATTGAATGTACTCTGATCACACTTGTCAGGTCTTGGTGCTGTTATAATTTTAAATAAATTATTTACTGATACAGGTCAGGGAACTTCCTACTGTTATCACTTCATGTCTGATTTAATGAACTGTCTCACCAACATACTATTTTTCACTCTGTATTATGATGTGGCAAGGACACCTACACATTTCAATTGTCTAAACAGAATTAGTGTTTGAATAACACTAACTGAGCTAACTGACAAAAGAAATCAATTTGTCCTGTGGTTGGTTAGTCTAATCAAGAGATAGATTATCTGTCTGGACCACCACAAGAAAGAGAAAAATTCAGAGTGGTCTAATAAAAAAAAGCAGACATTTTAAAAGAATGTCATTTTGGTAGGATTCTCAGTGTCTTGGAAAGAAATGCCAAATCTCTCTGAGGCACTCTTAAAGAACACTTGTTAAGTAGAGAAGCACAAACCATGAATTCTGATATAAACCGTATTTCTCACTTTGCTTTAGCTATGGAATGTTGCTAGTATGTGTCTTATTAAAAGATGGGATTTCTGGGAAAACTCCACAACATTCCAAAACTCATCTTGTTTGTTTACTTAGCAGTTAATGAAACAAGGAGCTCAAGAGCGGGTCAAAAGAATTACAAACTAAAAATTACCTATAATAATTAGTATATAAAGTTGCAACACAACTATTATAAAATCTTACTATGGAAAACTCACGCTTAAAAAGAACAGCTAGGCATAAAGACAAGGCTTAACAGAACGACAACTGCATCTTCAAGTGAACATCATATTCATCTCCAACAATAATTTGCACCTTTTTATTGCTCTTTTCTCCCATTCACTCTCAAGTCCCTTAATTAAGATTTCTATTTTCAGTATTATTTTACAGCTTTTTTTTGGTTGTTTTATTAACTGATCACATTAACACAGAAATTGCCTATTTGCCATCTTCTGTTATACTGATCCTTATTTTTAATTTCACAGTTAATTAGGTACTTTTAACACAATTTCTTGGTCAAACAATTTCACAGCTTAAATTCAGACAAGATATGCTTCTGCTTAACAACAAATTCCATAATACTTATAAATATTCTTTGAGGTAGAAAATTATCAACCTCAGGAAGATCTGATTGATTGTTCGTCTATATCCAGGAGCCTCACATACCTGAGGCCATGGAGGAAGATAAGGTTAAGGAGGAGGCTTTCTTGGTTGATGGGGACTGAGTTAGTGAGGACTGGGTTAGGGAACAGTTAATTAAACTGAACATCTGTAAGTCCATGGGTCCTGATGGCATGCACCCATGAGTGCTAAAGGAGCTGGTGGAGGTCACTGCCAGACCTCCATCATCTTTGGTAAGCCATGGTGGATGGGAGAGGTGCCTGGGTATTGAAGGAGGGCAAACATTCTTCCAATCTTCAAAAAGGGTAAGAAGGATGTTGTGGTAGGCCTAAATAGGCCAAAATAGGCTTATACGTGTCCTGGCTTGCCCGGACATGTTTTTCTGATCTCCCCTCTTCTGCTACGGGGAGAAGCAACAGCAGGAACCTGGAGCCACTGAGTCTAAGGACTCTGGCTTGCCCAGACATGTTCCCCTGCTTCCCCTCCTTCTGTGCTGGGAGAAGCAACCACAGGAAAGGAAAACAAAAGCCCTAGCTTCACCTAATATGGTCAAGTTTGGCAAAGCGCCATCCTGATTGGCTAAGCTATGACCAAAGGCTCATTAGTCTCGGGCTGTATGGATAAAAAGGGATGAGCAGGTAACACAACATGTTCTCTGCCATTGTAATCACGTCTGCTGCTACTGCTGTCATTGCTCTTGCTGCCTCATTGCATCCTGAACTGCCTGGAAACTCCACTACCTTGAGTTTACCAGGAACAAGCTCTAAATGCCTGCAGGCGATCGGCCTGTATAGCCAGCGTGACATTGTGCCAGGACTGCACACGACATTGCATCCTGCCTGCCCCTCTGCAAGGCTTCTGCTGAATTGGGAGTCAAGAGGAATCAGGTCAGAGATTGTGCAAGACTCCAGCTTCCTGGGAAAACTCCAAAGCCTCTAATGGCTTTGAGACCACTGACAGCAACCCCTCCACATGCTTTGGGTACTTTCTTATAATATTTTGTGAGTAAATAGAATCATAGAATCATAGAATCATAGAATGGTAAGGTTGGAAGGGACCTCAAGGATCATCTAGTTCCAACCCCCTGCCATAGGCAGGGACACCTCCCACTAGTACAGGTTACTCAAGGCCTCATCCAGTCTGGCCTTGAACACATCCAGGGAGGGAGCATCCACAGCCTCCCTGGGCAACCTGTTCCAGTGCCTCACCACCCTCACTGGAAAGAACTTCCTCCTAACATCCAGTCTAAATCTCCCCTCTGCCAGTTTAAGCCCATTGCCCCTTGTCCTGTCATTGCAGGACCTTGTAAATAATCCTTCCCCAGCCTTCCTGTAGGCCCCCTTCAGATANAGCCTAGGACTCGGTTGGCTGTCTGGGCTGCATGTGCACACTGCAGGCTCATGTTGAGCTTTTCATCAACCCAGACTCCAAGGTCCTTTTCCTCAGGGCTGCTCTCCAGCCATTCACCACCCAGACTCTTGTAATCACTAATTTCCTCCTGTCATAAGCAGAAAGGAGCTTCCTGCGTCCATCTAGTGGATAAGCAGGAGAATTAACCGCAAGCTGTATATTGACCACACGAACCTTCTCCTCCAGTATAATGTTTGCATTTGCTAGTTACCTCTTAAAGTGTTCCAGCTTTGCCTGTTCCCTGTGTGTATAAACTCCTAAACCATGCATTTTGAAACTTGCAAATAAGTTTTCTGGTGAGATTTAATGTTAATAAACAATTTTCATAGGTATTCACAATCTTCACCTGGATATCAAAATTAATAACACTTATTAATATTGCATCATTTGTAACAAAGGAGGACCCAGGTAACTATAGACGAGTCAGCCTCTCCCCCCCAGAAAGATAATGGAGCCGCTTCTCCTCAGTGCTGTGCTTCACCATATCAAGGACAAGAAGGTCACTGGGAGCAGTCAGCATGGTTTTACAAAGGGGAAGTCATGTTTGACCAACCTGATAACCTTCTATGAGGATGTAACCAGGTGGATAGATGATGGAAGAGCAGTGGATGTGCTTTACCTTGATTTCAGTAAAGCATGTGACACCGTCTCCCACAGCATCCTCATAGCTAAACAGTGGACGTGTGGTCGGGGTGATGGAGTAGTGAGGTAGATTGGGAACTGGTTAAAGGAAAGAAGTCAGAGAGTTGTGGTCAATGGGACAGAATCTAACTGGAGGCCTGTAACTAGTGGAGTCCCTCAGGGGTTGGTACTGGAACCAGGCAAGTTTGCTGACGACACCAAGCTGGGTGGAGTGGCTGCCACATCAGAGTTGTGCTGCCATTCAAAGAGACTTAGACAGGCTGGAGAGTTGGACAGCGAGAAATTTAATGAAGTTCAATATGGCCAAATGTAAAGTTGTGCACCTGGGAAAGAACAATCCCATCTATCAGTATAGGTCGGGGACTGACCTGCTGGAGAGCAGTGAAGGGGAGGAGTTCAGAGTCCTGGTGGATGGAAGGATGGTCATGAGCCAGCAGTGTGCTCTTGTGGCCAGGAAGGCCAATGCCATTCTCAGGTGTATTAGAAAGGCTGTGGTTAGTAGGTTGAGGGAGGTTCTCCTTCCCCTCTACTCTGCCCTGGTGAGGCCTCATCTGGAGTATTGTGTCCAGTTCTGCCCCTCACCCCAGCTCAAGGACAGGGAGCTGCTTGAGAGTCCAGCACACAGCCACAAAAATGATTAAGGAAGTTGAACATCTTCCTTATGAGGAGAGACTGAGGGAGTTGGGTTTTTTTAGCTTGGAGAGAAGAAGACTAAGGCGCAACCTGATTAATGTTTATAAATGTGTATAGGGTGAGTGCCAGGAGGATGGAGCCAGCCTCTTCTCAGTGATGCCCAGTGACAAGGGCCAGTGGGTGGGAGCTGAGGCTCAGGAGGTTCCATGTGAACCTGAGGAAGAATTTTTTTCTCATGAGGGTGACAGTGCACTGGAGCAGGTTGCCCAGGGAGGTTGTGGAGTCTCCCTCTCTGGAGATATTGAAGAACTGTCTGGATGCATTTTGGTGTGGTCTGCTCTATGTGATCCTGCTCTGGCAGGGCAGCTGGACCAGATGATCTTTCGAGGTCACTTCCAGCCCCTGACATTCTATGATTCTATGATAAACACATGCATATACATCCCTTTAATGCATTAATTTTGTTTAAAAAAAAATTCTAATTGCTTATAAACTTCTGGACAATTTCTAAGTTAGACCCTATTCTCAGGCATAAAAATGCTGTTACACACGGCATCATTTATTGGCCAAGAAGTATTTGAATTTTACACATATATATTGCAGAAAATGTAGGATTAATGCATTACAAACATCTGCAAACAGCACAAATGTTTCATGAAATAATGAGGCTAATACATATTTGCATCACACATACTACACCAAAACCTCAGTTTGAGTGGCTATAAACTGCTTTATTTCCAAGTATGCACCACACAAGGCTGTTTTTAGCAGCAGCCAAACATACTTCTGAAGCTTTCTTGAAAGAATCTTCTGACTAATGAAAGGGGAGCTTTGAAATTAACTCTGAAGCTTGGATTAAGCAAAACGTTATGGATAGTAAAAAAAACAAAAAAGAATAAACCCGTAATAGCTCTGAGAACTCACTACTGGCAGTTATCGCTTGGCAAAAATCAGTAGTTTTCAAGTACTGTCACCAACCACAGAACACACAACCAAGTATATGGTGCATCACTACCGGAAGCTGGTTGAAAACCTAAATGCAATAGACAGCATTTATGCCTTCCACGTGATGCATTTCTAGTCACCTCTGAACACTCATTTAGGCATGTCTTAAGTTCAGCACATGGGTCATAAGCTGTCACAAGCAACTTCAGATAGACAGCTTCACTAATAAGAAACATACTTATGCTTTAAAGTGGATAGTCAAATCCATTTGTCTTGTAAGTACAGCAAGGCATTAAGTGTTCGTTATAGCACACCCAGCCCACCCAAAAGCACTGGGCTCTAAAACTTTGGCTAGTGTCAAATCCGACAGCTCCTGAATAAACACTGTGCATGGGCCATCCTAGTATGCTTTCAGGGGCAGAGATCTGAGAGAACAAGGCTCGTCGCCTGTCCCCACACAGGGATAGTAAGCAAGGCCAGGCTGCATCCTGCCGAGGCTGTGTAGCCTGACGTCACACCGACTGCGGCTCCGTAGCCAAGGCCTAGTTGCCTGCCCCCCAGAGTAGCAGTCACATCACAGTCAGAGGCTTTTTTTAAAGTGAGGAGACCCCACTGAGCCATGGCGGCTAAGGCAATGCCAGCCTCCCATGCTCCGGTCTAAGCAAGAAGTGACTCCCGGGTGCAGTCAAAGCATTAGCCGACTACACACCCCACACAGCTGCCTCCATCACACGCATGCCCATTACCGCAGCGCCCATAGGCGGCGCTTGCGAGGGATAAGGCCACGTGCCTTGGGGCATGCGCGCTTTACCGGGGTTGTGGAGACTGGGAGTTGCGGCAGCCATAGCACATGCGCAGTCTGTCGTCCTTTGCCATGTCCTCTAACCTGTGCCTGACGGCGCTCGGAGCCGCGTCCGCGCATGCGCCTGGCTGCATCCTGTGCTGCGGTGGGCGGCGGAGCCGGCTGTGCCGCGCATCGCAGCTATGGCGGGGCCACTCAGGAAGGTGAGGCACTGTGGAGGTCCTTGAGCCGGGTAGTCTGCCGCGTCGTCCTCCGTTCCGGGAGGGCTGTCACTTCGCGCCCCACTCTGCCCTGCTGAATTTCTGGGCAGAGCGAGGTGTGCCCGAGCGGAGAGATGACAGTGAGCGGGGCGTCGGGCCTAGAAGTGACCGAGGGAGCGTAGGGTCCGGTTCCCCTCCCCAGTCTGCAGGAGAAGGCAGCAGCCGTTTGCATAGGGGTCGATATCATCGTGTGAGGAGAAAGAATGAGGCGCGTAAGCTGGAGCTTACCCCACCGGGAAGGCTGCTACTTTGTAACGTGAGCTCCGCCCCCGCCCCCTCCTCACTTTCACCTCCGTGTCTACTGGATTAAAACGCTGTGAATTTGTGGGATCGCGTGTGTGCGGCGGGAAGCAGAAGCACTTGTCAACGAGTGGTCCCCGTCAGGTGTATGTTGAGTCAAAATAATGTAGGTGAAAATAGATGCTCAGATGTGTTAAATACGTTTATGCACTTTCTGCAGACCACTGGACTCGTAGGATTGGCTGTATCGGAAAACCCTCATGAGGTATGTTTGTCGTATTCTGTATTTAGTGTCAGTGTTATCAAAGCTTTCTGTTACATATTTGCATATGTAGCTGCACTGTATACCTTAAAGTGGTGCCAAATTAGTGGAAGTGTAAAAATACTCCGTGAGTGTTGAAGGACTAAAAATAATTCTTAAGACTTTAATTCATATTATTTGGAGTTACTTAGCACGTGTATTTTTTGTGGTGTGTGATGATTTAAAAAAAAACAAACAACTTTGCATTAGTATTTTTATGAACCAATATTTAATTTCATATCTGATGCAGAAGTAAAGAATTCTTGAAATTTGGTTTGCCATAAGTGTAATTTTCACTTCACTTCACTGTTGCCTTGATATGGTGTGTTTATAACAAGTATAGAATAGCTCACACCTGTACCAAATGGATAGGCTAGTCTTACACCGTATAAGGTAACCCATGTGAATGCAAAGCTGCACCAAGGCCCTGTGATGGCAAATGCTGTTGAGATTGGAGTACTTCATTGCTTCTTGGGAACCACCTTAGGCGTTTTTTTTGTAGCAGTTTGGTACTCCGTCTTTACTCGCTCAGGTTCAGTGATGAAACTTAGCACATTTTGCTTTCTCATTCAGGAGGCATGAGGTTTGAAAGGATCTCGTTGATTTTTGTGATTCTGTAATTCTTAAATTTCTCCACTTTGAAACATATCACCGTGTAATGATTTTATTTCAAAAATAGTTTTGCCACTCAGGAACATTGTCAAAAAAGGACCACTGGAAAAAAAATCATTATTGTTCTGTACAGATGATTTTTAGCTCATCCCACAGCCTTGTCAGACACCTTCTGGATGATATTAATACCTTTTTTTTTTTTTTCAGTTACTTATAGCCCAAAAGTAAAGTAATAAACAATTAAGTTGAAATATGGATTCTATGCCAGTGTCCTTTTTTGTTTCGTTATTTTGTTCAGCTGGATACAGTCACCCAGAAAAAATATGGCCCAAAAACTGCCTTTTCTTCCTCCATATATGTCATTTATCATATTTAAATTCACTGTTAAAAAGTTTCAGGGTTAAGTTTAATTTAAATCTGTGACTCGGACCTTTGTGTCAGCATGAGGGTTAAGTACCCTCAAGGTATAATCTTGTTATGCTATGGTAGCTTATTTGCTTCCTTGTATCTTTCCCAGGTAATTTTGCAGAAATGGATGTTTTATGCATGAATTTAACTGATTTTAAGAGAAGTTCAGTTAGTATTAGAAACTCAGCTTTTAATTTTTCATCTTCAGATTACAGCTTACTTTTTTTTTTTTTTTTTTTTTTTTTTTACTTTGAGGAATCTGCCTATTGTAACTTCACAGTGCTGATAAAGCCATCTTACCCAAGACAAAGTTCTTTGGTTCAGATTTAGTTACTTTGTTAATCCCACATTTCTGGATTGAATACTAGCTTCTATTTTGTGTACAGAAAGTTAACTAGTAGGTTAAGTTGGACAAGAAGTTAAATAATTCTAGTTGCGCATTTTAACCGTGTATTTTCATCACTTCAGCGCCTGCGGATACTGTACACAAAAATCCTTGGTGTCCTGCAAAATATTCCCAAAGATGCAGCATATAGGAAATACACTGAGCAGATTGTAAATGAACGATTTAGTTTGGTACAAAAGGTAAGTATAGTGCTGTTTCGTCAATGGTGCATATGAAAAGATTTTTAGGATGAGAAGACTGCTTCTCAAAGTTACTCGCTGGTTTTCAGAGTGTATGTAAGTTTCAGATATTAGTTCAGAAATAATTGAAGTCTTAAGGTATATTTTTGTTATTGACTGGGATATTTTGATGGAATGTTAAAAAGAATTGTTCATTTCTTCCCAATGTGTTCTGTGAAAGTTAGAAGAGTGGTGTTGTTTTTTTTTATGAGTTACAAAGCAGTAGCAATTTCAACACAATTTTCACCAAAAAATGCATGCACTCTTACCAGAGTCTTTGCCTTCAACATTTAAAAATTTTTGGTGTGTTAAAACTACGCAGTGTTGCTATTGTGTATTTAATAATTAGAAAGATGCATATCATTTTATAAAAACCTATGATCAGAATTTAATTTGAAGAGACATACTAAAGCCCTCAGCTACTAATGTTTGGGGTTTGTATTTATCATTGAGAATTTGATGCGGTTTGGTGCTTGCTTTACACCAAGTGTGAGATTCCTTTGATAATGTAAAGTAACAGAAGCCATGTAATTTGGTAGATTTGAGGAATGCTACAGTGTGGTCTCATTAAATTATTGTTTCTGTGTTTTGTCTGGGCTTTCTCCTCAGTAAAACTAAGTATTTTTATGTATTTGAATACACAGGAAACTGACGTGCAAAAGCTACAGGACAAACTGAACAGTGGTCACATAGAAGAAGTCATTGTACAGGTAAAGTGAGGAAACTGAAGGTTAGGTACAAAAGGAAGCAGTGTTTTTTCATGTTCCTTTGGCTGATCTTCTCTTCAGAAGATTGTCAGTTTTCCCTACCTTCCCTTGATGCAAAATGAACAATCAGAAAGAAAAAAAGAATCTGAAAACATAATTGTTGTGGAATGATTGGGATGATCATGCTAAAATCTTGCACAAAGTGTTTTTACTGTTTTATGTTTACATATGTACTGTGCAGACCTCCATTACTTCGTTTAGTGGTTAAATCAATGCAAAAGGCAGGAGATTATTGAATAATACTGGTTGATGATCCAAATAGACCACAACACAATGTGGAGTTGTCATTGGGAATGACTAGGTGAATAGACTGAGTGTTTGGGGATGATAAAATGTTTTTGAATAACAGCCCAAAACACACAGTTCCTTTTGATATTTATAGATGAAATCTGTGGTAATCTCTGACTGTGACAAGTAGTGACATCACCGAGATAATGAACTGCAATAGAGGTAATTCAATACTTTGGCAGTTGTACAGAATTTAAGAATTTGCTTATGTTGTTTATTAACAGGCTGAAAATGAGCTTTCCCTGGCAAGAAAAATGATACAGTGGAAACCATGGGAGCCTCTAGTTGAAGAACCTCCTCCTGACCAGTGGAGATGGCCAATATAATTTTCAAAATGTTGTAACCTCTTGAAAGTGGAAAAAAAAAAAAGAAAAAAAAAGTTAATTATGAATCTATTGTCACTGACAGTTGTCTTTAAATTAAAGATAGTAACTTCATAAAAACATGTTCTGTTCTAATGTCCACTTACATTTAGCAATCTAAAGACTGCTTCCAATTTCTCGCTTAAACAGTTTAAGAAAATCCAGTTTCTGAATAACCTTTTTTAATTTATTATTAGCATTCCAAGTTGGTTTTATGATCTCTGTATCTTAACAAGTACAAATACTGTAGGCCATTTGAATTCAACGTCAAAGTTGTGGGAAGTATGATCCCACCTTTCCCTCACAGATTTGGTTGTGTTTTTTTTTGCTAGCTCCTAGTGTCCTTATGCCCATGTGCAGATACTGAGATCAAGAATCCGACGTAATGAAAACTAGGCTTACAAAAAAACAACAGAATTTTGGTTTTAGATTTTGGCTGAAGTCGCTAACTCAAAGTGGCTGACATTGCTGCTCACGTAAACACTAATTCTGCCTCAAGTGATGCACTGGGAAGACCCAAGATTGGAAGGATAAGGGGGAGAACAAAGACTACGCTTTAGAGGTGACAGCAGGAATGGTTTTCTTGGTTAGCAGGTAGGTTGCTATACTTAACATCATACACATGGTGCAAACTTTCCGACATTACAGAGCCTTTGTATATAAACTTTAATACTTTATAGATAATCTATTTGTATGTTACTGATTGAGACCTTGAATATTACTTAATAATATGAAAAAAACAGTGGACCTTTATTGAAACATGTGGCACAGTCCTTTGAGACGTTTGAATTGAAACAGTACCTGCTGCTTCTGAGAACTTCTGGTTAGAGATTGTAGCTTATAAACCCCAAGTAAAATAACCATACTAGATCTAAGGATACTGTGCAAGTTTACCTTAATTCATTTTTTTTCAAGACCATTAAATAAAGTTCTTGGAAGTTTAAATGTAAATCTGCAGTTTGCTTAACTTTTATGATAAGAGTGCCACTGCATGTTATATGTTATATTACATAACACACTTAGTCATAGCTCTTTTTTCATGGTCATTAGGCCTATAAGTTTACCTGTGCCAACATGATTATTAATGATTAGTTATATATATATATTTTATATGATCAATGTATTAGGGGGATAAAAAGCAGTAAGTATATGTAGAGTGACTTTAGCAACTATTTTCATGGCATTCTTTATCATTGTTTCTTTCAACTATACATAATTATTTTTAGATGGTGGAAATGGAAAATGTAGAAAATATTTTGCTGCATTGGTTGTTTTGTCTTGAAGTAGTAGAAGCTGGCCTCTTCTGAGATAAAACCACTAGATGGCATTCCAGAAGAGAACTTTGATGAAGTTAACAAAAGCAACTTGCCAGTGAGAAACATTAAAGGATTACCAACCTGCACGAGGGTGAACAGTGTCAGGTGAGAAGTGAGGACGAATGGGTTTAGATAATAAGTATTGAGCTGATGTGAGAGGAAGCTGAAAAACAAGGGGGGGGAAAAACCAAACCCAGAGTCAACTGTGAATGATGCTGGCATTCAGTACTTGAGGGAGGTGAAAATCAGTTGCCAGAATGTGATATTCTTGTTCATAACAGACATCAGCTGGGCTCTCGTTTTGTTCACTTACCTTCTCCATTCCTAAAGCTGTATTTGTCATATAGCTTGGAATAGCTCTCTTCACAAGGTTTTGCAGGGGAGGCTTCTCAGACCATTGCTGAAATTTGATACCTGATCTTTTAAAATTGACTTTGACTGACTGGAAGCATACTTGGCATCTGCTCCCTTTCAAAAACAGACAAACAAGTTCTCAGTACAGACAGCTAGGTTGTTTGCTACTTTTGAGACCTGGGGTTTTTTTTTTAGAATTGTATTTCCTAATCTACATTCTGAGAAACTTTTCTGGCCTGTGTTTTTCATATGACTTAAAATAGTATAATTTTCTAAATCTTTCTATCCAAACCACTGGATTAACCTCCACAGATGCTTTAATTTAGGAATCAGCTTGAGTCTTATAAGGGTTCAACTGAAACTAACCCTAGGAATCATTAATGAAGTGTTGTGATTTATTTTCGTTACTACTTTTTTTTTTGGTTAAATTGGGTTTCATTACCTTAAATTGATAATTTCTGCTATGTAAGAGTAGTAAATTGTTGTAGCAATTATTGTGAATAGAGGGTGGAAAGAAAATATTTTAACATGTAACAGCTTATGACTTTGTACAGTGTTGTGTAGTTTACCTCATCCTTGCTCCTGGATAATTTAAAAATATCTCTTTGATAATAGGAGAAACAGTAATGTTTACCTTGCTATTAACTCTGTAACTGTATATCCGATATTTAAATCCATGCTGTAGCCACAAAACAGTACACACATTTTACTGTGCAAGAGAGAATCTGTATTAGGAGTACTGTGTTGCAAATACTTCAGTTTAAGATGAATGTGCTAGCAAGGCATAATTTGGAGACTGACTGTAATGATTTTTGCTTGATTTTTCTCAATTGACTATGTTGGAAATACATGATGCAGCATAAGATTTCACCATTATCTGCTGTAATATGGTAAAGTAAATCATTGCAAGCCTTAGAGTTGAAAAATTTTAGATCTCTCAGGCACTTCAAGATCTCCTGATTGAACTCATTATGCAATTGAATATTACCCTGTCTGCCACGATGCCTGTTTAACCAGAAAAACAACTTATGGGCTGCAGTACTGAATTCCTAACATGCTGCCCCTGCTGCTATGTGAATGGCTGTACTCTGAACAGGATACTGTTTTAATCTTGGACATATTTTCTGATAGTGTTCAAAGGGGGATGAATCAAAGATACTTTTTAACTTAGGGAATATATGCTATTCATTTATTAAAAAAAAAAAAATCCTGCAAACTGAAAATCATAGAATGGTAAGGTTGGGAGAGACCTCAAGGATCATCTAGTTCCAACCCCCTGCCATAGGCAGGGACACCTCCCACTAGTACAGGTTACTCAAGGCCTCATCCAATCTGGCCTTGAACACCTCCAGGGAGGGAGCAGCCACAGCCTCCCTGGGCAACCCGTTCCAGTGCCTCACCAACCTCACTCTAAAGAACTTCCTCCTAACATCCAGTCTAAATCTCCCCTCTGCCAGTTTAAACCCATTGCAACTTGTCCTGTCGTTGCAAGACCTTGTAAATAATCCCTTCCCAGCCCTCCTGTAGGTCCCCTTCAGATACTGGAAAACTACTATCAGGTCTCCTGGAAGCCTTCTCTTCTCCAGGCTGAAGAGCCCCAGCTCTCTGTCTGTCGTCATAGGAGAGCTGCTGCAGCCCTCTGATCATCCTTGTGGCCCTCCTCTGGACCTGCTCCAACACTTCCATGTCCTTCCTGTGCTGAGGCCTCCAGAACTGCACACAGTACTCCAGGTGGGGTCTGATGAGAGCAGAGTAAAGGGGCAGGATCGCCTCTTTTGCCCTGCTGGCCACGCTGCTCTTGTTGCAGCCCAAGACTCGGTTGCTGTCTGGGCTGCATGTGCACACTGCAGGCTCATGTTGAGCTTTTCATCAACCCAGATTCCAAGGTCCTTTTCCTCAGGGCTGCTCTCCAGCCATTCACCACCCAATGCGTTTGAATGTCTAATCAGTTTAACTATATAATAGTGACACAAAATGACATAGTATATTTCCATAGTTACTAATGGTTGCATTTTAATCAGTTCAGTACAGGTTTTAGAAAAAGTTGTATCAACAAACTTCTGTCCCTGCTCTTTTGATAGCAACTAGGCCCATGTACCAATGCCTAACAATATCTGTGACAGTACTAAGTACGAATAGTGTTTCATTGCCTGCTGAAATAAGACTTGTTCCAGGATTCTCCCAGAGGATTACTCCAGAACTCAGTAATCTCTGTAATCTCTGAAATGGCTGTGGGAAGTGAGCCAGTGTCTCAGAAATTTAACATCAAACACCAGGAGATTCATATGGCTGTAAGTCTGCTGTATCTTAATTTCCACTCAACAGTGTTCGGTCCTCTCAGTAGAACTTTCCAGGGGAGAACATAATAACGAGCTGAACACATCACAGGTAAGTGCTCACACACAGCTAGGAAGAGTTATTGCCTGGCAAGGGTTGTCAGCATCCAAACATACCAACTTTTGGTAATATCCAGGAAACAGTTTTGGGTATTAGCACAATTTCTGATACTATCTGAAGTATAAACTGAACGGAAAACTGCTGTTTTCTTATCTTAATGCCACTATAAGGTGATAAGAGTTGATCGTTGGCTAGCTGTGGATCACAACATAGACACGGCAATTGTCAATGACATCGGTTGTGTAACGCCAAGAAAGTGATCAACCGTAACAGGGTTTCAGTGGCAGCAGCAAGCATGAGGTGCTACAGTCCGGGGTGCTGCCGTGCTTCTGTTAAATCAGAGTGAGGTAAAGTGATGCCAGTGAGGTCACTCGACTCTTGTAACACTGCTGCACTTTATCCTTGGTTTTGGCCTTTCCCGTCCCTGGGGCGTGGGCACCGCAGCCCGGCGCCCCGCCTCACGGCTATGACCTCTTACTGCGCGTGCTTGCGTCCTGCGCCCCGCAGTTCCGGCCTCCGCCAGGAACCGCCCAGTCCTGGTTGCTATAGCTACTGCTACACGCCGTCGTGCGAAGAGCGGCCTCTGCAGGGAGTCGCCTGGGGAGGGAGGCCTTCGGGAACTGTGAGGAGGGAAAGCAACGGGCGCGGGGCCAGGAGAGGGGTGCAGGGAAGCCCCTCTCGCCCCGAACCTCGGCCACAGCGCTCCGGCCTCCTGGGCGTCCGGTGCAAGGGCCTCCTGCGCGCGGCTCGCCTGGGCGGCCCGCAGGGTGGCGCCTGCGTACTGTCCACCAGTATGTGCACTGGGGCAAGCGGGTGCGGGAGCTCCGCCGGGAGCTTCTGCCTGTGACTATTGGCATTTTTTTATGACTATGGGCTTTGGAATCTCCCGGGCTGTGTCTTTTTCAGTGGCAGCGAGGAAAACCTTAAGGGCGTGCTGCCTCTGCCTAATACTGCTGTGTGAAGCCTTTGTAGCTATATTATAAAGAATGTTTATATTCATTATATCAGAGTTCGCCAGATGAGCGTCTGACAGCGCCATGCAGCGTTGTTAAAGACCAATGAGATGCATTTGGTGAAAGTGTTATTCTTAAAAGGACTATTTGGGTTTTAAGCTACTATATTCTTGCACGCAGAAATGTGCCAGTGTGCAATCTTAAATAGATAACTGTGATTATTCTTGCAGATAGGTTAAAAACGTGCAATTGATGTTTAAGGAGATGGATGATACGTCAGATAGTTGCCTTGAAGTTGCTACAATGGAAGAATCAGGTGCAGAGCAGCCATCAGCATCCTCAAAAACACCAGTTAGAGAGGCTGAGAATGGGAGCCCAGCAGAGAAACTTCTGCTTTCAGAAACTACAGGTACTCGACAGTGCACAGGGTGTACAGAGGAAGACTGGAAGGAACAGTCTTCTCTGGAGCAGTCACGGAAGGAACAGAAGCTGCCGAGTTTGGCACGGTGGGAATCGCCTTGCGAAGGATTAGACAATGAAGTAACCGGAAATAGTGGGCAGGATGTATTTGAGCCAGATGCCCCATTCAGTGCATTGTCTGAGAGCGTGTCACTGGTTACCAATGAGAATTATCCTACTTTACTTGAAATAGATTCAGAAAGAGAGAAACAAACATCTCAGAACTCGATACTGTCAGAGGATGTGGCCTGTGGGACAGTAGCAGGTAAAGAAGTTACTAAGAAGTTGGATGTTAAAGCTTTACATTTTTTTTCCCCCTTGACAATGGCATCTTGCACACCCCTCACCCTCATTCTGTTCATGTTTACTGGATGTTGGTCTTCCAATGACTTTTTAAAACCTTACATAAGACATGCTTGAAAAGACAAGGAATGCATTCTTTATAGTATCAGTTCAGAGACTAATATGGCACTTTATAGTAATCTTCATTTCCAGAAACAGGTGTATGTATAAGTGTTTTGTATTCACATTTGAAAAACAGCAGTGCATGATTCACATGCATGCATAGGTTACTGGCAGTTTAAACTAGACCCTATCAGTCACCTTAATAGTAGATATTTCAGTTGCCACTGTAATTTGTCTGCCCTTTTCTGTTATCCATACTTTTTTTCTTGCAGTCATCAAAACTAGAGCAGGTTTAAGTAAGATGTTTCAGTAAAAGTTCCTTATATAAATGCATAGCTTTTATGCATTTGCAAATAAAACATTTACTTACTGCAACTTAAAAAAAAATAGTATTAATGAGTTTTAATGTGTTGTCAGTATTAGTTTGGAGATTTCTTTTAAAAGTATACAATAATATTCTTTCAACTTTCAAGTAGAATGTCTTCCCGGGTCAAAAATCTATGATGATTGTGTGTTGCAATATTTTGATAAAATCATATCAAGGTAAACTAGAGTTGTTTTATTTATGTGGGGTTTTTTTTGAGAAATACATTAGGAATTAATTTTGGTTTTGTTTTCAGGGAGCATGATCGAGGATGATGAGGCTCTTAGGAGGGCTAGGGCTAACACTGATGAAACTGTCCAGTCCGAGAAGTTGTATCTTGATCAGGAAGATTTTCCTAGGAAAGCAGTTCAACAGGATTACCACATGCCTGATGTTATAACTGTTAGAGTACAAAGAGGTAAATGCTGGTTTAAAGCCTATATCCATATGTATAATTGTGCTCTAATCTCAGTATGTTACTAAGAGAAACAATGTTTCTGTCTTGGAACTTCCGTTTTAACAGATTCTGATTCATTCCAAGATGTAATTGTGAAAATTGAAAGACCTGTCTATCATAAACCATTTCTGGGTGGATTTAAGAATAGGATAACAGGAGTGGAATTTCACAATGCAGGATCACAAACAATACCTAAAACTCGACCTGACAAAGAAGTTCAAGTCTTTTGTAGGGAAACGCAGGTAATTACAGTTTTGTAGTGTCTTTTTAGAATGTTGTTTTTGCCAAACAGAATAGAATTTGGCACAGCTGTTTCCAATAAGAATGAGGAAGCACATCAGAGATAAGTGCACAATTAAAAGTATTTAGTAGATGAGTATTGTTAGTCATGTGATTTTTGTTATAAATAGTGAATTTTACCCCTTACTGTAACAAGGAAAAAAAATATCTCTATTTTGTTATAATCTGACATGGTTTTTTTTCCCCCAGACAGTTTATGAAAGAAATAAACCACAACAAACAAAAAATACAACATCAACACAGATGACTAAAGTTGGCCTGTATGTGTCAAGTGTGACTGACAAACTAATAAGCCCTGGAAAGTATCTTACAGCAGAAGAGTACCATAAACGTAGACTTGAAGCAGTAAGTTCTCATCTGCTTGAAATTGTATGTCTAAAGCAAAGTATTATGAAGATTATCTGAGTTTTTAATGAATGTTTGGAATGTTCGAATGGTGAATTTAAGAGTGAACTGCAAGATACCTGCTTAATAGTTGGATTATTTAATCTTTCAGATATTAGGAAGGCATGTATCTGCTTTACAATAGTCGTGTTTTTAATGACGTTTATGGTTTCTTAAATATTAAGAATTGTGGTTTTACTGGCTTATGCCTTAAGGTGACACTTAAACTTCCACACACAGCATTAGGGATTAAATCAGATTTGTCCCTATGCCATGATCTCGTCAGAAAGACCTAATATATAGTGTAGATATAAGAAAGACATTCTTTACAGTGAGGGTGGTGAAATACTGGAACATGTTGCTCAGAGAGGTGGTAGATGGCCCATCACCAGAAATATTCAAGGTCAGAGTTGGACAGGACTCTGAGCAACATGATCTAGTTAAAGATATTTCTGTTTTTTGCAGGGAGGATGGACTTGATGGCCTTAAAAATGTCCCTTCCAACCCAAAACATTCAGTGATTCCACATGTTTAATGTATGACCTCAAATGGATAGAGTATTGGGGTAGGCTGTAGCAGAGTTGCATTCAGCATACGGGTTTTGGGATTTATGTGTTTATTGTAATAGGCTTGACAGGTTATCTTTGCTGTTCTGTTCTGGATTGTGGTCAAGCTCCTGCTTTGGCATTAAGATAAAACCTGGCTGTTCAAACACATGCAGTTGTCCTGTGGAAGTTTTTTGTATACTGAATTGCATCATACAGGTGATTCTGATGAGAGGTTCTGTATAGTGATTGTGCAGAGCATACCATTTACTCATTCCAAATTGCTTTTTGAAAACCGTGTATTCAGTGACTACATAGCTAACTGCTGTGCACCCAACATCATATTAGATGGGGTGCTACCTTGGAAATAGTCTACTTACAAATCTGATTTCTTAAAAATAGTCAGTCTGAATCTAAATGGAGAAACAGCTCATTCTCCACATACTCAAATAGGAAATTGTACTGATATGGTTGGCAGATGCTTTGAAAACTTTTAGGTAGAAGTTTTCTGTGAGAACTTCTTATTTGGTCAGCATCAGGTGAGAGCATTAAGTGTCTTGTAGAAGTGGAACCCAAATAGGTACCCATTTCCTCAGGACTGCCAATGTGTTTTACTCTGATCATTGCTGCCCCTTAGTGAAACCTGCGATGTATTTGTAAGTAATCTATAATGTACAATAGAGAGACATCAGCTTGGTGTTGATTCACGTTGATGGATTTGCACAGTGCAGTGCAGTTCCAGATTGAAATGTTAAGTTATGATAGCTCTAGGGACAGTGTAACTGTATTAGTGTGTTTTTGTGCTTGGTAGCCTTCAACACTGAACAGTGCTTATTAGCTTTTGGTATTGACCTGGCTAAACTGCTTTTGGTGCAAGCGTGAACTCAGCTGGCAGGAGCTCAGGCTTGTGTCCTGGGCTCTCTTAGCTTAGGATAGAAATTTCCCTAGTCTTTAATGGCCACAACTTTGGAAGGCATTGTTTGGGGGAGTGTTTAAGTTTTTTTTTTTTTTTAAGTTCTATCATAACAGCATTGGTAATTTTGTTAGCTGTTTAAAAATAAGGAGAGTTGATTTTTCTGTGGATGTGTGCTGATCTTTGCAATTAGAAATTTAAAAGAAACTTTGCAAATAGGTGTCAATTTTCAATCTAGACACTATGTAAATGGATAGTAAAATGAGGACATCCATCTGAACAGAAAAGAATGAATACAATACATGTCAAAAGGTGGTTTTAAGGAAAGATTTGAAAAAAACAGATTTGTAACTGCAGTTTATACTCTAACTTGATTATTTGAACCTAGTTTCTCTATTGATTAAATACCGAAAGAACTAAGCATGCTAGTGTTTAGGCTGGTAGTACATGACTACTTTTGCAGTCACTTAATTTAGACATTTAAATCAGTGTACAAACCAAATCTTAGAAAAGGTAGATAATAGTGAAGAAAGACACACACAAAAAAAACTGTGTTAAGTTTGTGATTCTTTAATATTGTATCACATATAGGCAATAGTATTGCAGACATATTTCCGTCGTTGGCGTGCTATGAAAGTAGTACAAAATCTGAGGGAATTGAAAAGGTTAAGGCTGGCATGGGAAACACAAGAAGAGTTACAGAGGAAAAAAGAGAAAGAAGAAAAACTGAGAAGGGAGCATGAACGGAGATTGAACCCTAAAACAAAAGAAGATTTTGAGCTTCTGTACCATGCTGTAGAATGTAAGTTGTCTATCTTTTTCCTAAAGAAATACTCTTAAATCAGCAGGAGAGTACAGCTTGTTTAAGAAAACTCTTACGATTTTGACGTGTTTCAATAGATACTTCCTTGATTTATTTTTTTTTTGACTTATAGTGGATTTTCTTCCATTTCTAAAGAATTATGACTTTAGTATATTTCTTGAAGTAGAAAAGGCCTGTGTATGCACTGTTTAGCAATAACTACAACAGTCGATAACTATGTTATCAGCTCTCTTCATTGATAATGTAACATATAGCACTATACAAACTATTATGAAGAAAATTAACTTAATCCCAGCCAAAAACCTGTACACCTTTTTAGGAAACAATCAACTTGTCGATTAATGCTATTCAACAATTTTTTTTTCCTTTTTATTCATCTCGAATGTTAAGATCAGTTAGATGAGGAGGCAATGGATTTTGTGCTAGTTTGAGGCTAATTGGAATATTTTAACAGAGAAAATTACTCTATAGGCTGTGAAAGGAAAACATGGTGATGTCTACTTCACTCATAGGCTTGCTCAGTGGTTGGGTAAAAGAAACCAAAACATAGATAAGGCATTCTCGGTCTGTCTCTCTCTGGGGCAACAACGGCTTGGGCAGTCTGGCTTCTAGCTCCTCTTTGCCGATTAATCTTTACTAACCACTTTTCTTCTAACCTCCCTGGCTGATCCTCCAAGTTCACCTTGCATGTAAGGCAAACCTTGGGGTAAGGTATAGGGGTAGGGAGAAGGTGGAAGAGTGGTTGGGAGCCCCTCCTGGGGTCTCTGATTTCTGGGAGGGGAGTTGTGTTGCTGTATTACCTTTAACTTGTACATTTCTGTAAATATTTCTGTCTATAGTGTATATCTCTGCTTGTACATTGTGCTGAGCTGTAAATAGAGCTTCAGTCCTTAACTTCCAGCTGGCTGAGTTCTAGTCTGGGTCATTTCACAAAGTTGTGGGGGGTGGGGAACTCCCAAACCATCACAGATTTTTATAGCAGAATTACTTTAATCTTTTTAGTCTAGATTTAGGATGCTGAAGATAATATCATAAAGATCCACAATTTATAATTTAATATAGACATTTTAAATAATGAATTAAATATATTCCTCACATTTTATAATACATGACAGAGATTGTTCCTTTTGTCCTAAACATCATGTCCTGCTTTTTCTCCTTTCTGTTTTATTCCATGTTTCACAAAACTGTATGGTCAAAATGTTAAAAATCTGTCAAGAGCCCCACAGGGCATCCTGAAAAGCTTACTTTTCCTATTGGAATGGATGGTATCTAATGTAGGCAAGCACCCCTGAACTTTACTGGAAAAATGAAGTGAATATTGCAGATAATTGACATAACTCACAGAAAAACAGAATGCCTTCTGTTATGTCCTTTTGGAAAAGCAAAAACAATAGAAAGCAGAGAACTTCTGCCAGCACATAATGAAATTGAAAGGGTTAATTTTTAAAATATCCCCTTTTTTAATACCATGCTTGCATTACTACTTGTAACTGTCTGTTTTTGTTTACCAGTGTTGACTAGTTGCTTCTCCACATGGAGATTTGCAGTCATGCTCTTTATTTTAATGGAGCTTAGCAGTTCCAGGAAGTGGATTTTTTTTACCTGCATCTGAAACTACTTTTATGTTCTTACATTGTCAACAGTCTACACAAGCGAAATCATTGTGACAGTAATAGAACAAGACTATTGTCCTATAGAGATCTGTGAAGGTTATTCCTGCTGATCACAACAGGAGGATACTGTGACAGGGTCAGATGGTACAGGCAGTTCCTGTTGGTAGAAAAACTTGCCCCTTGACTGTATGCTGCAAATATCTGTTGATAATAGTGCATCTTCATGTAAAGACATTGAGTATTTATTTGAAAAGCATGAACTGCTTCTTTCCATTAGAACTGGAGTAAAAATTATATTGAGTAAAAAGTCACAGAACACATTAAGAAGAAGGTTTTGAACTCAATTATGTGTATATGGTGAATCAGAAGGTATTGACAATGGCTGACTGCTGCTTCATTTCTCTAAGTACAAAATTGCTTACTGTGCTTATTAGCTCTACCTTTGAAGTTGTTGGCCCCTTCAGTCCTGTAAACCTCCATATAAATTATATGCAGGGCTTTTTCTTTTTACTGAAAAATATTTATTTAAAAACATGTCTTTGGGTACTCAAAACTTGTCAAACAGCTATTATATTAATATCAAATCTTGGAGAGCCTTAAGGAAATTATTTGCAATCTTTAAAACTGGAAAACATGCAGTAGATAAAGAAACCATAGGCAGAAAATAAACCTTCCTCCTTTCCCTCCTCTTCACTCTAATCATACTTGATACAGGATGTTATGGTTTGTTTTTTTTTTCAGTAAGTGTACCTCACTTATTGTATTGTCTTCTTTATGTTGGGTTTTGATTTTTCATAACTGTTCTAGAACAATAACAATGCTACGAGGTATTATTCAAGACTGTTGCAGTGTTGCATTTCATAAAAATCCCTGCAAAACTCCAACTGTATTTGAAATGCAACAGGCTCTTTGGAAAAGCCAAGAATTGTTACAATGTATGTAAAGGAAAACACTGATCGGTAGACACAATTTGATTTTACTAACAGATTTCTGTAAAAGGCATATAATAATCCAAATGTCATTAAATTAGGCTAACTTAAAAGTGCACCAGATACCTGTGGTTGGTGATTCAACCCTAAAGCCACATTCTTCTACAGTGTGCACTGATTCACATGCTGCTGTCATTGCTGTCTTGTGATTCGAATACCACTTGAAGTTCAGTTGTAGAAGAGGAAAGGGAAAGTAAAGCAATGACTGTCTAATCATCAATGCACTTTCATCTGCCTTAGGTGGCAAAAGATGATACTACTCAAATATTCAGTGTAAGGCCTGCAGTGCTAAACGTGACTGTCAGTCAAGTTTTATCTCAGTTTTGGAGGACATCAGCCTTCTTTAGACTTTACCTCTTTGTGCTGTAAGAAGCAGTATTATTTTCAGCACTGAGTACTGATGGCACCACAGTAAGATGCTGTCCTTAGCCTACTGAGAAGATATATTGAGACTTTGATGAGCAGTTGAATAAAAAAATTCCCATTGCTTATAGCTTATGGAGCTGTTTAAGATTCAAACAGTTATTTTTGCAAAAATCAAACATGCAAAATCATGAAAAAAATAATATTGTCATGCATTTCCACAGGAGAGCAAAGTTGTCTTTCTCACATCCATATTTTGAGTTTGGAGTATGAATGGACAGTTTCAAATTGATGTACACATACCCTCGCAGAACATGTATACAATTTGCATTCATTTCTGGGCTACTTTGAAACTGGGTTTTAATGAATATTGAAAAATAATTATTTCTGAAAGTAAAAGTTTCACTGGAAAATGTGCTGTAAAAAATACCTGTATTATTTTTATCTGTAGTATGGAGGCAGGAAGAGACTGAGCAAATTAACAGAAGTCTTACTGGAGCTGAAAGGAAGGCTGCACTGTGTGGACTTCTGGAACAAGAGGCACAGCTGATTGCTTCTATTGGAAGACACAAACTAAATGCAGATGAGGAGAATCGACAGAAATCAATACTGCGCTTTCTGGATAAGGTCAGTGTTATAATTCTAGGCTAAAGTAGAGGAACAGAAAAGGAATCTGCAAACTGCCTACTAAAAAGTAACTTTTGTACAGTTAATCATGCAAATGCTAATGTTATAAGTATCCATGTTATCTAGTTGATTGTGTCAGTACCATTCAGTAAATTTCCAAGCCAAGAATTTCTTATGTCTGTGAATTATTGAAGAACAGTGCATCATTAAGACTGTTAACTGTGCCTGTGTCTAGAGTAAATCTCAGGTGTGTCTATGTATAAAATATAGTCGTTTTTCTTCTGCTTTCGTGCATTGGGAGCAGAGTGCAGTTATAGTAGTCTCACTCTAAGGTAATACAGATAACAGGATTATTGTAAACTCCACAGCACTTCCAGCAGACTAAATGACTAGAGAAGGCTGGCAAAAAAAATCTCAGATTTTTCATTCTCTTACACCAATCTTGAATCCATTAAAACAGTTCTGAAATAAGGGAGCAGAAGTACTCGAAATCTTCCTGTTGATGAGACCTTATTTAATTTTAATTTAATTTTATTTTTCCAGTAAAAAGCTGCTTTTAAAATTTATTTTGTTTTTTATAATACCCAACTATTATGAGGTAGTAAGAAAAAATTACAGAAGTTACAGATAGGGTATCTTGCTTTGAATAATTTAGATGTTGTTATAAAGTAGTTGGTCTGTGTTAAGGACCAATTGCAAAGTGGAATACCAAGACCGTTAGCTCATATATGGGTTGTTGCAAATTTATTGGAAGACTCTTAACTGTAATAACTATTTCCTAGAGTAAGGTGCCCATTGACTCCCCCTAGCATAAGTGACCTTTCTGGCTTGTAATAAGTGATTTAAAATGAAGAGGTTCTGTTTGAATTGAAGTATCTACTGAGTTAACAATTAGCTACTCTGTGAAAACAAGTTGATTTTGACAGTATACCATACAAAAGAGTTACAGCATGATATAGCTTCTAAGTTTGGTGGGTGCTTTTTGTTGTTTGCTTGGAGTTTTTGGTTTGGTATTTTGGTTTTGTTGTTGGTTTTTCATTTCTAGTACTGCACAATCATAGAATGCTCTTATTTTATGTTAGAGACAAAATTGTCTCTTTATAGTTTTGTGGAAGTTTAAAGATTTCTCTAAGGAATTAAGGATTTAATTTTTTTTTACTAATATTTAGGTTTGCTATTGCATTTCTTAATAAGTTTTGGCTGTGATTTGTGACCTCTGGTTAGCAATACTTCTAGTTAGAGTTCCACCCTGTTGGTAATGTAATTAAATGCCAGTTATTCAATGTCATTTCTTCTTTTCAATTATTTTGTTTTGCTTACCTAATTTTATTTATTCACTTAGAAATGAGGAAAACTTTGGTTTGATTGTGGTAATGACTAATCATATGGGTTCTATATAATACTTTTGGTGTTTTTATAACTGATTGTAATGGTTTAGCACAGGGGCTAAACCTGCTCCTCCAACACAAGTGAGGGGAAGAGTAACACAAAACTCAGGGCTGAGATAGAGATGAGTTTGATGTAACATGAGATATCATAAGCACAATGCATAATTACCTTAGCTAATAATTTAATTATTCTAATAGTACAATATATGATTAACTTAGCTTAGCCCATTTGCAAGAGATATAGTGAAACACACAGGGGGAAAAAACTCCAGAATAAACCAGAAAATCAAACCCAGCAATGAGCAAACTTCCACTCTTTCTGCTGCCATGCCTGCAAAAGAGAGAACACACCCAAGAAGCCAGAACCCAGAAGCAGGAACCAGAACAGAAAGCCTCCCATGAACTTCAAACCCAAGTTAGCACTTTCCTTTTTTCAAAGCTGGCATGAATGCAGCATGGTATGAGTAATGGCAGCAGGTTCAACTCAATCCATGACACTGATCACTGTAGCAAGCCTACACGTTCATTCTAAATACTGATTAGGTTAATGCTGGATCATATCCAGAAAGCTACTAGACCTGTGGATGATTCATGAAGTGTTGCTGTGGTCAACTAACCCTGAAATTGCAAAGTGAAGTTCACAAATATTTGTGAACACTCAAGTTCCAAACATAGTGAAAGAGAGTAATTGATACACAGAATGAGGTTCCAAATAGCTGTTCCAATTAAGAAAAAGGAACGGAGTTAGGTAATGATAAGGAGAGAGTTTTAGATACCTACCTCCGTATGTGGTGATGTGGTTTGCAGTCAAAACCAGTCCTGTTGAAGGAGGAGAGTAGTTGGACTTTTCAAACCAAGTGGAGCAGCTGACACCATGCAACTTCTCATCCTTTGTAGAAGTTAAATATGTGCAAAGTGACAACTGAAATAGGTGTATCACATTTAGTTAGGTTATTAAACAAGAAGCTAGTGAAGTATCTGATAAACTGCAAAGTCATACTTTGCCTAAGTCAGCTTTGACAAAGTCTGCCCTCTACCCAACTGTATGACTGGCATAAACAGAATGGTTCTATAGAGGTACTTTGTATTGCAGTAGACTGCAAAGTCTTAACTCTGCAATCTGTACACAATCAACAGGTCCACTGATTTTATTTTTTTTTTTAGTGATAGTTTAAAAGCATTTATGAGTGCAAGATACAATACATAGCAAAAGTATTCTAACACCACTGTCAATAAATTCACCTTAAAGACATAGAGCTTATACCTGTGGGAGAATACTTTTAAAGTACTGTAAGACAAAACTTTAGTGTCTGCAACTTTAAACAAAGTGTGCAATTGAATGCCTACTTTGGTGGAACAGGTACTGTATAAATATTGACAGTAGAATTAGCCCTTTTTATTAGTCAACTGCTAATGTTAAGTTCCTATTTGCTGTGGTGAAACTTGGTGCAATATAATGCACTTCTTCAACTGACAATAGTATTACAATAGTTCATAGTTATACAAATTGTTCCTGAAGTGTGCACAGCCTAAGAGATGGAAAGCATATGATGGAAAAATCACTGAGATGGATACACAGTACACACTCCGTGCCAGAGAGCTGTATGAAATCTACTGCAGCATTAGCATGAATGGCATCCCAAAAGATGAGAGAATAGATGTGCTGCTAACGCTCAGACGTACGGTGAAGGTATGTTTTATTTTCAGATTTATGTTTAGCTTGAAGCTGCACTTCACAAAGCTACAGTCAGTTAATCATGTTGACTTGCAAGCAGTGTTTCTTCTGACAGACAGGTGCCAGGATGATCATCTGGCAGCAAAAAAAACCTGGTGTACCACCTGGGATAAGAGTGTAATTGACATTCGATATATACTCTAAATTCATACTCACTTTGTGATGTACATAATTTTTCTTCAAATTGTGGTAGTGTTTTAATCCCATGGTTTTAGATTTTTTTTTTTATGTATATCAATACATAATACAATATTGGTACAAAGTTTAGCTTAATATTGATAACAGCTTCATGAAAGTCTTGGCAGAGATGGAAGTGGCTATTGCTTTTTCTAATTTTTTTTCTCAGTTCATTGAAATGTCTCTCTAGAACCTTATCACTCTCTTGGTGGAGGTTGCCGTTTTTGAGTGGCAAATACTGATGTTTTTATTATTTTTTTTTAAATTCTGTTTGCCCCTTGCTCTGTATCATCAGTGCTGCTATCAGTGTTCCAAGTGAATAAAAAAAAAGTTTGTATTTCTTTTAGTCTTTCATATTTCTTTTGTTCATTCATGTACAAAAAGAGTAATAGGAGTTTCAAAGTACTTCCAGTGTGATACTGTTCATTATCCAGCTGGAATAGGATGCTGCTTTGTGGTCTTGTCAAAACAAACTTCTTACTTTAGACTAGATGTCAGGAGGAAGTTCTTTACAGTGAGGGTGGTGAGGCACTGGCACAGGTTGCCCAGGGAGGTTGTAGATGCTCCCTCCCTGGAGGCGTTCAAGGCCAGGTTGGACAAGGCCTTGAGTGACCTGTGCTAGTGGGAGGTGTCCCTGCCTATGGCAGGGGGTTGGAACTAGATGATCCTTGAGGTCTCTTCCAACCTTACCTTTCTATGATTCTTGATCTTTGCTTTAGCAGTACCAGAATTTGATCTAAAGCAAATAGAGCACTGGGAGCAAATGTAGTGAAAAAAATCTAGAATTTCTGTAAATGAGTGCTCTATATTGGATGAGAAAACATTGTACTTCACTGTTTATCTCTCTCTGGAGAATCTACTAAGCATTTGATATATTGAAATCACTGTTTTCCAAACATACTAATGAAGTCCTCCAGGCATTTTGTGTGGTGGGGTTTGGGGCTTTGTTGTTTGGTTTTCTTGGTGGTGGTGGTGGGAGGGTTGGCAGTGTTAGGGGTTTTTCACCATCTACTGTGTGTATACATTGCACCTCCTATCAGATATCCAAAGGAAGCTTCTTAGGGAGATGTTTCTTGGTGCTTATGGCAACTGAAGACTTTGTATGTGTTGTGTGCCTCTGCTTAGCAATTTTTAATGCCTCCAAGTTGCCAGTTACCTACAGCTTTAGTATATATCCACAGGCCACTTACAGAGGCATCTGTAAACATTCTCAAATTTGTAGTTCTTTACATTAGTTTTCTTAGAGGTTGTTCCTAAGACACTAAGAAGTTCTTCTGTGATATGAATAATGATTGGCATAGAATAGTTTACTTTCATTTCTGTGTTGGAGTTATTTTGTTTGTTTACTTCCTTATTGTTGTGGAATTTGTTTTTCTTCGTATTTTCTTTTAGGAACACAAATGTAAACTAACACAAGAAATAGTGGAATTAATTGACAGGGAAGTTGATCTTATGTCAAGAGAGGTGAAAGAATGCAACTTGGAAGGACTGAGAAAAAGAATTTGTACATTATTTCTTCAATATACTAAAAATCCAAAGTTTAACCCTGAAGTTGCTGGGATACTTAAGGTATTATTCCTATCTTGCAGTCTGACATAGTGGCCATTGAAATAAGGATGGTGGAGAATGGGAAAGGAAAACAATGAAAGGTTTTTTTATTTTACATTTTGCTGTAAAACTGCTGTGGGAGTACCTCAAGAAGTAAAATCTAGCAACAGACTTTACACAATCTTGTGTACTCATAGGAAGTTTGGGGCGTGAATGAGAAGCGACTGGTAGCACTTGTGAGAGCCCATCATTTTGACAAAGGCGGTGTTTTTATTTTCCGACTACAGATTGCCTTTAAAAATACAATTCACTATCATTTGTTGATGCTTTAGGCAGTAGAATGTATTCTGCATCTGTCAGAACAGGGTTCTTCATACAGTTGCCTGATGGTATCTCAGGAGTAAAGAATCTGTCAGTAAGTGTTAGTCAGATTTCGAACCAACTAACAGGTATTTTACACTATGTTGATGAACAGAGTTATCTAGCTGTGGTGCAGCTGAGACTGGAGACATGAGGTCTTTGTCCTCTGTAGTTTTTGGTTAACTATACCTTGAGTCTAAGGTTAAATTTCCCCTATATTTGTATTTGAATCTTATAACCTTCCGTAGACCATAGAAAAGATGACAATTCATCAACAGTCAGTAAAAGTGGGGTACTTTCAAAAAAACAAAGGCAAGTGACCACAGTACATAGCTAGATTATCTGACTACTCAAACTACCCAATTACAAACATGGGCCTTCTGCACAGACTACATTATATTCTTTTCAGAACCCATGAAGCAGTATGAGAATGAGGAGGTCGTTAGCACATTTAATTTATTATATTGCCCTACATTTTTTTGGGGGCACATGGCTCTGATTTTATATTAATATAAAATAAATATATATAATCTATAGAATATATATAATTTATACATTATATATTTAATCTATAAAATTATAATCAATATAATATATAATTTATATATAAAATATATAAGCTATATAATGCATAATTTATATATTGTATAAGTTTATATTAAAAATGTATATTATATATATATAAAAATATACCTAGAATCTCAGCATTTCATCTTTGACATAAAGTGTAGATTCTGCATGAAGAATAAAATGCAGAATTATTATTTTCTGGTTTTGCTTGTTGTTATCTTTTCAGAATGTCTGACAGATTGCATATATAAAAGCACCAGCAAGAGCGCTGGAGCATGATGTCTTAATTTATTAATTGTTTTATATAACTGATTTTAACAAGTACAATTAAAAAATACAGTGGTTTTGGTCTGTTGTTTTAAAACCAAACACCCTATTGGGTGTTTAAAACTAAGTATTACTAACTTTTGCATATTGGAATGCTTGCATAAATATTTTTTTAAAATGTATTCCAGTAGAGCCAGTTACACACAAGTGGTACAAAGATACTTTGTAGTATGTTAACTTTTTTCAATAATCTTTCTTTTAGGTTCCATCTGATCCCCTAAAGCTTTACAAAACCATTAGCTTCTGTCAGAGTTGTAAAAATCACTTAGCGTCTACTGAGTTTCCTGTCCCTGCTAATTCCCACACCACTGGCAGGTGTCGCTTGTGTTACAGCCTTGGTAATGAAGCTCGGCAACGAGAAACGTTTTTGAAGTACAAACTTATCCTAGAGAATCTCCGGAAGTCTGAAGCTGATTATCAAGATGATGCTAAAATAGTTTTCTCTATTCAGGTACCTTCTGAAAGAACGTTGCTAATAATAGAAACCGAAGTGTTTGACTAGAATTTTTGCTTTATTTTGCGTATGTTGTTGACAGGTTGAAAAATAAGGTAAAAGCTACCAAAACTTCTTCCTGTGATATGGGATGTTCCCTATCATGAAAAAGAACTAAAGTTGAAGTGTAGCTGTTCATTCAAAAGTGATTACGAGCTATACATTAAAGAAAAAAAAAAAAGAAATCTAGCTGACAAGTCAAAAACTCTTCTTTTTTGACTGTCTTATCGCTTGAAGACACCAGTATCATCTGTATGGCAATAATTGTGGTTTTGTGACTAATATTTTTAAAGCAACCTACTAAAACATTTTGAGCACTATCATTTGGACTGTTTCAGTAATACAACTAAATCATTTTCTTTTCTCAGAAGGAAAAAAAAAAAAAAAAGAGAGCTGAAGTTTTGACGTTGCTGTTCTGTCGTAGTGGAGGGGTAATGAATTACCGTGAGGTGATATTTTAAAAAAATATTAATATTAAATATTCAGAACTTGTGTCACTCCAATCACCAATTTAACAATAATAGGTTCTTTGCATCACTCATGGAAACTTTATATACAGGCAATAAATAATAAAATATATATATTAATTGAACTCGATTGAACTGGAAGAGAAGGCCTTGCAGTTAGTGTACCGCTTGCAGTCGTGCTGGTTTGATGGTAATTAGAATATTTTAATAGAGAAAACTACACTATAGGCTGTGAAAAGAAAACATGGTGATGTCTGCTTCACTCATACACTTGCTGAAAA